>JARHVA010000258.1:4045000-4422500 GCA_037957365.1 Torreya grandis
TGTAAAACTTGTTGAAGATCATTATTTTGCATGTTTGATTCAAGTTGGGTTCACCAATATGTTTGCCCTACTTTTAGATTAGTATGAATCATAATAGGCTATATTTGTAAAATTATTTTAGTTTATAATATATGGAAATGAAACATAAATATGAATGTAACTGATTGAAAATGATCTGATAATATAACATACTATATTTGGAAAGTAATAAGGAGATAAAGATACTTATATTTACCATTTGACTTGACTGTGATTATGTTATGATAGTGGAAAAATACTAGAAGCAAGTCTATGATTTGTCTAGATATGAAATAAATTGTTTGTGCATGTTGGGTCACTAATGCATGGGATAAATTTTTTAGGCATAGTTGATTTAAGGCTTGCATTACTTTCCTATAATATTCTGCTTCTATGGGTTTATATATTTCAATGCATGTGATTGATATGTCTTTGTATGTATAATATTTAACCCTTGATTATATGTGTAGCTCTAAAAAACACAGTCCTTCTCCTTGAAACCCTGTGCACACTTTTTAAGGGTGAGAAATTGAAAAGTGAAGAATTTTAATTGGGATGAACTGAACCTAATCACCCCTATTGATGATTTACCATTGTCTGCATATCTAATACTCTTAAGATGTAATTCAACCCACACATAGTTCTTCCCCTTAGTGTGAATCTGAAATTATGCTCTTTAAATATATGGATGTAACTATAAATTTGGATTTGATCTTTAAAATTTTGGCACTTGACCTAGCTTAATGTGTTTCAAACTTGGCTGATAACTACTCCTAGTGATTGATTTGTAATTTGGGAAGAATAGGGCATATTTGTACAATGTGCAATAATATACTTGAGAATTGTAGATGATGAATATGCTTGAGCTTGATTTGTATTTATGGGAGCTCAATTGGGTAATTTCCCATGTCACCAACATGATATATGAATGGTTTGACCTATAAGATGATTTTATTTTGAAAAATATTTGTTGTTAGGCAAAGGGAAATAACATCATCCTCATGATGGTAACATCATCCTCATGATGGTAACATCAACATTATGTTTTGAGTATGATATTACTATCTGAGAGACAAGATTGTAAATGTGTTGATATCTAAATGTGTGAATATGATATTTAATTGATTTAACATAGACCCATAGGTTTTTTTAGGTGAATGATATCAATTTAAAATGGGCTAGTTCATAACTAGAACTTAGTTGTGTAAAATGGTGAGTGAGAGTTGTTTGGAGAAACACAAATCATCTAGGATAAGTGTGGGTCAAGATTGAAATTTACAAGGGTTAAAAACCATCTTTTAGTTTCTAAATTAGTTTGTATGGATTAATCTACACATTTGGAGCCTCTTCCCATATACAAACTGTGGTGTACACACTATGATACATTTGTTTATTTGTCTACTCTTGCAATGCATTTCATTTCAAAACTAGAATAAAATGGGGGATTTATATATAATATAATAATATATTAGATACTTGGAAATGATATTTTTTACCTACCTTCACCATACATGGATTGTACATAAAAAATATATTTATTCACCATTCTTTCACATTTACATGCTTTCTATGGGTCTAACCTTCCCAATTTTATATTACTCACCTAAAAAAATTCCCTACTCTATGTCTAACCTCTATAAAATCATATTTAGACTATCATATCATTATTCCCTATGTTTTATAAAAATCCCTCAAAATTAAACTGTTACAAGTTTGTGAATTCATCCAGAGATTTGTCTTGCACCAAGTAACAGTTAATTTTAAAAATAAAATAGTTCTTATTAGTCAACTTATATATTTTTCATGTCAATAGTGTGAGAAATTTCCCAAATAAAATCATATAATTACACAATAGGTCTAAGCTTATTCCAGTCTGTTATTTTCCAAGGAAACCTACTAAATAAATTTACATATTTAAATGGGTTGCCATATTAATTCTAATTCAACAATTAATCACAAGGAACAAGTCCTATGTAAGTCTAAATCACCTCAAAGATAAGATAAAGTTGTCATTTTCAAAATATTGAAAGCTAGATCACAAGTTGCATTCATTGAAGGAACACTACACACATATACACCTAACAGGGAGAAATACATGCACTTTGACTTCCTTCTTTGGAGTACTATTTATGTAGGCACCAATCAACCATTCATTGGGGAATATTTGGGGTCAAATCAACCCACATTTCCCCTCATTTTTTAGTTCCAATCCTCGTGTTAGAAAGTGGACCTAGGGTTTCAAAAACAAGGAGACAAGTTTATAGAACCGTGCACAATGCTAGCCCTTAGGATCACACATAAAGGTGGTTTAAAAGTAGGTGTCATGTCTTATGTAGAAATAGAGATGAATAATCTAATCAGATGGATCCATCATTTTTAAATGTTAAATTCATTTATTAACATCCAAAAGTTAACAAATTTGTCCAAGTGCATTAGGAAACACACTTCCTAATCTGAACAATTATTGATCAAGTTTCCTACCTTTTATTCTACATGTAATCAGTTTCAAACCTATATAGTACAGAAAAATTCTAAGTATTATATCCCTTTAAGTATTTTATATACATAGTTAATGTAATCAATAAAATAAAATTTTATCTTTTATACTCAGATTTATGTTTGTTTCCACATTTCATAATATAATCTGAATTAGTTCAAAATTATATCTTATAAGATCATATAAATCCAAAATAAGGTAAAACTATGATAATTACATACTTCAATAGATTATTAAAAAATTTAAAATGTTTCAAATTTCCCATGTGAGATGTTCATCCCATCTTTCCAACTCTTCAACTATTGGTCGTTATAACTCTCTTACTATTGGTGTATGAGCATATGAATTATCGCCCACATGAATCAAAGTTTGAGTGTATCATATGGTGGTACACGACTCTCATACGTTGCATGGAAGTCCAAGATGGAATATAATTTCCCCTTTTTGTGTGAATATTTTACATTTCAGTCGACCCTCACTTCACTATTATGCAAGAGTTTGTGAACATAGATATATGGGTGATTTTGTACATAACTTGTGGAACTTTTTAGAAAAGTGAGTCTAAGTTTGGGATATGCATGGTTATGTGTGATAAACAATTTTTGTTATAATGAAGTGTATGATTAAATTATTTATGCACAATTAAACTTTTTTCCAAGCAATATAAATCATTGAGTTACACAATGTATGGATCTCTAGAGTTGCATGAAACTTAAAAATTAATGTGAATATAAATAAATTTTTGCATATATAGTTATATCTTCACTTTTATCCCTCTTAATAGGGAAGGATGGTTACTAATAACTCATCCCCTAAGCCCCCACACTTTCATTCTTCTCCCCTGAGCCTACTGACTTGTTATAAGCAACATCACTACTAATCAATGCTCTTGTAACAAAATTATCCTCTACAAACACCTTCATCCTTATCAGGCATGTTGGTGAAGGGATGCCATCTTTCCTATTTGAACTAGTCCAAAATTCATCCTCCAAGCTGAATGCCCTAGCCACCACAGGGCACGATTTCTTCATTGCTAGAAAAAAATGAATGGGCCATGAATTCTTATCGAACCCTTTTTTCTCTGTAACCACTATACATTTCAGATAATTATTAACACACACACACACACAATATATATATATATATATATATATATATATATATTTAATATGATATTGTAATATTATAATAATCGCTAGGAGTATTGTACACAAAACCAATGACCACTCAAATCATTTTACCTTTTGTGAATGAAACATTAATAATAATAATTTGATATTTTTAGTGGAGGTGATGCTTAAAAATGAGGTAGTGTGTTATTAATATATGTATCAATGGTATATATTATTATATAAATTATTCATCTTAATTATATTTATATTTTACATAGTAAAATACATAAATAATATTAATATAGAATATGATATAAGAAATTAGATTAGATTTTAAATATATATTATTATAAATTATAATAGTAATTGATATATAAATATATTATAATTATATATAGTATATTATAGTAGTATAATATATAGGTGTAATGTTATTATCTATATTAAATATTAAAAATTTATATTACTTATTAAATATGATAATGCTTCTTATTATATAAATATTATTTAAAGAGGATATTTTTGACATTATTTTATTTTAACCTCACCACAATAGAGAGAAAATTTCAAACAATTATGGGGATAGCCACAGTTAGCACAATGCCTTAACCATAACTATATGTTACGTGTTTTGTAGATGGCCATCTACCTAGGTAGTTGTGTTTATACGTGGCATCAAAAACTTTGTGTTCTAAGTAATGAAAATCATGGTGTGGATAGGTGGATAAAATGCAGTTAAAAACTAATATCCCTCCCTCCCTCTCATTTCTTTTTACCATTTCCAAATGTATTTGGGGTTTGTTGTGTGATAGATAATGTTAGGTGAAGTAGCTAGAAATCCCATTTTATTGAAAGACACCCCATCGCATCTCAAAGGTCATCGATTTTGATTTCATTGATAATATTCTAGGAAGTGACTATGAACATTGGCTTATTGTCATGGATATGACTTTATACAGAGTGCTCTATCCAACCAGAATGTGAAGATGTTAAGTCTTTCAAAGTTTATCAATTTTGATTTTGTAAATAATATTCCACATTGTGACTATGAACATTGGCTTATTGTCATGGAGATGAATTTATACAAAGTGCTCTATCTAGCCAAAATGTGAAGCTTTTAAGCCCCATAAGGTTCTTGGAGAGTATCTTCTCATAATATATAGGGATAAATAGCCTTCTACTAGTGCAAAGGGTTTGAAATATAGTCTGAGCAATTGTAAATAAAATATTTTATATGCTACAAGCTCTAGAACTTAGGTAATGTGTAAATTGACAATAATATATGAGCTAATGAGTAAATTAAAAAGGGATCTAGCCTTGTATAAGGTCTTATGCTCCATCATTATTGTATTATAATGTTACCCACTTCCATCACACATGATAAAATTATGATTGTTATATATAGATCCTATGTTCAATAATATTATGTTTAGTATCTCTTGAAAAATTGAAGTTGAAAAATTGAAGTAGACAAACATCATAAAAGTACTTGAAACATATCAATAGGTATTAGAACAACCCAAAAACACAAGATTTCAATATAAAATTGATATAAATATGCAAACAATTCAATAGTAACCAAACAAAAAATAACTACTGTTAGTTCTATTATTGAAACTTTACTTCTAGGTGCTTGCTCATCAATTGTAAACCTTATACGAACAAAATTGATGAATTAAGGTTTTGAAGGGGTGGTGTGGAAGTGGGTTAATGGAAAAATGCCATTCTATAAGTAGTGATTGTAGTGGGTGCATACCATTTGGAAAGGAATCAAACACATTAATGAACTGCACCATTGGCATGCAAACTACACCACTCCTCATCACTGAAACCTCAAAATCACCATTGTTCAAAACTGTTGGACATCTACCAAATTGTGAGGTGAATATTCCCTCTTCCTTTCTTAGTATAACACCTCCAACATAATAATAATAATAATAATAATAATAATAATAATAATAATAATAATAATAATAATAATAATAATAATAATAATAACAATAACAATAACAATAACAATAACAATAACAATAACAATAACAATAACAATAATAATAATAAATTTTTAAGGTAGGCGTGCGTACCTTATCCCCTATAGGATTTAAACCCGTGACCTTCCTTTTAGGAACATATATTCTTTACCATTAATCTAACTCAAGTACACATACCTTTATAAATTAAGTTTTAGATCATGTTTTTATTATAGTTTATTTTATTATATGGTTTTCAATTTTAGTTTGCTAATATTTAGTTAACATCATTTTTTATTTTATAATTTTGTTTTGTAAAGAATATTTTGATTTTAGGCTTAAATAGAATTAAGTGTTTTATTAAAGTATTTTTATTTATGTTTTTCATTTCTCACAAATCTCTTATAAGGAAACAAGTGGACATTTATAAAAAAAGTTTAGTATGTCAATCAATCATATGTCATTAGTACTAAATTTTGAAATCAATAAAAGTCACAAATTAAAAATAGGGTCATGTTTATTTGTCAAGTATTAGTGGTTATAATTAGTGTTAGATTCATTTTTGTATGTCAAAAGATTCAAAGTCAGACATCTATTTTTTGTAAGGGAAGTATTTTCAGAAAACCTTGATGTTTAACATATGGAGGGGAGATATATTATTTAAAAAAATATATGCTCATGCACTTCAAATATTTATCAAATAAATAACATTCATTTGGTGGATGGAAGCAATAGAGGAAGGACGTAAAACAATGACATCTCATTATTCACTAGTGATGGGCCAACATTGTAATGTAGTGACATTTGTGTTTGTAGTTTGTTTTATGTGGTATGCTAAAATAAATCCCCTATTTTGTTAATATTTTCACTCAATTTTTCACCCTTGGAGAGGTAGTTTAGGCCTCCTCCAATTGAGTGAAACAATGGGATTACCCCTAGACCTATGGGTTGTCTATTGTGGGGGTAAACCTCTAGATTGAAGGGCTAGTTCTCTTGATATGTCTATTTAAGCTCATCACTTATGATAATAACTTGTTAAAATAAAAAGGGAGAGAGAATCATGAAATAAATTTAACCTAATGAGGTGATAAACCAAGTTTAAATCCACAAGACTAATATAAACTTGCAATATGAAGGATGATTCACAAAACTGATCTCAATAATCCAAGGTTTCTCTAACATAAGTATTTCAACATGGAGATAAGATGCAATGTATTTATCAAGGTGGATGAATAAGAGGTCTGATTGTAGACAATAGTACTCTTCCTTACACTTAAAGACATACAATAATACTAACTACACTTCATGTGACCTATTAGAGAGAAAACTACTTGCACAAAACATGAAAGAGTAAAGTGAACACAAGGATAGATGATTATCATTTTTCATTCATCTATGCACTACTTCACAAACTTATACAAGAAGTTAAAAAATCAAAACCAGTTTGAAATATTTTATTCAAAGGAAAAATAGTACTCAAACTAGGAGGGCTCCTCCATACCAAATGTGGATTGTTTACAGAGCCAAAAGTGGCTGCTTATATAGAGAATTATGGGAGAGAGAGAGAGAGAGAGAGAGAGAGAGAGAGAGAGAGAGAGAGAGAGAGAGAGAGAGAGAGAGAGAGAGAGAGAGAGAGAGAGAGAGAGAGAGAGAGAGAGAGGTGTAGTAAAATAGGATTGACAAGTGTCTTCATGAGTTAAAAAAATAAAGGGGTTATGGAAAACTAATGAATAGACTTCTAAATCCATGTGTCTGACTCTTGAAGATGCTCTAGTCCTCCATGTGGCATACAAGTTAGACCTTGGCTTGACACCTTGACTAGCTTCTTGAAAATTGCTCTTATTTGTATAAGAGTGAAAAATGGAATTATCAATCATAAATTCACCATTAAATTATCTCAAAAAAATCATTGGATACCTATCATGTCTTAAGAAACTCCTTTGATCTAACATTCCATTATTCATGTGCATAGGTGTCTTGAAACTCTTCATTTCCCATGTCTAACTTGGTCCAAGTGGCCCAAAACTCAAGTTAATATTGATAAAGACACTCTATCTTTAGGGATGGTCTTAAAATATATCATCAGACCTGTAACATACCATTTTGGTTCTTGGAATAACTTCTAAGACTCCATTTTGCTCTTCAAGCCTTCACTAGGCCTATTTTCCTTGTAGCCCTATAAACCTCCTTGTGTAGGATAATGTACAAAGGTTATTAACAAACCAAAGGTATATTATAGGACCTAATATATCCTTACAACTCCATATCAAATTTCATGTCCTAACTCTAAGTGGAAGTCCATTTTTATACCTTTCACTCTCTTCAATTAGGCCTCCTTGTCTAGAACCCTATTTTCCTGCTCCACACTTCTACCACACATGTGAAATCACCAAAAATCATGTGATTAAATTTACCTAGAATATAACCAATGTATATGTCAATTTTGATGTCCTAAGACCTCGTGTAAGTATGAGAACCATGAAATAACCTTGCCACAAGTCTCATTTTAGGCCTGTTTGAGACTGCATGGAAAATGAGCCTTGTTTGACCACCTAAAAAATAGCTTGTGCATATTTTTGAGATTTAATAGTTAGGACACATACCAAATGACCTCATCCAATGATTTACAAGTTCTCCCTTTCTCATAACACCTAAAAACACCAAAAAACATGCAAAATAAGGTATTTATTACTGTTTATACAACTGTAGGTATAGAAAAAGTACATGTGGATAACCTCCTTAGAGTTATAAATAAAATATAATAGGTTTTAGGAGAAAATTATGACATTAAATGTGATTTATAGGTCCATTTATTCTACCTGGTCACTATTAGGGTTTAAGACCTATTTGGAGTCTTAACAATCATTCATAAAGCACAAGGCACCAATTGGAATCATTACACTTGTATAATATTCTTTACTAACCCACCCACTTATTCCAAATGGACCATATTCCCATGAAAAGTGTGAGAGATGGTGTGAGTGGATGAAGTTGTTCCTCGAGTGGCAGACTTAACTTTTTTAAACTTGGGAGAGGTCTAATTTGAGATTTGGGCCTCAAAACTCAATCTCATTACTAGGATATATTCATACACCTCCAAAATAACCTTAATTATGATTATAAATGCCTTATAAATGATCATTACTCCACTATATGCATTTGGTGAACTGGTCAAGGGACTTGGGGTTTAAGGCCTGTCACCTCCTTACTAGCCCTCAAGGGCATTTGGATTGAAAACTAAAGTTTGTAAAACTTGATAGTGTATTATACCCTAGATATGTTTATATATCACTATCAGGGCCATCAATGGGGTAATAAATTCTTATCTTATGTTTTAAGTTTAAACAGACCCCTTGGTCTCAAGACTGCCCCTTATCATTGGAGTGAGCAAGGTCTGAGATAAAATAAAGAGTATACCTACTACTTGTATGTTTTTAAAGTGACCATGAATATCGTGGTCCACTCATAAACAACATATATTTCCATTCAAAAATTGTGATCTTGATTATGAGGGTCTCAAAACTTCATCTCTCTTATGATTGGCTGGATCTACTTGTGTGTGTCTTATGCTTCTTTAGGTCTAGACTGAGTTTTAACCTTTTCACTTTTATTATCATATCTGAGGGTTTAAAAGAGGTTTTGATGACACTATGAAAACATTCACCAAATATCCTTCATCATTTTAGACCCCTATACATACCTCAAATAAAACTCTCATAGAAAGTAGGCATACCTATATGTGTTGATTGACTATATATGGAGACTTTGAACTCAATTTGACTAGCCTCATCATGTTATAGCTTATTTCCTTTGGTATTCAAAAAACCTCATTATTTTTCTTGTCCTCCTTAAGATATACCTCAATATTCTTGACACGCATTTTGTGTCTTACTCAGGCTTAAAACCAGCCTACCTTGATTTGCAGCTTATAGGTGCCTTTAGGTTATTTTGACTACATTTTGTGTTTAGACCTCACCCTCACACTAATAGCCCTATTAGTGAGCCTTAAATATGACTTGATAATCCAATTTATGTTTAGATAACTTTTCAAACACATTTTATTCCTTCACTATGAAATGGAATGATCCTTCAAGTAGGCCTATAGGTGGCATTTTAGGGTCATTACTGTATATAGGAATTTTGAAACTTAGTCTTCTCACTTACCATTATGCTTGAAGGATTAAAATCAAAAGAGTTCATTCCAACGTATATCAAGGTTTGCAAATTAATTTTATGCCATGGTAGAAAACTCAGGGGTTTTGGTTGAAAGATATTTCAAGAACACAAAAATAACACAATAACAATGCTTTCTTTAAGAAACGTTTTCTTACTCACAAGATTGCAAATACAAACATATGCTTATCTCTGGGAAGAGATGTCTAATCCCCTTATCAGGATACATCTATTTTTATACATATTTTGAATGTAGGAGGAGGATGTGAAAGGTCACCAATATTGAGGGAGATGAAGTGGTTCTAATTCCATGATTTACAACAACACAAAATTCGAGAAATTACTATTTTTAGAAACTTACTATTTTTAGATAACACTGTTAAAATTGAAATGATGGGAACTTCCATTGGTTTTTTAGGGTTAAAAAAATCAAGCATAACTTGGTACCATTTCATCACATTCTCCTCATTCTTAGCTTTCTAATGGTTCAAATGGGGAGTCAAACTGAGCTATGGTTCAAAAGTTATGGCTCCCAAAAGTTCTATCACCAATTAGGGTAGAACCGTTGCCTGAATTGTCACCTTAAGTGTCACCTGAAGTGTTGTCTAGATCATGAAATTTCCAAGTTACTCATCATTTTATCATTTTATACACAATCCTTTAGGTGTCTTCTAGGACTTTTCAACTTAGTTCCTTGACCATCTCTAACTTGCAAGTGACTAGGTGTTCTTTGATGGGTTGGAGCATTGTCTTCCTCTGAATTGAAGTTAAGTCTCCATGTTTTAGATTTGATTTTATTGATCTAATTTCCCTTTTATTCCTTAGAAAATACCTATAGTCTTATGTCCTATAGGTCTATACTTTATTTTTTAGGGATACAAAGCCAATTCTTGATTTATTAAAAACTTCAACTTTGTCAACTTCATCAAACTTCCTTATCACTCCTTCAATGGTATACAAAGAGCTTATGACCAAGCACCATGTCACATTCAATCTACTTAACTATTATGTATGAACTGCATACACAATCAGCTAATGCATAAGATTTTTCTGTAGTCTTATAGGATCTCATGAGCTCATTCATGCCTTAAGAAGCCTGTGCATATTTATACAAAATTTTAGGAATCAAAATCATCTCTCTTCATGGCTTATGTTTTATGTCCTAGCATTATGACATCTTTAACCTTCCTCCATAGTCTGTAAAGGTTTGCATATGGAAGAAAAGACTTGTGACTCTCATTGGAGGGTGTATTTAAATTGATATCTTCATCTTCCCACACTTTCAATAGTATATTGTTATCTCAGAACTTTATACTATGATATACCATTGATTTTTGAGCCAAATAACAATCAAATATGTAGTAGTCTATTCAAACCTAGACCATGTCTCCAAGAAGTATGAACTTGAATAATATAAACAAGAATCACATATAAAGGAAGTAGACATGAAATCCATGAAGTTTAGGGATCTTCCATTAGTGGTGAAGCATTTGTAACCTCTGAGAGTGAGAATAATGAAGAGAAAATAGAAAACTTCCAATAGGATCCACTAAAACACCTCGTACATCAAGACACTTTTCCTCCAAGTGAATACACTTCATGGAGAAGAGTTAGTTGATTAAAATGCCATGAAAAGGATATCTTTGAACTCTAAAAACATCACTCAAAACCATTCTTATCCATAGAATTATGAAGTGGATAAACAGATGTAAGAACAAACCCTACTCAGATATATAGGACATATCGACCTATTTTCACTCTTAGTGATTGATCATAAAGAAGAGTCCATCAATATGAAAAATAATTCTAATTATTTAAAGCTTACTAAGACCCCAAATAATGGCCAAATTTTTATCTCCTAACTCTCTCTTTCTTGGCTACACCATTTAGTTTAATTTGTCTTCCTAAGCTTGTAAACACAACTATAGAGAAGAAAAAGTGCTTGAAGTGTCAGTTCAACTTGAAAAATATTCTAAAGATGGAAAATTATCTAAGGCATCCCAAGGGGCACTTACAAACCATTTATAACTAAAATCTGATCTTGCAAGGTTGTACAAGTGGCCAAAAATATTTGTAAAGTGTGTTTTTGCTTAGTTTAGATATTGAACTACATATGTTGTCAGTATTTGACCATCTCTAAACATTATCTAACCCATTTATGACATCATGTATGTTTGGAATATTGTTGAAACATTTTCTTCTTGGAATGGTATGTATAACTCTTCCATATGGGCCAAAGGGTAACCAAAATGTGATTTTTGCATATAAGAACCAAATAAATGTTTAGCAGATGATATTTTGATATTAATGACACCTCAATAACCTTTTATAATTAACTTAGACCATACTAAACCTTTGACCATGTTTGACAATTTTGTGACCTTAAAATTGACCCCTAGGGCTAGACAAGTGAACATAAAACCAAACTTTGGACAATGTTAGAAAAGAATAAATATAAATATATGGAACTCTTTAGGACCCTTTAAGACCATTCAAAGACCATGACAAGATTTTGAAAATCCTATGAAGTTTCAACCTAGAGGAGGTAACCAATTTTGATTTGACATCAAAATTTGGTCAATAATCTTGGTGATTCACAAGGGTAATAGGCCTATAATGCTAATGGACCAATAGTCTTATCTTTCCATTAGGAAATGGAGTCACTTTTATACTACAATCTAAAATTGATATGCCTTCCAAAGACTTCAAACTCATACCAAACATAAAATGAGAAGCAAACACACACTATGATCAAAGCATTTAGGTAAACCACACACAAAAGACTCAAAATAACACACCTAACCTACTATGTATAGACCTCAAAACATGTTTGAGATGATGAAACAATTCCTTTTGCTTCAATCGGGATCAAAAAGAATGTTTCTTAAGTCACAACTACTCCATGAGAACAAGTCACCATATGATGGATGTTTGTCAAATTTTTTTTTGTTATGAATGTGATCAAAGGACTTACCACTCATGGGGCCTTTGCTAGCTACAAGTGAATCACTTGAAACTCTTTTGGATAGTCCTTCAAGCTCTTCTTGAGGTCTGCTTGACAGTGCAACCTACTTGATCTCCTTCATGATCATTTGGTGATTGTCAATCTACTTCATGGGAGTCATAGGAAATTTATCAACTTCACCTTCATCTAGACCATGATGTGTTTGATGTCTAGAGCCATCATACTTTCCCTCTTGCTGGTCAATCATGTTTGCAAGTGACTCAATGCCAGATTGAGTCCTAGACTGCTCCTCAATCATGTAAGCTTCTACCTTGGCATGATTGCATTCCTCAAAGACTATAGGCTGCTTGAAAGTGCCTTGACACTCTTATTCATGCTCATTAGGTCCACTAATGACCTTACTATCAAGCTCATGTTATTTATAAAGGAGAGTTGGGCCACTTGTTCAAATTTTTGAAATATGGCATGTAACTTCTCCCATAGATCATCACGCTCTTCATGGCTATCACACTCATTAAATTTTTCATCTTGGGTAGGCAAAATTGCACCATATTCATTACCATGCTCTATCACACTTGGAGATTCATCATCATCATCCATATGAAGATAGTAGCTACCCATTGCTACTTGTGTGAGGGAGTCATTAGGACTTACCTTAGGATACTCATTAGCCTTATCATGAATGATGTATGTGACAAGATATATCTCTTGAATGAAAGCATAGGGATCATACTCATAGCTCTCAACACCATATTAATATAATAAGAGATCAAAAATAAACTCAATTTTGGAAGATGATCCATCATTTATAACATGCTCCTCTTGCTAATTGATAGTGCAATTCATATTGGAACTAGTTTGCACATATGGTTCAATGTGAAACTTGGTCAATGGTTGTGTTTTTATCCTTAATTTATCTCCATACCTCATTATAAAAGCCAAGAAATACCAATCAATAGAAACATACTCTCCTATCTTGGTAGTGAAGTCTCTTGATAGGTAAATGGCAAAGTGTGCAGGTAGATCCACCACCACTATATCTTGTAGAATTGGAAAACTTGGGTAGTCATGCAAGAAAACTTTCAAATATTTAATGAGCCCTATTGACTTAGATGGTGTTTCATCAATATGCAACACTCCTTTGATATAAGGTTCATGCTTCAGGCCCAACTTATTTGCAACTAGTTTGGACATGACTGAAGTGCTTGCCCCACTATCCACAATGCAATTATGGACTAACTTATCTCCTATAATGAGGGTAAGATAGAAAGGTGGGGGTTTTTTAGACTTGGTGAAAGGTTCAACAATATGAGTAGGTGCATTTATGAGGGTTACACTAATATGCTTTGCTGGTTGGGGGGAAATATGGAGTTTGGACTGCTCTTGAAGTAATTCCTTTTGACCAGGCAAATGGAGTACCTACCAAAGGGATATGCTTGTTTTTATGTTCTTCAAAGAGTCAATAATATTCAAATGGGAGACACTAACCTTTTCTTGCATCCTTGGAAGCAATGAAGTACCTTGAGCTTGAGGCAATGAAGGCTTGACTACCCTTCCCAAGTTCTAATTTTGAAGAGGTGCATGACTTATGAGGTTGCCACATTTGTATCCATACCTTATTGCTTGAAGGGGGGTTGTTTGGAGGTTTATCCATGTCTCGAGTATCTCCAAAATATCTCCTCTTTGATCTTGTGTTAGATGCAATTGAATTTCTTTGATTTAGGACAAAACTACCCATCATTTGGTAGTTCATAAAGCTTGCTCCTGAATTACTACACTCTCCACTTGGTTCTGCTTGCATAAAGCTATCATATTCTGATGTCAATTAAGGATTAGTCCCTCCTTGAGCCACCAAAGCTTAACCTTCCTTCTCTTTAGCATTCATGTACTGAGCTTGAGGCTGCCCCAAGAATTTGGCCATTCTTCTCCTTGAACTAGGTTGCTATGGACTGGAACCATGGCTCTTGAGGTGGGATCCGAATTTGATGTAGGCATTAGGTGACCCATTGAAATTAGGTTGACCTTGTCCCCTCCCTTGACCATTATGCTGAGGTGGAAATCTATTTTCTTGTGGAGGGTAATAGTAGGAGTTTTGGTAAGCTCTAATATGTTGATTTGATTACTTAGTTGAAGCTTATAAGACTTTATACTTTGCTTGCCAATCAATTGCATCATCTGATTGCTTTGGAATAGCTTTAGAATTGTTATTTGGATTTGGAAATGGATCAAGGTTTGGAAGGGTAGTAGGTGATGGCAATCTTATCAATTTTATGAACAAACCAATTTGATTTCTTCAATCGCACCATCTGATCATTTTAAGGACAATACCCACTATTAAGTCTGCAACTACCTTTAAGTCTGTCTAATTCAATATTATTAAAATCTCTTAGATTGGTCTCACAAAACCAATGAGATTATCTTGATTCCAATTAAAGTCTTCCTCAAGCAAAGTCTTTTTTATTTAAACACTACGTACCCACTCTTTCACTCCATAAAGTCACCAGATTCGTTTAAATCATTGGCCAATCTCCTCATAAACTATTATAAAATCTCTAGCTAATACTCTTACTTCTTTGCACGAACTTCTCAAAGAATCTTACACTTCTCGAAGTCAACTACTTCTCCTATATCTCTTTATTTTTCTCTCATAGCCGAATGATTATTTATAAGATCTGTGCACTTTCTATAATGTGGATGAATACTTCAACAATTTTATAACATGATACCATTATACACAATGTTATATATAATAACCATGCTTCTATTTCCTTGACACCTTCATAGCTTGTGGCTCTTTACCCAAATGTGTCATTAATTTTACTCCACAATATTTTCCCTTTACCTGTGGATTCTTTAGTTCTGAACAAGATCACTTGACTTGATCAAGTGATACATGCAAATCCCTTGTTTTTTTGTGTGTTCAAGATTATTCGAAAGTGGGACTTATATAATTTCTGTGGATCAAACTCATTCATGCAAATATGCATGTAAATAATAATTATTCTTAACTATATGCCCAAAAATTATAGTTAACAAACTTGATTACATGCATAACAAAAAGTTTTGTTGTCTAATAATCTTCTAATACCTACAATAAAAGCCTATCGACCATGTCTGAAACAAAGCAAAAACTGCGAGTCTGGGTTCCAGGAGCTAACATAATTCTTGTTTTTGTATTGCAATTAAAATCTTCAATCGTAAAATCTTGACACCTCCTTCGAATACAATTGATATGAAGTGGAAATACATGAGCTTATAGGGGCAAACCTGGAGATTCAATTCACATATTGAGAGAAACGACGCTTTATCCAGAATCGTAGTCAGAGATTTTGATTTGATTTATGAAGCAAATCGATATGGAGTTTGTCTGCGCATTGAAAAAATGCATTCTATAACACTAAATTAAGATAGAGAAATCCAGTTCCCACTATCATATATAGATCCACTATTGTCAAAATCAAGCTGTTGACAGAATTGTAGAATTTTAAATAAAATTAAATCACAGCCAAATATATGCAATATTCATAATACAGAAGAAATAAGAATTGCAAAAATAAAAAATACTTCTTCTTCAAAAACTTGGAATCATTCTCCTCCTTCTTTTTGAAAATAAAGATCAATTACAATGTATTAACAGAATTGCATGTGAACATGCTTTTCTAATTATTGAATAAAATATTTTAAATTTATCTAAATAATAATTTGCATGTAATATCAACTAAAAACTAACTCTCGCCTTTCTAAAATATATTAACTAAAAATTAACTAACTGTCTAAATTTAGCTCCACAAAAACTGTTCATGCAAACTAAATTTACGCTAATAGTCTAAAAATAGAACTGAGTGAACTACACTTCAACATCAATTTTCAACAAGAATTCTACAAACACAAATCATTGGTGAAGAACTGAAGATTTATATAAGCTTTATTCTACTGATTACTTTTGCATAATACTCAAAATGACTTTGAGGAGGCATCCATAATCTCAAATTATCATTATAGGTCTGACGTCAACTTATGAGGCAATCATTATACATAAAGAAGATGTATACAACTTATTAGCTTCTATTCAGACTGGTATAACTGCGAGTAACTTTTTCCAACATAACTGCAGACCCGAGTGGTCTCTTAAACAGTCTTGTTCATTTCTCATATACCTGGGTGACACATGCAAACAAATCCTTTAAATCAACCAATTTAGCAATAGACTTCATTGTCATTGTCATAGACCTGTGTCAATACTGGTCATTGGTTCTTTTTAATGGATTGTAATGTTCGCAGGCCAAGTCAAACTTTGCCATCCTTAATAAAGATCAAATGCATTTCCTTTATTTATTCAAAACCATTCTATTACCTTGTCAAACTTTGTAGATCACTAAGTATATGCTTAGGACCTGACTCCATTTATTATCACATTGCTCGTTCTATATAATATCGGTTTCAATCTTCTTTTACTATAAAAGTATTTATAAATACTGGTAGAAGATCATTGAAATACCAGACAAGAAGACCATAGACTTACATACATGGAAGATGCTCCATCAATTCCAAGTAATCAAGACATATTTCATTCATCCATCTTCAAATTATATGTAATCTTCTACAAACTGTCATCGACTATATCAGAGATATTCAATAATACAATCGGTCTCTCCTGCCGGTAACTATCTAGGTCTAAGAGACCTTATGAAAGACTCCATCCCTTGTTCTATTTTTCCATCCCTCTTAATATGTACCTAGAATACTTTTATTTTTTTCCTCTTGATAGGCTTGAAACCTATCTTTCCTCAACTATCCCCCCAAACATAGTCTTGAGAAGACCAAGTCTTTCTCAACCAACTCTCTTTTCCACTATTCTTGTCTATTCAATGTAGCATTATCTTTTCTTAGAGATATGATGAGTTGTTCCTCATATGTAAATCTTTGAAAATTTATCCTTGACCTTCATAATATTTATACCTTTACAATTTATTTACAAAGCTTATAGACACTATAAAACTCCTAATAAGACCTATTACCCTTTACAATGCTTTACAAAGACAAATACAACTTATAGTCATTCATAGGAGGACTTATTTGACCAAAATTAACCTCCATATACAAAATTTACATAAACGCGTTGATGCTCTTGCATCAGTAGGCATGTTAGGCAAGATAGGCATTGAGACCTTTGGAGGGAGTTTACCAGCTTGGATCAAACCATTCTAAGCTCTAACAACCACATCATGGGCATTAGTCATAGTATATCAACCCATGGACTATAACATAATAGCGATATCAGTCCCAATAGCTCTAAGATAGGTTGGAAAAATCAAACTTATAGGGGTCTCATGTGAGGTGGAATCCTATTCCATGTCCTTTGGAACTTTTCATTGAAATCATGCATGGTTTCCTTAAACAATCTTTGGATAACATTCCGCTGATGGATCAGTGATTTATGATCACTCATATCCTCAAATATTGTAGTCAACACCTCCCTAAATTCATCCCATGTAGTAATGCATCCTCATGACAAGGTTCTATACCAATCAAGGGCTTTTACCCTAAGGGACATGGAAAAAAATCTGATTGCTATGTTAATCTCTATGATATTATGGAAATTGCAAAATTTAGATATGTCTCTAATGTGTTCACTTGGGGTGACAGGTCCTTTCCCATTAAAATAAAGGACACTCTTGTTGGCATTGGGAGGGATATCATCATAGGCAGCAAGATTTATGAGATTTTTAGTATTGAAAGTTGGGAAAGCATGTTGCCTAGCCATGTGACCTTTAATATCTTATTCACTCTTTTGTTATTCTTGACTTTCAAAACCTTCCTACTCTTTAGACTCTTCTGCAGGATTCTAAAGTGTCAAAAAAGGCTCAAGGTACTTCAGTGGAGTCACCAAATGCTGAGTAGAAAACACTTATGTAGTTGTAGTCTTGTCATAGCTAGCATTCACCTTGACAAGAAGTGATTAGGGAAATTGTCCCACTAGATGTGCTATAACTATTGTCACTCAATTTTGTATCCTTGGAGAGGTAGTTGAAGCATACTCTAATTGAGTGAAAAAATGGGATTACCCCTAGACTTGTGGGTTGTCTATAGTGGGGGTAATCCTTTAGATTGAAGGGCTAGCTCCCTTGATATGTCTATTTAAGCTCATCACCTATGTTACTAACTTGTTTGAATGAAAAGAGAGAGAGAGAAAAATGAAATAAATCTAATCTAATGAGGTGATATACCGAGTTTAACTACACAAGACTACTACAAACTTGCACTATGAAAGGTCATTCACAAAACTGATCTTAACATCCAAGGTTTCTCTAACATAAGTATTTCAATATGGAGGTAAGATGTAATGCATTTCTCAAGGTGGATAAATAAGAGGTCTAATTATATACACTATTAATCTTTATTACACTTAAAGACATTCAAGAACACTAACTACACTTCATATGACCTATTAGAGAGCAAATTACTTGCACAAAACATGAAAGAGTAAAGTGAACACAAGGATAGATGATTGTCACTTGTCATTAAAATATGCACTAATTCACACATTTATATAATAAGCTGAAAAATAAAAATGAGTTTGAAATCTTCTATTCAAAGGAAAAAATAGTACTCAAACTAGTAGGGATTCGCCACACCAAATGTGGATTGTTTACAAAGCCAAAAGTGGTTGCTTATATAGAGAAGTATGGAGAGAGAAAGAGGTGTAGTAGAAGAGGATTGAAAAGTGTATTCATGAGTTAAAAAAATAAAGGGGTTATGGAATAGTCATGAACAAACTTCCAAAGCCATGTGTCTCAGTCCTGAGCATGCTTAGTCCTCCATGTGGCATAGGAATTAGAACTTGGCTTGACACCTTGACTAGCTTCTTGAAAACTACCCTTATTTGCATAAAAAGAGTGACACATGGACTTATCAATAATAAATTCACCAATAAATAATCTTAAAAAACACATTAGACACATATCATTCCTTAATAAACTCTTCTGATCTGACATTTCATCATTCATGTGCATAGGTGTCTTGAAACTCTTCATTTCCCATTCCTAGCTTGGTCTAAATGGCCCATAATTCAAGTTCATCTTATTTAAGTCACTCCATCTCCATATATGGTATTAAAATATGTCATCATACCTCAAACAACCCATTTTGGTTCTTTAAACAACTCCCAAGACTCCATTTTGCTCTTCAAGCCCTCACGAGGCCTATTTTCCTTGTAGCCCTAAGAACCTATAAACCTCCTTATGTATGAGAATGTATAAAGGTTAATGAAAAAAAAATCATATTATAGAAACTAGTGTGGCCTTACATATCCATTTCAAATTTTATGTCTTGAATCTGAGTGGAAGTCTATTTTTTCTACCTTTCTCTCTCTTCAATTAGGCCTCAATTAAGCTTCCTTGCCTAGAACCCTATTTTCCTAATCTAGACTTATCCCACATGTGTTAAATAACCAAAATTCATGTGATTAAATTTACATAGGATATAATAAACCTCCATGTCAATTTTGAGGCCTCAAGACCCTATGGAAGTATGAGAACCATGAAATGACTTTGCCACATAGTCTCATTTTAGGCCTGTTTAAGATTGCCTTGAAAAATAAGCCTAGTTTGAACATATAAATAATATAATATGTATATTTTTTGGCTTTAATATTTATGACACAGCCTAAATTATCTCATACAATTATTGGGAAGTTATCCCTTTCTCAGAACACCTACAAAAAATAAAAAGACATCCAAAATAGGGCATTTATTGCAGTCCATACAACTATAGGTAGAAAAAGTATATGTGGATAACCTAATTAGAGCCTCAAAAAACATAAAATATGTTTCATGAGAAAAATATGGCATTAAATGTTCTTTAGATGTCCATTTGTTTTACCTAGTCACTATCAGGGTTTTAAGAGTGTTTAAGACTTGTTTGGGGTCTTAACGATCATTCATAAAGCACAGTCCACCCATTGGCCTAATTAAAATTGTAGAATATTATTTAATAACCCACATAACCTATTAAAAATGTATTATCTTCCCATGCAAATTGTGAGAGATGGTGTGAATGTTACTCCTTAGGTGGCAAACTTAACTTTCTTGAACTCGAGAGAGGTCTAATTTGAGTTTTAGGACTCAAAAATCAATATCATTTCTGGGATATATTTATAAACCTCCAAAAAAACATTCCTTATGATTATACATGCCTTTCAAATTATTATTACTCTATTATATACATTTGGTGCACTGGTCAGGGGACTTGGGGTTTAAGCCCTGCCACCTCCTTACTAGCCCTTAAGGGCATTTGGATTGAAAATCAAAGTTTACTTAAATTTATAGTTTATTGATACCCTAAACATGTTTATATATCACCTAAATGTCCCTAAATTGGGTTTGACATACTTATCTTATGTTTTAGGTTCAAACAGACCCCTTGGTCTCAAGATTGCCCCTTGCAAATAGAGTGAGCAAGGTCTGAGACAAAATAAAGAGTATAACTACTTATTATATGGATTTAAATTTACAATGAATATCTTGGTAAACTCATAACCAACCTCTATTTACATTAAAAAAGTATGATCATGCTTATGAGGGTCTCAAAACTTCATCTCTCTAATGACTGGCTAGATTTGCCTTTGTGTGTCCTAAGTTTCTTTAGGTCTAGATTGAGTTTTGACATTTTAAAATTTATCATTAGATCTAAGGGTTTAAAATAGGTTTTTATAACACTATGATAACATTCACCCAATATCCTTCATCCTTTTAGGCCCTTCTACATACCTCACTCAAACAAAACTCTTATGGAAAGGAGGCAGCCATGTATGTGTTGATTGACTGTGTATGGAGACTTTGAACTCAAATTGACCAACATCATCATGTTATCTTTTGTCTCCTTTGGTATTCATATAAATTAATTGATCTTCTTGTCCTTCTTAAGATAAACCAAAATTTTATTGACATAATTTTGTGTCTTATTGAGGCTTAAGACTAGCCTACCTTAAATTGTAACATGTAGGTGCCTTTAGGTTATTTTGACTACATTTTGTGTTTATAAGTCACCCTCACACCAATATACATATCAATGAGTCTTGGGTTTTATTTGATAATCTAATTTATGTTCAGATCACTTTTCAAACACATCTACTTCTTTCACTAAAAAATGGAATGATCCTTCAAGTGGGCTTGTAGGTGGTCTTTTAGGGTCATGACTGTATATCAAAGTTTTGAAACTTAGTCCTCTCACTTTACATGATTCTTGAAGGATTAAAATCAAAGGAGTTCATTTCACTATATAGCAAGGTCTGTAAAATTCTTTTATGAAATTTTCAAGTCACTTCTCATTTGCTTATTTTATACATAGTCCTGTAGGTGTCTTCTAGGACTTGTCAACTCAGTTCCTTGACCATCTCTAAATTGAAAACGACTAGGTGTTCTTTGATGGGTTAAAGCATTGTATTCCTTTGCATTGAAGTTACATATCCATGTTTTAGCTTTGATTTATTGATCTAATTGCCCTATTATTCCACAGTGAAGACCTACATGCTTAGGGCATGTATGTCTCTACTTGATTGTTTAGGGATACAAAGCCACTTCTTGAGTTCTTAAACCCTTCAACCCTATCAAATTAATCACACTTACTTATAACCACTTCAATTTTCTAAAAAGATATTATGACCAAGCATCATATCACCTTCAAGCTACTTGGTTGTTCTGTATGAGCTGCATACATAGTCAACCAATTAATAAGATTTGTGTGTAGTCTTAGAGTCTTTCATGCCTTAAGAAGCCTGTGTATACTTATACAAAAGTTTAGGGATCAAAATAATCTCTCTTCATGTCTTATGTTTTATGTCCTAGAATTATGACATCTTCAACCTTCCTCCATAGTATGTATAGGCCTGTATGTGGAAGAAAACAATTGTGACTCTCATTGGAGGGTGTATTTAGACTGTTATCTTCATATTCCCACACTTTTAGTAATACAATGTTATCTCAAAATTTTATATTATGATATACCATACATATTTGAACCAAATTAGTAATCAAACATGTAGTAGACTGTTCTAACCCAGACCATGTCTCTAAAGAGTAAGCATTTGAAGACTATGAAAAAGAATAACATACCGAGAAAGTAGCCATGAAATCCATGAATTTGAGTGATCTTCCATGAGTGGTGAATCATTTGGAACCTATGAGAGTGACCACCATGAATACAAAATAGAACACTTGCAATAGGATCTACTGAAACACCTTGTACATCAAGACACTTTTCATCCAAGTGAAGACACTTCATGGAGATGAGTTATCTAATGAAACCATTATGGAAATGATATCCTTGACCTCTAAAAACATTCCTCAACACCATTATTCTCCATAAAATTATGAAGTAGAGAAATAGATGCAAGAACAAACCTTGCTCGAATGGATAAGACATAGTGACCTGCTATCATTCTTAGTGATTGTTCATAAATAAGAGGCCATAAATCTAAAAATTAATGCCACTAATTTCAATATTACTGGAACTTTTGATAATGGCCAAAGTTTCATCTCCTAACTCTCTCTCTCCTAGTTATACCATTTAGTTCAATTTGCCTTCCTAAGCTTGTGAAGGCAACGATGGAGGAGAAAGAGTGCTTGAAGTGTCAGTTTGACTTGAAACTTGTTCTAAAGATGTAAAATGATCTTAGGGATCCCAAAAGACACTTAAAAACCATTTCTAATTGAAATATGATCTTTCAAGGATGTACAAGTGCTCAAAAGTGCTTGTAAAGTTCCTTTTACTTAGTTTAGGAATTAAACTACAAATGTTTTCAGTATCTAACCATACCTAAACATTATCTAACCCATTTACAACATCATTTATGTTGGGAATATTTTTAAAACATTTGCTTCTTGGAATGGTACATATAACTCTTCCACATGGGCCAAAAGGTGACCAAAATATGATTTTTGCATATAAGAGCCAAATAAAAGGTTAGTGCATGATATTGTGATTTTAATGACACCTAAATAACCTTTTATAATTACCTTAGACCATAATAAACATTTGACCATGTTTTACAATTTTGATACCTTGAAATTGACCCCTAGGGATAGACAAGTGAACATAAGACAAAACTTTGGATAATGCTAGACAAAAATAAATATGACCAAATGGAACTCTTTAGGACCATTTAAGACCATTACAATACCATGACAAGTTTTTGACAACCCTATGAAGTTTCAACCTAGAGGGGGTAATCAATCTTGACTTGAGGCCAAAATTTTGTCAACAGTTAACATTATTGAAATATTCATTTTTTTAAGAACCTTTATTTTCTAGGGCAGTAGTAGATTTCAAGGTAAATTCAACATGGATTGTTCTAGAGTTTGTGAATCTTAGTAATTATATTTTATTTCAGGAAAGTGGTCTAGGAGTCAAGGAATTCAACTCGAGAATTACACCCAATAGAGTTATACCTGGTCCAAATAAAGTTTCTATAAATAAGCTTCTACATGATATGATTCTTTCCCCATGTTTTTACTAAGGGGGGGAATGTTAGGAAAATATTGTTAGTGCTCACATTTTAGCGAAACATTAGTCATAATATTAATAATGTATTTATGTGTTGAGTGAGTTGTTGAGAACAACTCATGTATAGATAATAAGATAGATTCTACGGTTGTTTATAAAGATATCAGGTGATAACATAATAAAGTTGGGGGGTTTTGATAAGGGGTATCTTCTTATCTCTAGGAGAAGACAAGTCATGTGTGTGTGTGTGTGTGTGTGTGTGTGTGTGTGTGTGTGTGTGTGTGTGTGTGTGTGTGTGCGCGCGCGTATGCGCACGTGCGTGTGTGTGTCTTGTTAATAATTAATTTGAAGATTATTATTATTGTGAGTTTATTGTTATGAATAGTTATATTAAACAAATAATTCTAAGTAAACTTTGAATAATTTTATAAAATATCAAATATCTTTTAAAAAATATTTTGTTTACTGATGAAACTATGAAAAATAGTAGCTAGTGCAAATTATTATTGTGTGATTAATGATTCTCATATGTGTGGTATTGATTTTTTTTCCTTCTGTCCCTATTGCTCCCATGTTTGAAACCAATAAACAAAGTAGTTCTTTAAATGATCCTATTGATACTATGATTGTGCTAACACATGATATTATAAATATGATGCATGCAATAGGCAAATAACAAAGATAAATATAAACTTTATCTCTAAAGTATTTTGCATCTTATTATTCGGTTAACTTTAATGCTAGATATGGCCAACCACAATGTGTAATGTTTATTATCCTATCCCACATGATTTCACAATGCCTATATTTTATTTATTCAATGGGTATGGGGATCCTTATTGACATTTATTATAATCTCAAAGGGACATGCTTAGGATTGGTTTTACACTCTACCTAGTAATTCCTTTCACACATTCCTTAGGCTAGAAGAGTCTTTTATATCATGATTTATCACTAATAAGGGACCACATGCTACATTTAAGTGTATTCTGTCTCTTCACCAAGGAAAATCTAATCCTATTTGTGATTAAATCCTTATATAATTTAGGAGTAACATGCATTCTTTAATATATAGACAAAAAATATTGAGAAATAATATATATTTAGTAGTAGTCATTTTCATCTTAAAGATAAAGTGATTAATCATGTTTATGAATATTTTAAATATATTTGGTATGAGGTCATGTCATTTGAGGATGATCTCTTACATTCTCGTGCACTAAAGTATGAGACTCACGCTTCAAACTAAGCTTCTATTTCTACAAGCCCTAACACTAATGATGCAACTATAAGGATAGACCCTGAATAACTAGTTAATCATAGACATTCACCTAAAAAAAAGTCCTAACCCTTCCCTTAATTGATCACACAAAATTCAAAAGCTTGAATAAAGTCAAAGTAAAAATTTGAAAAGGTTATTTTATAAGAAAATAATTCTATTACCTTAAATTAAGCATTATAATTGGGTTTGTGTGCTATAGACATTTCATTCAAAATTATTTTTTGAATATCATTGAAACAATGTCCATATAATGGACAAATGTTGTGTTTTGAAACATAAAATCCAAGATCTTATCTTTATCATGTCCTAAATCTCAAATTTTGTATTTATCATGTTCGAGGACAATATCTGAGGGATAAAAAATAAAAGTTGGTATATTAGTGTCAACATAGTATGGAAAGGGATAAAAATTAGTTAAGAAGGGAATATAACAAGTAGTTTTAGGAGAAAGTTAATTTTGAGCTGTAGAATATGGAGATGGAGCTATAGAATGAGGGTAAAAAGATATTGACTAAAGAGGAATTTATATCTATGCATGATGAAATCTAAGAAAGGAAATAGATGGAGAGTGAGATCTAAATAGAATCATTAAGGTATGAAACTAGTAAGGAAACACAATTGTTGGATGACATCTTTCCAGATCTAGAAGACAAATTATTTATTAAGGTAAGACCTAATTTATCTCCTTACATACTTAAGGAGTATTTTTCAATTATTAAGGAATTTTATGGTAATGAGTTGTTAGAATAATTCAATATTCATAGGAATAAACATTCATCCTTTTTTGGAAAAGGTGATGAAAACCTCCACCCTAAATTGGAATCTTGTAAACAAGGGATAAAGGAAGATAAAGGAAGTGAAATCAATATAATTAAAGGATTGGATTTAGATATGGCTCATAGAGACAAGAATAGAACATTGAGGTATCTTGGTAATAGGGTAATTGAGGAAGAGATTTAGGTTATGTTTCTCTTAAGTAAAGGAAAATCATGTGAGTAGGATAGATGGGAATATATATAGAATTTGGAAAGCTTTAAGAAGAAATATAAAGAGAAAGGGTAGGAATAATTCAAGGGTTCAAGAGGTGAAGGAATGGCTATGGGTCACAAAGTGCTTATGAAATTCACAAGGTTAGGAATTGGTGGGTTAGATCGAAAGGAATTTATCACTAAAAATAAGAGGACGGGAAAATAAGTTTAACATTTATCCTACTTATGAAGTAAATAGAAATCTCTTGGGAGATAAGGTAGTTTCAAAAAATAAATCCGAGTCAAATCCTAGGTAAACTTTAGATCAAAGTAATATATCTTTACTAGCTTATTTTTTAGTAATAGTAAAGAAAGTCACAATTGATGTGAAAAAGGTGAAGGATTTCAAAGCAAACATGTTATATCGAGGGCTTATAGGAAGGCTCTATAGGGGAATAGTCTTATTAGATAATTTGAAGGAATGGATGGTTAGTGTATGGCCTAAGGTTGGATTTTAATTATTTTACCTTTTTTATCAAAGGTTTATTTATGGTCAAATTCAGTGGGAAAGAGGATAAATATTGAGTTATCAAAAACAAAACTTAGATATTGTGCTATTAGAAATAAATTGTTCATTCTTGGAAGGATTTTTTTTAGTTTAACATGGGGAAATAGGATCATCAAGAAGTATGGATAAGACTTCATGCCTTTCCCATGGAATATTAAAAGAATGGAATACCTAGAGTTGTTATGAATGCTGTGGGAAAATTTGTAAGTCATGATCCAACATTAAAAAACATACATTATATTATTTAGAAAGATTGAAAGTCTCAATTAATAGGATGGAACCATTGGTAAGCTTCATCCAACTATCCATTCAAGGAGACGTCTTCACTCAAAAAGTTGATTATGAATAATCAACTAGGATATGCTATAGATTTTACTCTATAAAAAATATTTTAAAGTTATGTATCTATAATTCAAGGCAAAAGTATACATTTTGGATATTGTGGATAACCCACTCTGGAAAAGAGGAGAGAAGTCTGAACCCAAACAACAATGGAATAAAAATTAGGTTTTGAAGGTGACAGAGTGTAATGATCATTTCCTAAGTTATGAGGATGATAACAAGCAATGAGCTAAGGAAATGTAGACTTGGGTAAGGAAAGGAGTCATGAATTTATTTCATCCAAGTTTGGTTAAGTATGTTGACATGTAGTTTAAACATTATAAGTTTCTAGATAACAAGGCTCAATAATTGTGGACAAATGTAGAATTGTAAAGATCTCAAATATGGGAATATATTTAATTTTTATGTGGGAAAAGTTGATGTAATCTTGGAAAATAAGGAAAATGAGACCACCAACTTAGATTGTGAACTTTTTGATGAAAATTCAAGGATGGGACATAAGGATATGGATTATTTTTTATAAAATTGTGCTAAAAAGGTTAATGAGATGATAAATGGAAATTTTATGTAGGGGTCAAAAGGATTAGGTTTTCCCTAATAAATTTAGGTGTGAGAAAGTTCTTGAATATCTTAAAAATTTGCATCATATAGATATTGGTGGTAAATTGAGAGTTGAGATGGGAGATTCATCATTGAAATATAACCAAAAGGAGTCCATGGATAAATTTTAAGAGGAAGCATTAAGAAATGATATGTTTATTGCATAAGTTTAAAATGGGTGTTAAGATTCTATAAAAAGTCTCTTTAGATTCACACTTCAAAGGATCAAAGTACTGTAAAATATTTTGAATATGTATTGGGAGGTACAATGTCTACTAAGAAAGTTGAATTTGGGTGCAATGGCTCATCTCTTTAGTAACATATTCCTAAGGCACAAAGCACAATTGAAAAATGATGACTAGGAAATCAAAGGTGGAGATTCTTTATGAGTCTTCTTTCAAAGACGATGAGTTTAATTCTCAAAATATTGCAACTACTTTTTCTCATGGTAGAGGAAGAAATACCCTTCATTATTTAAATAGTTATTTTTTCATGGAATGTTGGGGGAATGAATTACCTCAATAAGGGATGTCTGGTGCAACATCAGTTAGATATGAAAAAAATGGATTCAATTTTTTACAAGAAACAAAATTATCTAAATCTAAGGTAGAAGCACTATTTATATCCTAATGTAATTTTGTCAAGGATGTGCTAGTGGGGTTGAGGCTAACTTAGTTTATGTGTCCTATGGAACCCATTAACTGTGAAAGTAAATTTGGTGATTAAAAGGACAAAATTTGTTTCATGTGATATCTAGTGTTATAAAGAGAATATTTCAAGTATGGTCATCAACACCTATGGTCTTAACAACTCAATTAAAAAAATGAAAACATGGGAAGATATTTCAAGGTTGTTAGATTAGTATAATGATAGAAAGTGTAGATACTAAAATATGATTTATATAGTACCTTAGTCTTAAGAGTACACTTGATAAATACCTATCATGGTTGTACCTTTTAGTTCTAGACCTGCCCACTACCAAAAGGCTTGATTTCACTATCTCTTTGTTCCTAATTGCTTATCTCTTAGTCCAGCCATAATTATTTGTGTAACCAAGCATTATATACTATGAATAAATCTTTAACCCTGATTATTATCCTTTACTATTAGTTTCAGACTTATACCTATTTTGTATCTCTCTGGACACTTACATTACATGCAGACTCATGTCAACACAAGTGTCTACTTTTCCTACAAAGTGTCTAGTGTCCAAAAGCATCCAATTAAAAACAAAAGTATCCTAAAGGTCATTTGAAGTGTTTTAATGCAAGATATTTCTAAAAAGGACTGGTATATATACAAGACCAGCCCTCATTTATTTCTCACCTAGAAATCATATACAACTCACAAAGAAATATACCAAAAAGCATTCAATCAAGCATTCAAATGAGCAAGCCTTCCCTATTTGTCCCTATTTCAATATCAGTCATTGGAGTAGTATTTACACAGGTTTGAATCATTCAAAGAGTAGCCCATGAGCCATATTATCCAAGTTGCAAGCTAGGTCATTGCATGCCTTTGCTTATCACACATTGAATCCTTGTGCACACACAAGCCAATATGTGGGGGAGAACTAAATAATTCTGAGGCCTTATTTAAAGTATTGGTTATGTAGATATCACCCATTGATAGAAGGGTTCTATGGGTAGCTCAACATTATGATCCCACTAATCCATTTTTTCCATAATCACTCCAAGGGTGAAGAGTTAGGGTTTTATAATTTGACAAAGAGTGACAACATGTGTACATGATCTAAATAAATTAGAATAAAAAATGACAAAAAACTTAGAAGTCTCCATTTGGTTACATTTACATCTAATTAGTATTTTGTACAGGACACATGCATTAGGATTAGACATCTGCGTTGATGTAACTATCTAGATCTGATGCAAGTATCTAAGGCTACATAAATAATATTTCTAGAATCTAACAAATTTTTGAGATCATCTTCTAGTCACTTCTAGCTTGTTCCTGCCCAAACCTAAATATGCATAATAAACTAGTTAAGCATCATTTATTTCCAATTCATTTAATTATCTATCAATCACTATACTTTACTATTTTTTAGCAATCTTAGCTATATAGATTCAAAATATTATTTATCTAAGTTTTGTATTAATTGGATTGCTTATTAGGTTAGTTCACCATCCTTGTGTAGGGGGTTATATAGGGTTAAAAATTAAGTGAACCTAACCTTTGGTCTCACAACCCTAGTGGACATAGGATTTCCTACTTTTTTCTCTGATTTTATATTTCTAAACTGCAAATATTTTAAAATCAAATTTCCATTTATTTTAAAGGAATTAATCATGGATGCATATATCATTTATTTCCTTTTCCAATATTTCATAGTAATCCTTATTTTTTATAATTCATATATGGATAAATTAAACAAAAAGTTAAGAAAGGATAAGAGTCAAGTTTATTTCTATAACTCCTTTTGCAATACTATAAAGTCAGTATCTAGGTACCAATGTGCATGCTTCCATCCCTTTATTCCACTTAGATCCTATTCAAGTGAGAACTATCAACTTGCACCCATTATTTGACCATGGCTTATATTGGATTTCCTAGTCCACACTATCACTACTCGAAAAGCTAAGGGTGCCTAACCTATCCCATCATTTTTTACTATGCAACAGGTTACTCTAAGGCCTAAACTTATGATCAAATCAAAAGGATATGATCTTATTGAACAATTGAGCAACACATATGTTAAAATTTCAATCCTCAAACTCCTAAAGCAATATACTATCTATAAGGATATTTTATATGAAACATTGCGTGAAACCCAAGTACCAAGTAATATTGAACTAACTTATTTTGTAGATATTGTGCAAGGTCTAAAAAATAATGCAAATCTCATTACCTTTTATTCAAAATATTTACCCTCAAAATATATTATTCACCAATATTTGCCTTTATTCATATAAGTGAGTATGCATAACGAGGAAATCAAAATGGTGTTAGTTGATAATGGTTTATGCCTAGAGGAAGGATGGCTGCAAACGATGAAGGGAGCGGTGGCCCGTCGACAGGCCCCAGGAAGAATGGAGCGACTCCTGGGGTGAACTCTTTTGGACAGGGAGATTTTTACTCCAGCGACTGTACAAGGCTCAACAAAGTGAATGGCTATTTATTGAGGAGCCAGGATAGACCAATTCTAGTCATTCCCCAAGAGGCAGTCCAGGAAGATGTTGAATACCTGTCTTCACATACCCTGATTTGCAAATTCTTGGGCATTAAAATCCCCTTGGTAGCTCTAGAATCCTGGATTCGATGCTCTTGGGCTATTGAAGGGGATTTTGACATTATGTTGGCAAGAAATAGCTATTTTTTGGTAAGTTTTTCCTCTGTATCAGATAGAAATTGAATTTTTGAAGGAGGCCCCTATTTCTATGAATGAGTGGGTCTGTTTCTTAAACCTTGGCATGTGGGGTTTAATTCTACTGATGAACTTCCAGCCTGTGTTCCAGTCTGGGTTCGTCTTCCGTGACTTTCGTTGGAATTTTGGTGAGAAGATATTCTCTGACAGATTGTGGCTATGCTGGGCACACCAATAGCTATTGCTCATCAATCTCTGGACAAGAAGATCATTTTGTATGAACGTGTTTGTGTGGACATGGATCTAAATAACCCTCTGCCAGACTTTATAGAGATTTGTATGGGCTCTTTGTCATGGATTCAATAGATTGATTATGAATCCATTCCCTTCAGATGCAGAATCTGCCATGTATATGGGCATCTGCATCGTCAATACCCTCTAGCTCCCAAGGATAAAGGAACTGGACCTGACTCCTTAGAGCCAAATGTAGCTAATGCTGGAAAGGAGATTGGGTGTTCAGCTCTGAATGAAAATGCCAAAACCCAACCTGACAGGATGGGGAAGGGGAAAAATTCAAATAATGTAAATTTGGCGCAAGGCTTAGGAATCCAAAATCATGCTGGGCTGGATGGTTTTATATCGGTTAGAAAGAGAGCAAGAGGCCGTGGACAGAGGCGTGGAAATGCTGATAGACAGGTTGACTTAGAGTTTAATAGGTTTGAAGCTCTCGATTGTATGGCCATAGAAGATGGCATTCTGATGGAAGACCAAGGGGAAGAAGAGGAGCAACCTAAACAATTTATAGACCTTAATGAAGTTTAAGATATGCTGGTTCAAGTGCCTTTTGACAGTTCTTTACGACAGGAGGAAGGAACGCTTGAGGCTTCGGGTGAGGTGAAAGAGAAGGAGGTTAGATGGGCAGATTTGGCCAAGGAAGGGGAGGCTGGCAAAAAAGAAAAAGGACCTACCAATGCACTTGGGTTAATGTAGAAACAATTTAAGAAGGTCACCTCAGCTGCCCCTTCCAAAGCTGGGCAAAGAAAGGATTAAGATAGACTGAAAATTACAGGTGATTTACTGGTGGAAGCTGGGGTTGTTAAAACCTTGGATGAACATTTTCCCCAACCCACCCAATGATAGTCCTCTCATGGAATGCAAGGGGTTTGAATAGCTCCCCTAGACAAAAGCTATGCGTAGATTGGTTTGGGATCATTCTCCAGATATTTTTTGTGTTCAGGAGACTAAATTGTCGGTTGATTCGCTTTTTGCTTGTATGCTAAATATTTAGCCTGTTGGACAGTGGCAATGTATTGGTGCATGAGGCAGCATGGGAGGTTAGCCATGGGATGGGACCCAAGGAAAATTTTTCCAATTCACTGGATGTCCAGTATATCAGCGCTATCAGTAGTGGCCTCTTCTCTTGAAACTGGCAAACTGTGCTTGTTCACCACCGTATATGCACCTGTAGACATTGATGGACAAATGCAGCTGTGGGAGCACATCCACTATATTCGAAAGTGTCATCCATTCCTACCATGGATAGTTGCTGGTGACTTTAATGCGGTGCTGAGCATAGAGAAGAAAAGAGGAGGACTGAATTGGCTAGGCCCCTCTTCTGAATGTCTTCACCATAATATGGAAGTGTTGCGCCTATCTGATGTTAGACCTTCAAATGGGCTGTTCACATGGAGCAATAAAAGAATAGGTAATGCTGCTATTTTTGAACGCCTTGATAGATTTCTAGTTTCTTGTTTTTGGCAATCTAGTGCTATTTCTATCACTTCTAAAATCTTGGATTGGAGAGGTTTTGATCACTGGCCTATCAAGCTTTCCGTTGGGTATATTGATGGGCCCAAAAAGCCTCCATTTAAGTTTCAGCTGATGTGGCTTAGAGACCCATCCCTCCATGATTTCATTGCTCAATGGTGGAGGCAGGGAGGCCCTGCATATGGAACAGCTATGTATTCCTTTCTTAAAAAGCTTCAGTTTGTAAAAAGAAAGTTGCAGAGCTGGAATAGAAATTGCTTTGGAAATTTATATTGTATGAAGAAGAAGGCTCAAGATCAACTATATGATATAACCAGGCAGATAAGAGACTATGGATTCTCAGAAGGCCTTCGCTTGGAGGAAGCTAGAGCTACAAACGCCTTAGCAGAGTGGGAACTTTGGGAAGAAATATACTAGAAATAGAAGGCCCACATTGATTGGCTCCAGGAGGGAGACAAGAACATGGATTTTTTCCATAATTTAGTTCAGGCACGCCGCAACGAGAATTTTATTACTTCTCTTGTCACTCAGGATGGGACTCGATTAACCTCCTCACAAGCTATTAGTAGAGAAGCTGTAAGATACTTTTTTGCACTCTTTACCAGTGACCCCTTGCCTGATGAAGGGGTAGAAAATACTATTTTATCATGCATTCCTTCATTGGTGAATGAGGAAATGAATGAATGCCTTTTGCGACCAGTTGTTTTGACAGAAGTGGAGGAGGCAATTTTCAGCATGAAGAGAGGTAAAGCCCCTGGACCTGATGGATTTCAAGCTGAATTCTTCCAAGACTTTTGGGATATCATAAAGTGGGATTTAATGGATGTGATCCAGGAATCATACTCCAGCAAAGAAATGCTCAGAGCAATGAATGCTATGTTCCTGGCTCTTATTCTGAAGAAGGAGCAGGCAAATAAGTTAGAGATGTATAGGCCCATTGCACTTTGCAATGTTATTTACAAAATCATTTCCAAAATTATTGCACAAAGGCTGAAAGGTTTCCTCCCTTGCCTTATATCGGAGGAACAAGGAGGCTTTGTGGCAGGAAAGCAGATCTTGGACAGAGTGGTGATTGCTTCAGAAGCCATTCACTCTATGAGCACTTCATAGGAGAGGGCTATGTTTATTAAGCTTAACTTAGCCAAAGCCTATGACAGAGTTAGTTGGAGATTCCTGAGCAAAATTCTTTTGGCTTTTGGTTTTAACCAGGATTGGATTAGTTGGGTGTTAAGCTGTATTACTATGCCTTCCTTTTTGGTGCTTATGAATGGAGCACCTTCAGAGATTTTTGGTGCCTCGAGAGGCCTTCGTCAAGGGGATCCGCTTTCACCTTAGCTGTTCATCATTATGGCTGAGGGGCTTGGGCGGCTCTTCAAATCTCGGGTCTCTCAGAATACTTTACAGGGCTGGAAATGGGGGAATGGGATAACTACCCTCACTCATCTCTAATTTGTTGATGATACTATATTAACAGGTAAAGCTCGGATTAGAGAAGCGAAAGCTTTCCATCTCACCCTGGACAATTATCTGGAGGCTTCTAGACAAAAGATTAATGATCATAAGTCCTCCATTTTCTTCTTCAACACGCCTGAATCTATTCAGAGAAGGATAGCTGCCATACTGAGGTTTCAGACTCAAACGCTTCCAGTGATTTATTTAGGCATTCCCATTGTGGTGGGATGGTAGCCTAGGCTATTTTGGCAGAATGTTTTGGACAAGCTAAGGTAGAAAATTAGTCATTGGACACACAGATGGATATCTACTACTGGTAGAGTGATTCTTCTTCAATCTGTTATTCAGGCATTGCCCATGTACAGGTGCATGGTTCAAACAGCTCTAGTGTATTTCCTAAAGGAATATGATGCCCTCTCCAGGAAGTTTCTTTGGAGTGGGAATCTACAAAATACTAAATGGAGTCTTATTAATTGGGCTACTGTGTTTAGATCAAAGCAGGAAGGAGGCCTTGGATTGCGCTCAGCTATTTTGGCCAGCCAAGCTTTGACTGCCAAGTTATATTGGAGATGGTGCTCTAATCAATCTACCCTGTGGGCCTGAATTTTGACAGCCAAGTACTTTCATGGTATTGATTCCCATGATATTTCCAGACTCCCTCTTGAGGGAAGAGGATCGATGGTGTGGGGTACTCTTAAGCTTGGAGCGCAGCTAGTGAAACATAATCTCTTCTGGGTGTGCAATAGTGGGACTGAGGCCTTATTCTGGGAGGAATCTTGGGATGGTGCACCACCCCTATTATTTTCACACCCTCATTTACAGCCTTTAGCTGATTCCCTTCACTCTGCTGGCTGGAACACTGTCATGCATTACAAAGAACCTGTTAGCATGGGCCTCTCCATTGGATACAGATGGAAAAATTCCTCCGATTGGTCGCCGGGGGGTTCAGAAGAGGAAAGAAGAGAATTAGCCCAAATCCTTGATTCCAGAGGATGTAATTCGCTTCAAGGGCGAGATGTCCTTGCCTGGGGTGGAGATGTTATAGGACAGTATTTTGTATCTTCAGGATAGATAACTTTAGCCAAGCAATTCTTCAATGGAGATCAGTTCGTTTGGGGGAAAAAAGTCTGGAATCGGATTTCGTGGCCCAAATGTAATTTCTATCTTTGGCTTCTTAAACACAACAAATGCCTCACCTGGGACAATCTTTGCAAGCGTGGCTTTCAGGGGCCATCTGTTTGTGTTTTCTGCCATAACAGTGAGGAGACAGGTTCACATTTATTCTTTCAATGTTCCTTTGCTATAAAGGTCTAGAACCTGTGGTGGACTGCTTGGGGTGCCCCTTGTCGGCATGTCTCCTCTTTGATTGAATTTTGGAATAGACTTGGTCAGGCTCCTGCAAAGAGCTCCTTGTTGCAAATTGCCTGGGCAGTCAGACCCTCATTCATTCTATGGAATCTTTGGCTGGAAAGAAATAGAAGAATCTTTAGGGGTATGCAGCTTGATCTGGGACCTTTGTGGATTAAAATTATTAACTCATTGCAAGAAACTTTACAAGTGAAATGTATGAATGGTAGTGACTTAGACGTGGAAGCGGTTGGGTTTTGTCAACGCCTGTGTCTGACCTTGTCCACGAGCAACACTTTTGTGATGAGCAGAGGGTCGGTGAATGGGAGAGCGTAGCAGCCACAACCTGTTAACAGAACTAGTCGCTAGACTCCACCTGGAGATGGAGCTGTTAAAATAAACACTGATGGCTCCTCACGGGGGAACCCAGGTGAAGCTGGCATTGGCGGTATAGGTTGGGATAGATCCAGGAACATCCAGTTTCTCTTTTCGATCTATAAAGGCTGGCATACAAATAATCTTATGGAAGCCATGGCGATCCTGGAGGTAGTGAAATTTTGCTGTCAACGCAGTTGTTATAATGTTATCTGTGAATTGGACTCACAAGTGGTGATTAACTTGCTGAATAACTGTAATTCAGGTAAAGTGGATTGGCATTTAAATGTTATTGTTCAACAGATTAGGCATCTTAGTACTTCTTTGAATTCTATTTCTTTCAAACACATTCCCCGTGAGTGGAATGGTGTTGTTGATTGCCTTGCTAAATGGGCCTCAGAGAATGGTCCATATTAGAATATTACTGATCAGGGAATGCTCCCTATGAGTTTGTATCAGGAATTGGTTAATTTGGTGGATCAGGAGAAAGACTTGTAACTGCTATTTTATTTTCGTTCTTAATAAATTTTTACCCCTTTTAGTTAAAAAAATGGTTTATGCCTAAACATTCATGGCATGGATTTATTAACCATCATGGGTATTAGTACCAAAATTATTTAAAAATTAGATATGCATATCAAATAATTTGATAATTCATGTATCCCTTCAGTTGGCCAAATCACATTAGATGTGACATTAGGGCAAAAAATAGTTCTAACTACATTCTAGGTAATGTCTCAGTCATTAGACTATAACTTACTTTTGGGTAGACCATGGATACATACCATGGAATCTGTCCCATATACATTACATCGATGTGTCAAATTTATACATGATGGGAGCTTATTCACAATGCATGCTGATGATAAACCCTTCAAATTTTGAAAAATGATAAATTTCAATACAAAAGGGATACCTAAAGTGGCACCACCTCAAAAATATATTCCACTTGAAAATATACAAACTTATGAAATGGGTGAGTTAAGTATAATGACTCCTTTACCTCAAGAAAAAAATAAACCACTAACCATTGAGGTGTACATGGATGCACATCAAGAGCAAAAAACATTACCAAAGGAGACAATGATACCAAAACAAAAAGAAAATCCAACATTTGAGCTTCCTTTATTGGTTAATACCAAGTAATAAGATGGTATGAACTTACTCATGATATGACTGATGAATAATTAAACAATTACAAAAACTTAGTTTCGATCCACTTGAGCATAATGCACATAATCTATTCACACTATAGGGACTTGTAAATACAAGTAAAATTCATCACCAAAGGATACAAAACCACATTCTGATAAGGGTAAGGAAAAAATATCAGATGAATGTGTAAATGCTTGTTATTCAATCTATCCCTCTTGAATAAAAACATTAATCCAACCTTACAAGGGACCAATGCAAATACACCATGTGAACAATGTGGAGTCCTCTCCAAAACTTCCACAAAAAATTATCTAGATCTTAAAAAAATAGGATGTTTCACATATAATTCTTCCTTTATTACTTGAACATCTATTGACCCCCAAATTTGACTAAGTACCATACAAACACATGCTTCCATGCTTCAGGGAAGTTTAATGCCACTAGTCAAGAGGTGTGCACAATTTGAACCACATAACTTGTGAACACACCTTAGAAATAATTTATAGGAAAGATGTTAGCTGTCAGAATAGTGTTGATGTGTGAAACATGACAAAGTGGTAGGACCTATGAAAAAACAACCACATGGACCTAGAAATCATAGGGGAGATTGTAGGGGAAAGTGATTGGTGGATTGGTTATCTATGGACATAGAGTTATGGTGGTATGATGGTAGGTAATGTGGTAGTTGGCCTTGGGTTAAGTTGGCATTTTAGATAAGGGATTGGGTGAGAAAATATCAGGATAAAGAGGCTAAAAGAGGAAGAGGCTTAAAGAGAGGAGTAGTCAGAGAGAAGAGAAGAGTAGAGCAAGAAGAGATACAAAGAATGAGAGCAACTGTCAGTCGATAAGGGAGAAAAGAAGGTCAGAGGACAACAAAGAGTGAGAATCAATAAGACACAATAGAGATTAGTAAGGTTGAGAATTGCTATTATATTGTATTAGGGAAAGATAAGGGCTATGAGTGATCTCTAAATTTTAGAGTGAGGGCACTAGATGTGTTGTATGTAACAATTAATTCCCTTTTATTTAAGACATAGTGAATGTAACAAAATAGTTTATACTAAAATATTTGTCTATTACATGATTTTATGATAGTATTTGTATGTGTGCTCCTAGAATCATCCAATTATCTTTATCTCCCACCTCTCTCACACATTTCTCTCGTGTCACACGTGACTGACATGACCCCAACCTAGATTATTAGGAATTTATAGTGCTCACAAGATTTAATAGTGTGTGTAATTATATTATCAAGGATAATATAATATATCATATGTGAGTGATTATATTATTTAAAATAATATATAGTTACTAATATTTTAAATGAGTTGTTATATAACAACTCATATATTTACGTGAGATTGGGTTGGTAAACCAACTCACATAATTTGACTAGAGAAGTTGTATGGTTGAGAGTTTTGAAGTATTGGTTACCTTCTTGATAATAGGAAATACTTCCAATGTGTTTTTCAACCAACTCATATATATATATATATATATATATATATATATATATATATATATATATATATATATATATATATATATATATATAGAGAGAGAGAGAGAGAGAGAGAGAGAGAGAGAGAGAGAGAGAGAGAGAGAGAGAGAGTACATGATTGTAATAATGTAACAAATAAAATATCAAATAGTTTGCTTTTCAAATTTACATTGTGTTCTCTGTGCATTCACATGAGTTAAAGATCTGCTCAAGCTCTTTCAAATCATATCAATAGTATCAGAGAATATTAAGGTTTTGATTGAAGGGATTTGTGAAAATTTCTTCTTTTTTGACCGTATTGCATTGATTTTTCTCATTCAGAGATCCATATGCATCATTATCATCTGCTCAGATTTGAAGTTTCATAAATGTCATAATCTCATTATAAGGTGTAATGTCTTGCATGACTATTTTTATCAATATATTATTTTCATATTTTTGATATAACTGAGTTCATAGATATCTAGTTGTAGAATATTTTCAGATTCTAACAAAACATTAAAAAGACTGAAGAAAATTAAGAGACCCATGTTACATACCACATCCATGAAGGCGTCAACCAATGCAACTCCGTTTATAAAAACAACTGAGCTGTCCCTACTACCTTTTCTATTCATCAAATTGTTTCTAGTATGGTTGATCCCTATTTAAAAACTATTGGTACATGTCTATTTTAAATTTTAAAAACTTATTTATGTTGATTATTAAAACAATATATTGAGGAGATATGTATACATTGTAATTATAAGTAATTATTATTTATTTATTTGAGATATTTGATATGTTAAATAAAGGTATAAGGATCTTAAACTTTTTTCTAAGTTAAAATTTTGATAATTTACATTAATTGATATTCCTAGGATGATAACAAAAAATATTTAAAAAAATAAAAAAAAATAAAAAAATCATAACAATCAATTGATCATGTTTAAAACAAGTATAATAAACAAGTGTAATAGAAAATAAAAAAGTTAAAAAAATAAAATAGAAAATGCTGAAAAGTTTGTAACTATGATGTAATAGATATAATAGTTAACTTCACATACAACTATAGTATAAAATATCGTTATACTAGGGGAAAAGGGTATATAACATGTTTAATTTATAATCCTTGGAATGAGTTTCATCTTAAGTCGGTGTTATTCTTTCCAACAACACACTTCTAAAATGAAATATTGCACAACTCTGCATTCAACATGTTGTTTATGGTCATAACTTTAATATTTAAGATCTTAAAATATTACCCTAACTCAAATTAGACATAGACATGTCATTAGGTAACATTTTTTTTTCTATAACACCACATTCTCAAGGTTATTTGAAACATTGAGTTTAATTCAAAACACATTTAGACCCCACCAACTCTCCTTAAACAACGTTATTTGAAACATTGAGTTTAATTCAAAACACATTTAGATCACACCAACTCTTCTTAAACACATTTTTATTATGCAATTTAATATTAAGGATAAATTTATTCTTTAATTTTTGGATTGAAAAGTATATTTTTATTGATAAAATAATTTATAATATAATATTAGTTATACAAAAAATATAGGTAGAAAGAGTCCAAGCTACATCAATAAGTTAATATAAAAAAAAGTCAGTAAGAGAAAAAAAAGAAAAAAAATCAGACATGGCCACATCTTATATCCACATGCTGATCTTTTTTGTTCTTTTTCTTTTGATCTCAGTCTAGCACTTTGAGCGACTGATATCCATTGGGCTAGTAAAAACTATCAGAAGTACATGATTGTACTAAGATTCAAATGAGAGATAATCTTTATTAGATCTAGAAGATTTAGATTCATGTGATCTCTTGATGCTTCCCCCTATAGCATTATCTGCAGATGTTGTTTATCAAGAAGAATCTGCCACTGTCAGTTCTCCAATAAACTCTGAACTTTCTTTCTTCATTATGCCATCTTTAGTTTTTTCTGTGCCCTTGGTTGGATTAGAGTGTTTATACGGTTGCCAATCTTTAGGTTGAGAAGAATGATCTTTTTAATTTTTTGTCTTGCATGAGAACAAACCACTGGAGATGGCTAGTTTGGTGGCATGAACGACATCTAAAGATAGTGTTTTCATAATTAAAGGTTTAGAGGCAATGAGAGTTATCATGTTTTAACTGGACTCTATCTGGGAGACCTTTGATAAAGTCCACCTCCACACAAATACAGATATAAGTATACATTCTTTGCTTATACTGCTCAAAGTCCATATTGATGAATCTACCAAGCAAGTTACCAATAGCTTCAAAAACTGAGGGGTGAAAGAAGGGAAGAGAGAAATTAGGGAACCAAATCCAAATCAACATTTTGGACACCATGATTGTTGAGGGATCAAACTTGAGGAACCAAGGGGTAACAAAGAGCCCAACTCTTTCACAAAACCAAAGTCTCTCCTTAAAAATTCTCTGATAATCCTTAGGTTCAACAAAATGGATTATAAATAACTTTTTAGAGAAAAAATGGATTGCACAATCTTTGGTCTAGGTAGCTTTAAATCATTGTATTAAATCTTGTGACTAAAACCAAAATCTATTAAATTTACAAATAGCTACATAATCTTTAAATTCAAAGATTAAACAATTTACTTCAGAAAGAAAAAATTTCATTACAAGAACTTTATTTGATTTCTCCACGATGTATAATATAAGAGAAGTCGAAAGTGAAGCAAATGGAGTCTTAAAACGAACAATATATCTACAAAAAAACTTTGATTCACTAATACCATATCATAAATATAAGATAAAATAAGATCACAACAACCCAACAACTTTCATAAACCCTTGCGCTTGCTTAGAGTTCCATCACTTCCATCACTCACTACCCTAATACATTTTTTCATCACCCCTTATATTTTCAAATATAACCTTTTTTTTTTTTCACTTTTACTATAAAAAGAAAAAAATTAACTCATTTTTAAATTACAAGTATAATTTAAAAAAAAAAAAAAAAAATTACTTTGAACTTTGGGAATATTTTTTCGTTAATTTTGTAAAACCAAAAGAAATCTCATATCACCTTATCAAAACTGTCTTATTAACATCAACCCTGAATTCTAGCTGCAATTAATCCATGTTCCACTTTTAAATACAAAATATTAAATGAATTATTCTCCTTCAATAATTTCATTTTAAAATCCAAACTTAAATGAAATGCATTTAGAGAAGCTCTTCGCCATTTATACTTTGGATTTATTCAAAGGTAGGAGGCTCCTTTTATTCGATATTTCCTGGTAAATTATTAGTGGTTGATTTTTATATATAAAAGACTCTTTAAGATATAATAGATCATTATGAATAAAGATAAATTAAAGGTATAAAAAATCAAGTATATATATATATATATATATATATATATATATATATATATAAAATAGATCATTATATATATAATAGATCATTATGAATAAAGATAAATTAAAGGTATAAAAAATCAAGTGTATATATATATATATTAATAAATCATTAATTATATATGGAATAAAATAAATGTTAAAGATAAATTTATCTTTAGATTTTTATATTCTTTAACATAATTTTTATATTTTTTATTAAATAAATATATATTTAAATTAGTGACTAAAATTTTAAAAAAAATTCTTCTTAAAATGTTAATATGAATTTTGAAACTATTCTTTCATTTCACCGATTTTATATAATCAAAAGAATGAAATTTCATATCACTTTATCAAAACTATTCTATCAACATCAACCCTGAATTCTAATTACAATTCATCCATTTTCCACTTTTAAATTATACAAAATATTAAATAAATTATTTAATTATTAAATAATTATTATCCACCAATAATTATATATTAAAACTAAACTTAAATGAAATTCATTTGGAAAAGCTCTTCTACAATTATGTGGTGTATTTATTCAAACTTGAAGGTACGAGGCTCCCTTTTAGTTGTTGATATTTCTTAGTAAATAATTAGGGATTGTTATACATATATATGGCTTTTTAGGATATGATACACAATGGATGATCATGGAAAAACTTGATAAGATAAATTAAAGGTGGGGACAAAATTGATCAGTTGATAATTTCATATGAGATATGAGACATAATCAATAGGTAGTTAATTTGTACCAAATAGAATAAATGCTCATCATGAAGACAAAGCTACTCAAAAAATTAGATAAATATATATAAGTGAACTAAATATATTAAAACACAAAACATATCTAATGGAAAAGAGGCTTACACTAAAATTAAGTGATTAAATACCTTTATTTTAATATACTAATGCTATGTGAATGCATGTATATGTGAAAGTAAAAATAATAAATTTAAATACATATCTATACTTACCTAGGTAAGGATGGATGAAGCGAGTGAATGCTAATGCAAAACTCCACCCACATGCATTGATGTCTCCTAGTAAATCTGGATTGCTCTTGCAAACAATGCAATAAGTTAAATATCATAGTTTATTGTAGAAAATAAAAAAATAAAATATAAACTTAAAAAATAAAGTAAAGATAAGATCGATTACTCCTAATGGTAGATGAACTATGGTGTTGTATCTGATAATTATAAATGAAAACAAAATATTATTATGCTTGTATTTGGTAATTATAAATGAAAACAATATATTATCATGTTTTCTTATATTGTTTTGGGTACTAGAAATTTCAGAGTAAATTTTAACAATTCAACTCTGCTTCTTGAATCAAAGAAGTAGATACTTGTAATTTGACCATTTTTATTGACACATTAATTTCACCTAATCTCTTTCAATCTTTAAAAATATGAATGTGAAATATGTATACTCAATTTTAAAATAAGTGATTATAAATATATTCATATAACTACTCATCTCAAAATAAAAAATTATGAAAACATTTCTTCTTAATAATTAATTTTAATAAAACTTTATTTTTTAATTAAAATAATATAATAAAATTATATATTTATTGGAAAAAATAAAATAAAAATTACACATCCAAATAAAAACAAAGTCAAAGACAAGCTTATAAGCTAAAATGATGGATTAACAAACATTGGACGGTCAAAGAAATGGTGGCCCATAAATTTAGATTTAATTGAATAAATTTAAGGAGGCTATTCTTTAAATCTATTTCTACACAGATTTGAGTATATGCAAAGCCTCCTTTTAATTAAAGAGGCTATTCTTTAAATCTATTTCTACACAGATTTGAGTATATGCAAAGCCTCCTTTTAACTAAGGAGGCTATTCTTTAAATCTATTTCTACACAGATTTGAGTATATGCAAAGCCTCCTTTTAGCTATACCAAATATTATTTATATTAATTAAAACAAAATTTATCTTAAAACATAAAAAGAAGGTAGGGCAGTTCCATTCATATAGGTCCATCAAAACTTAATTTAATGGAAGTCATAAAGTAGGGAAGTTTCATTTATATAGGACTATCAAAGCTTAAATTTAATGGTAATATGATTGTATTTATATTTTTTAATTGTAAAATATAATAATAAAAAAAAAGAAAAAATTATATTAAATATTAAAAAATAAAAATTATAACCATTTAAGATCATATATCAATGTATATAAATTACAAATATATTTAAAAATATTATATAAAATCCTTAAATTATATAAACTGTGATATCTTTACAATTTCAACATTGAATAAACATATATTTAAATTAGTAAAACTTTTTTGACTAAGCAACCACAATAACTTCTTATTTACAAATTCAATCCGATAAAAATTCTGTAAAGAAAACATGTCTACTGTATAGTATTAAAAAAGCTTCCATCTGAATTTGCAGGGAGACAGTAACTATTTAACCATGGTGAGAGGCAAAACGATTTGAACAACAGTAGTCAAATCATGAACCACCGTGCTTCTTAACTTGTGAAGTACACATATAGAGTATAGGTGCTGCAAACATAACACCGAAATGCCCACAAACTATAATTATAATGCATGATCAACAACTTATTCCTATCAGACACTGCTGTGATTAAACACTTAATTGTCTGCACAACCAAATACAGCTTTTATTCTCTGCACATTCCCGTTCATAATATCGTGGATCTTTGCAACATATTCAATGCTAAGTTTGCATGTAGGAACATTTGTCTCAGTTACTTGAAAGGCTATGGTAAGCAATGAGCCTGAGCTTCCACCGTACAGACCTTGCATTCCACTGCTGCTGCCGGAGGCCCCCTCATGTAATATACTTGTTCGTACAAGTGAAGTGCTGGCTACGGCTGAAGCATGATCTGGTAATATGGCGAATCCGGAAGGAGGAGGAATGTGGGTGGAAGATTGAGCCTCACTGTTGAGCGCCTCAACATCTATGGCTGCGCATACAACAACATACCCAGACGAGTCTCTGCAACTCTCTTGCAACATCACCTCTGTGTCGCCTTTCTGCAAATTTGGAAACCAATTACAAGCATATAATGTACATATAATATCATGGAAGGGAAACCGAAATTAGGGAAAATAATTGCAGAAAGGGTTCTAGGGTTTAGACTTACGTTAGAAGCATTGAAAAGTGAAATGCAGTTTGCAGGGTCTGATCCACTTGCAATGTTTGCTACTTTCTCCCACATTCCACATGACAGCACATTACTCTTCACAAACAAAGGACGAAAACCAACTTCCGTTTTTATTAACAATTTACAACCCAGAGAGGCATTGAAAAAGAATCAATCAGATTTATGTTTATATATGTACCCGTGATCTGGTTTGCTCGTCCCTGAGAAAATCAAATAGTTTCTGGGGACAGACAGGAAGCCTGACTGAAGTTCCAGCACAGATGACAACACTGCTGGATTGCCCCACTTCGGAAGATTTTCTTGTTGTGATTTTAATACCATCATTGTCGGATTGTGGGATGGCTGATAATGCACCTATATTTGCGTAAAATTTGTTGCTCATGTTCTGGGCCAGTTTCATCATATTTCTGTGGTGAATTGTACTAACTGCAAAAAACTTATAATTAGTTAATTCCATACAAATGAAAAAACATTTTACTGACATTTTTCCAAGTCAGATTGGGTAGAGATTTTATAGGTTTTCTGACCACAATATATGATATATTATTAGGATGACTGATAAGATGGCAAATATGAGTTTTTATTTAATAAAAAAGTATACTTCATCTTATATAATATTTATTCTATATAAAATAAGGCTTAGTCCGATCCCCTATTTATATATGAAAGCCCCTATTTATATACAATGTTATTGCCGAGCCCTCTATATAAGATTCTTTTAACCTTTTATCTCAACTATATAGCATAGAGGAGACCGTTGGGCAAGTGCACATAGTTAATATTGGGTAGATGGAAGGATAGAGGAGACTGTTGGGCAAGTACACATAGTTGAGATTGGGCAGACGAAGGCCTTCTTTATACTATATACTATGTTTGCTTGCTTGAACTCAATTCATTAATAACTTAGTCTCGTCCTTAACTTAATGTCTTACTAACAATGTAGCTAAAATTAGTGATGAAGACCTATTTGATGAAAGACTGTATCAAACTACAAACAAGGGTCTCCAACATTCTCCTTCCAAATTTATAAATAGACTTCTACAGAAATAAATTCTGTAATGCTATTATACTTCACCCATTATGAACTCAGCTTAGTATGCAAATGGCTCTCTTCATAAGCCTCGCCCTTGATCTGTAGTGATCCCGGTTCCTCAGACTACAAATCATCTTCATACAAAATCAAAAAAAAAAGACCCTATATTGTCTGTAGTTCTGAACCTACAGAGTCTGTCATTTTTTTTTTTTACCTGGCGTCCTCTTCTTTTTGGACAGTATTCCTTTTGCCTACAACTTTTGAAAGACTGATTATACGTACCTTAGGGAATAGAGGACTTAAAATGGCCCAACAATCATACGTTATAAAGCCAGAATTAATATTGAATTAGCCCAGCAGTCAGATGCGATCCAACAATAATACACGACCCGGCAGTCAGTTTACAAGTGCATCGATTCAAAATCAATTGGTTACAGGTGGATGCATACCATGAAATGTGCGTTGACCATGTGCCCATTGTGCTTCACGTTCGGTGCTCACTAAGCTGCATACAAAGAATTTTTTTTTTTTTTTTTTTTTTTTTTTTTTACAACTTTGACAAAGCTTGTACCACGTCTCTCATAACTGGCCGCTTCCTCGGATTTTTATTTTTGAATACACTTATATGCAAGAGCTGCTATAGCATGAAATTCTTCAAAATCACATTTTCCATTAATCCGTGAATCTAGTATCTCATTACATTAGCCTCCGTCTAACAGTTCCCAGGTTGTTTGGGAGAGTTTTGGATATCCAGGAGATACATGGTTGCCCTCGATGAAAATGTGGAAAGGTATGAGGCTTACTTCTTGGAAGAGCTCTGTGGATCCTGCGCCTGGACCTTTCTCTTTAGGAATGGATCAATGATCACCAGCCTCCTCACAGAATGCTCAGAATATAAACTAGCGTCATTCATTTAAATAACAATGACAGTAATATCATCATGGAAGCGCCCCACAAAGTGGCCATACCGTTGACTGTTGCAAACACGTTCGAGGTAACGACCTGGGCTTACCCCTCGCTGGGTCATAATAATACAATCTCCCCACTAGCTTCGCCACGGTCATTATACGGAACAGATAAAAACAAAACCAACGGATTCACAAATTAATTCATTCCATAATTCGGTTCACTGCATCTGGTGTCATCACTAGTATATCGTGTTGCAAAATACTATACACAATTAATCTTATTTAAGGAAGAACGTTCACATAATAGAAATTCTGTGTGGCTCTGTAAAGATTTTTAATTTATAGGATCCAGAGTGGAAACAGGGCAGACTTTCACCTATCCCCAGACTGTATTTGCATAAACACAAAATCATAAAAATGATGGACTATCTTGAACTGTAAACAGAGACTCAATTTAAAAATCCTTATACTAGATGCATCCGTCCATTACATCCAAAAATCATATACCTCGATTCAGCAGAGTTCGTAGACTTCTAAATAACTTTGACTAATGGAGAATGTAAATGCAATTAAGTTTAATTGCTCGTTCTTGAATTCTTGTGGTCCGACCAATGCTAGCACACAACAACGATCAACACACAATGTCTTGCACTCCACACATCTCTCTTTCTTTTTCATTCAGGTCTGTATAATTCGATCATCCCTACTGTCTTCCAAATCCTTTGCTGGATAAGACATTCTCCTTCTCCTTACAGCAACTTCTCCTTAAGAGAGGTCTTTCCTCTCTCCTCTAGGTCTTGTTCTCCCTCTTTTTTTGTCCTGCGCTCTCCTCCTTCTTAACAAATTTTTCTTTTTGCTATATTTTGTCTCCCTTCTAACTTCTACGCCCAATCTGGGCCAGGATTAAACAAGAAACAGTTTGCAAATTTTCAACAATATCCTAAGGTTGAAATCATTTCAACCACTTCCCTTATTTCCTCAACAGCCCCAAAACAAATTTCTTTTTTTACTTTTACTTTTTATATTTATTTTATTTACAATTACTCCTCATGTGGAGGGAAAATACAATACTTTGAAATTCGAAATTAAACATGACTTGTCTTCAGGTAGCCATTGCAGATGCTCCTGCATCACTATTGAATATGAGTTTTAAAAAAGAAGTTACAAAAACAATATGAAGAATAAAAAATCAACAGAGAGACATCTTAAAAGTAAGGTGATATCTTTCCAAAAACATTTTTATTAGTGTAATATGGAATTTATAAATAGTAGAATATATTATATATCGAAAAATAAAATAATAGTTATACCCATTTATTTATATTCTTTTAATTTATCCTTTTTTTTCATTTTATACATGCTATTTTATTCCTAATATACCACTACCATTATTTAAGTAATTACATAATTTCATTTCAAATTGTAAAAAAATCTAACATTCAATTTAAAAAAAAAGAAAGAGCTGTACTTTTTTTTTTGTTATCAATGTACAAAGCTCATATCATTGTAAATAGTAAACAAAAATATAATATTTTTGTTTTGGACTCATTTTCAATTTTTTTTTTAATTTGTTAGATATATGACAACAAAGTTAAATGTCGGATCTTTTTACGGTTGATTTGAAATTTATTTTTAGATAAGGAGTGTGGGAGCAATGCCTCCACTAGTGTTGCAAGGGTCTAGGGGTGGGGATACTTTATGGAGCCCTCCTAGTAATGCCCACTAAGTAAAAATCAATGAATCAAACCTTTGTAATCTATTAACATTTTTCCACTCTATTTTTAGAAAGAGGAATCCTACTTTTTCACTTGTAATCTATTCATTTTGAATTAATAAAATATAACATCGTACACTATGAATATTTATTTAATTCTATTAAAATTTTACCATGTAATTTTAATATTTTATATCATACGTTTCTAATTAAATTATCTCTATTATTAGAAATTTATATTTTATTTACTAATTATCTGTTGCTACAAAAATCTAATATCCCTTAGTGGCTTACCAGCAAGGCCTCAAAATTACTGTTGAAGACCACCTTGAAGAAGAAAGGTTACTTGGTAGGACTATTTTATAAAAATAGCTACAGCATGAAACAAATTGGTAATGTCTTAAACATGGGTAACAGAAAGCCAACACAGAGGCATCCTAAGGGTGAGGTGAAAGACATTTCCAAAGCATTTCTTCCGAACAATGATGGAATTTCATTCAAAATTGTCAGAAAATCTGAGGATCTACGCTTTTCCTTTGTTATCAGTGTATAAAGCTCATATCTGTAAATTTATGACTCGTCGTTATGATATGACACAGTGTAGTCCCGAAAATGTCCATTCTATCGAATCTCCATGTATTCTTATGCACAAAGCTTGTGACTTAATGAAACCCAAACATGTCATAAAAACCAGCCTTCTTAGATAATGAATGTACCTCCACTGTCTCCGAGATCCATGAGAGCTTTAAACCGCTCCGATTGCCTCCGCAGAGTAGATAGCCAACGCTGTGCGGGAAAGGCAGCTCCACTGTTGATCAACTGCGCATACATTTTATGAAACATTCTTTCCGCCTCTCCATGCTCCACCCACGTCACCTGCGTGTTATATAATCCATAGCTGTAACTAAAGGTTCAATCAGAGCACCATATTAAAACGATCAACCCAACAATGCACACCTTTGAGTACCCATTAGGCATCTCTTGTATAATACATCCTGATGGATGCTTACGATACAGTCCATCAGACGCTGAAGCATTGCCCTTCAAGCTTTCAGGAGAAAAATCTACAACTACCCACACTCCGTTTATATGCTGGTGGGAGTAACGAAGAAAATATATCTGTCTTGTGGAAACCAAAGGAGACAGAACCTGCAGCTCCGCATACATCTGTAACAAGACATACTATTTTTAGACTCTAGCTCTAACTAAACTTTACACCAAGAAACCATTCAAATACAGATGCATACATACCAGTTGAAGAGAACCTTTTATGATTCCAGCATCCCCCTGGGATAGAACCTGTATTGTCCTTGCTCTTGTTACAATGGACGGAAACATCTCCATCCATTTATTCTGCACAAATATCCGTTAAAACAATCATATTTTGATATATTTCTAGAGTTGAGACTTTGTGGACCAGAATTTCATATACATGGCACAATTGCGTTATGCCTTGGTTATTTAATCAATTTTTTAATATAATTGAGTTACATGGAAGAAAGTAAAGAAATGCTATTAATATCTACAAATAATTAAATGTGGTGAATAAGACATACATATATATATAACAAATTTAGATTAGTCATGATGAGTATCAAAGGTTACTCCTGACCTAAACAAAACAAAATTTTGAAAAAAAGGGAAGAACAAAAAGAAAAAATGAGAAGAGAAAAGAAAGAAGCGTTCAATTTGTAATTTGTAATGTTGTGATGTTTTTAAGGAAGTATGTGGTTCTATAAAGATCTAGTATTATTATAAAAATTCTATCATAATTTATTAAAATAGGAAGTCTAATAATATAAGATTTATAAATTTATAAAATCCTTCAATGATACAAATGTTATAAGGTTAAAGGGAATGGTTAAAAGTAGAGATTGATTCTATCATATCGTTTAGAAAGTTTTAGTACCATCATAAAAATTCTATTATAATTTATTAAAATAGAGAGTTTAATAATATTCAATAATTAAATTTATAAAATTTCTTAAAAGTACAAATATTATAAGGTTAAAAGGAATGATAAAAATCAAATTCAAATCTCAATTTATGTGGCTTAGAGAGCATTAATATCATTATGAAAATTCTATCATAATTTATCAAAATAAGAGCATAATAATATCAAATACATAAATCTATAAAATCTCTTAATAGTACAAATGTTATAAGGTTAAAAGGAATGGTTAAAATCAATCCCAAACCTCAATACATGTAACTTAAAGAGTCTTGGTACTATCATTAAAATTCCATCATAATTTATCAAAATAGGGAGCTTAATAATATAAGATGTGTATATCTATAAAATCTCTTCATAGTACAAATGTTATAAGGTTAAAGAAAATGTTAAAAATCAAAGAATGATTAAAAACAATTTTAAACCTAGATACACATGACTTAGAAAGCCTTAATACCATCGGTAACAAATAATTTATCAAAATAAAAAGCCTAATAACATCACATACATAGATCTATAAAATCTCTTAATGATACAAATGTTATAAGATTAAAAAGAATGGTTAAAATCAATTCCAAACCTCAATACATGTGGTTTAGAGAGCCTTAGGTACTAACATAAAAATTCTACCATAATTTATTAAAATAGGGAGCCTAATAATATAAGATGGGTAGATTTATAAAATATCTCAATGGTACAAATATTATAAGGTTAAAGGGGAAGATTAAAATCAGAGAATAGTTAAAATCAATTCCAAACCTAAATATATGTGGTTTAGAAAATCTTAATACCATTATGAAAATTTCATCATAATTCATCAAAATAAAATACCTAATAACATCATATAGCTAAATTTATAAAATCTCTTATTGGTACAAACATTATAAAGTTAAAAGGAATGGCTAAAATCAGAGAATAATTAAAATTAATTTCAAACCTTTATATATGAAGTTTAGAAAATCCTTATATTATTATAAAAATTTCATTATAATCTATTAAAATAAAAAACCTAATAACAGTAGATATATAAATTTAGAAGTTTTTTTAATAATACAAATATTATAAAATTAAAAGAAATAATTAAAATCAAATCTAAATCTCAATACATATGATTTCAAGAGCTCTGATACGAACATAATCTATCAAAATAGAGAGCCTAATAACATCAGATAGCAAATCTATAAAATCTCTTAATGGCACAAATATTATAAAATTAATAGAAACAATTAAAATCAGAGAATGGTTAGGTATCAATTCCAAACCTCAGTACAATCTGTACAAAATATTTGGTTTTCTTAAACAATTTTCTAAATTTGTGTGAAAAAGACGTTAATTTTGAAAGAGGTTGGAAAATTATTTTCGGACTTATAAAATCTATTTAGGTTTCTAGGCTCAGATTTCTTGGGAGCAGGATTTCATTAAAAGTAGGCTACAATTTAAGTGCTTAAATAGCTCTTTTTATCAATTTATCATTGAACTATTTTCAATTTAAAAATAAAAATCATTTTAAAATAAGAGTGTTTTTCTACAATCTATAAGATTTCAAAAAAAAAAAAAATTCTGCTTGAAATTTTAAGATCATAAAAATATGTTTAGCATTACATTGTAATTCATCATGATCAGAATGAAAATAAAATGACAAATAGATTGCAGACTTTAAAAATCTCTCACAGTTTTATCATCCATTTTTCTAATCATTTTAAATTCCTAATGTTGATCTGCTAGGTATCAGATCTAGTTATTGGTGGCCTGCGTAGTAAGAAACCATAACATCGTAATATTTACAGAGAAAGAGGTGGACTAGAGTTGCAAAACCATTGCAAAAATTATTCCATGATCTACCAAAACAAAAATGTGTGAATGCTTGACAATGTATAATTTCAGAGAAATGGTAAAATATTTTCAGATAATGACAAAACCTAATTTATTCTTATTTTTTTAAGGAAAACTAAGGCCTGTTTTACATACCACATCCATGAAGACATCCACCAATGCAGCTCCCTTCATAGAAACAACTGAGCTGTCCCTACTGCCGTTTCTCTTCATGTTGCTGGCGCGTATATGTTTGATCCCCATGCCCCTTGGAAACAATCTACAATACTGATCTACATTTAGAACTTCTGTAATGCCACTGGCAGAAGTTATTTTCACCCAGAGAGGCTCGTCTATCTGTGCCATTCCTATCAATTCTTCCATGGCATTCATTGCGGCTTCCAATGCCAAGGATTTGTCCAAGTCTAAGAAAGCCCCCCCTGAGCTAATTAAAGGAGAGCAACCGGGCATATCAGACGAAGGTAGAATAGCCCTTTTCCCAGAGCTCCCCACTCCATCGTTTCGAGATGGAGTGAGCCACGATTCTTCTGCTTTGGCTTGCGTTGGTCTTCCTATAGAGTTGGCAGCAAAGGCTGATAGTTTTCCCATCTAGAACACCAAAGAAAATATAAAATATGGTTAATTATTAAAAAATAATATTTAAAACATAATTAAATGAATAATTAGATTGATCTTCACCAATACTCATAAATTAGTAACCTACCTCCTCTTTTAATTGTGTATTCTCCATATCCAATCGCTGTTGTTTGTAAAGCATCTCTCCCAAAAAATTAGGACCTCCGCATGTTGCACACTTGAAATTGTTCATTGTTTGCAGAAGGGCCATGTTATCAAGTCGGAGGATCTGATTCTCTCTACGAAGATTAGAGTTGTCTGCACGTTCCTGTTGAATCTGCACCATCCAACATTAAAAAAAAATAGTGAAGGATATTGATCTGAAACGTCGAGGAAAAAATCAGTACACAATTTTTTTCCAAAATATTTAACATCTAATAATATATCACCTCACCTTAAGTTGTGTGCGACGATTTTGAAACCAAAATTTGATTTGAAGTGGGGTGAGGCCCAGTTTAAGACTGAGTTCTTCTCTCAATTTGTCATCTGGATGAGGGAACTCCTTAAACCTCCTGTACACACCATGTAAGGACATTGAGACTTGTGTGCAGACCGTTTTCAAAAATCATTCAGGAATTTTATCTTTTCTTAACATAGGTTCAAGCATGGATACTTGGGTTAAAACATTCTAGTAAATTGAAAGTCAATTTAATATAGTTTTTTTTTCCCTTCGGTGATGAAAGGCTCATGATTAAAAACTTAAAACTATTATCTGGTGATATCTAAAATCTATTTTAATTTTTTTAATAAAATCTAAAGTACCTGTCAGTCATAAACAAAGTCCATAGAAAACTTACTCTTCCATCTCTTCAACTTGGCTTTGAGTATAACGAGAATGTTTTCTACCATTTTGTTTATCCTCACCAAATCCAGATCCAGCTCCTATATGTTCATTGCTAGAATTATTTCTATGAAGCTGATCTACCTCTGAATTCCCAGACATTCTTTTTCTGCTAGACCTTTCAGCTTCTTTTCTCTGTGTGCGTGAGTGCAATGCCTCCTCACTCACTATCTTCCTGTCTTTAGATGGTGTAGAAAAATTTTGAATCATGAAAGATAGTGTCGTATAGATGAGTCTTCAGTGTAATGCCTCTTCAGTCAGTCTCTCCCTGTTCTTAGATGGTGTAGAATAATTTTGAATCATGAAGGATAGTGCCGTGTAGATGAGTCATGGGTAATATAGAAATAAGTCCCGACTCTCGTTTTTGAGATATTTATTTACGGGATCTTTACCTTTTTATTTGATAGAGTAAACAACACTTTTGATTAGGGTATAGATTACTCTGCACGAGGCATTTATTTACTGTCTTTTATTTAATGCTACATGTTATAATTCTTGATGGAGAAAGAACTTTTCTATATTGTTAAAGGGTTAATATTTAATTTGATATGAGAATATTATTAAAGGGTTAATATTTAATTTGATATGAGAATATTATTAATGTTTTTTATAAAGTATAAAATATTAATACTAACGACAATGAATGGCAAATTAAATGTATTTACATTTCCCAATTAAAAGGTTAATTTAGAAATAAGTCATAATTCTCGGCAGAGAAAGACTTCTTTTCATATTGCCAAAGGACTAGTATTTAATTTGATATGAAAGTATTATTAATGTTTTTTTTACGAAGTATAAAATATTAATGCTAATCACAGTAAATGACAAATTAAATGTAACCACAAGCAAATTAAATGTATTTACATTCCCTAGTTAAACGGTTAATTTAGAGATACATTTATTGTGAGATCCCCGAAAAATATTACATTTTTCATTAAAATCATGTCCAATACATTTCCCTACTTATCTTATTTAAAAAAATTAATAATATAAAAAAGACCCTCTAAAAACTTCATCTTAAGATGAGGGGGACCTTCTCAAAATCCCCACTTTAAGATGAGGGATCCTCTTAAAATCCTCACCTTAAGATGAAAGGGACCCTCTCAAAACCCCCATTTTAAGATGAGGGATCATCTCAAAACCCTCCCTTTTGATGTAGATATTGTTTGGGTTTGGGATTGTTTATTTTATTTAGTGTTGATGAACCTTTATTAATATCTTTTAGAAAAGTATAATAGATTGAGGGACATATCAAAATGATCTTATAAATATCTTCTAGAAAAATGTAACAGATTAGGAGACATATCAAAACCTTCTTATTTGACTTATAGTTTTGATTAATTTAGAGATAAATTTATTGTGACATTCAAAATATGTTACCCATTTATTATATTTGTGAAATTTCCTTTCATTAGAATCATGTCCAATACACTACACTACTTTAAAAAATTAAAATAAATTAAAGACCAAATGACAAGATTTGTCTCTATAAATTTATCTCTATAGATAGAGAAATGATACCTTAAACATGGTAATCCTTAAAAAGGTAAAATGGTGTTTATAGTAAATTAAATAAAATGATATTTATAGTCAATCAATATTTTAGTTTTCACTTAATTTTAAAAATAATTTATTATAAAAATGTGTTGTGCTGGCTTTTCTTTTTTTAAAAAAATATTACTTAATATTTACAAATTTGGCAAACATTAATATATCTATTTTCTCACATTTTATTCTTGTTAATATTTTTTTTAATAAATATATTTATTAAAAAATCAAATTTTATAATAAATTAAAGTCTTAATAATAAATATTATTAAAAATAAAAAATAATTAAAAAAAAAAGTTTAAAATATGTATATTTCATAGTGAAAGTCATAACATTAAAAACCTCCTTTTCCATTTATTTTGCCTTTACATCTATAAAATTTGCACCCATCTTATTTTTATATTTATTAATTTTACACTTTTTTGGTCCCTTAAAATAATAATTTCCAAGAAACAATAAATAAAACATATATATTTTAATAGTACAAATGTTATAAGGTTAAAGGGAATAGTTAAAATTTAAATCTAAACCTTAATATATATGATTTAGAGAGCCCAAGTACTATCATGAAAATTCTAGCATAATATATATGATTTAGAGAACCCTGGTACTATCATGAAAATTCTAATATAATATATTAAAATAGAGAGCTTAATAATATTAGATACTTAATTTAGAAAAAAGTGTAATAAAGTAAGGAACATATCAAAACGCTTATAAACCATAACTATTGTTTGGGTTTGAGATTGTTTGTTCTATTTAGTGTTGATGAATTTTTATTGTGAACCATAACTATTATTTGGGTTTGAGATTGTTTGTCCTATTTAGTATTGATGAACTCTTATTATAAATCATAACTATTATTTGGGTTTGAGATTGTTTGCCCTATTTAGTGTTGATGAACTCTTATGAATATCTTCTAAAAAAATGTAACAGATTGGGGAACATATTAAAATACTCTTATAAATATTTTCTATAAAAATGTAACAGATTGAAGGACATATCAAAACCCTCTTATTTGATTTATAGTTCCAATAAAAAACTTTTACCCTAAAAAAAAATATTAATTTAGAAATAAATTTATTGTGAGATGTAAAACATATTACCCATTTATTGTATTTGTGAAATTTCCTTTCATTAGAATCATGTTCAATATACTACACTATTTTAAAAAACTAACAACATAAATTAAGGACCAAATAGTAAGATTTGTCTCTATAAATTTATCTCCATAGATAAATTTATTTATTTAAGTGGCACCTTAAATATAATATTCCTTAAAAAGATAAAATAGTGTTTATAGTAAATTAAATAAAATAATATTTATGGTAAATTAATCTTTTAATTTATATTTAATTTTAAAAATAATTTATTATAAAAATGTGTTATATAGACTTTTCTTTTCTTTTAAGTATTATTTAGTATTTACAAGTTTGACAAATATTAATATATCCATTTTCCCACATTTTATTCTTGTTAATATTTTATTTTATATATATATACTTATTAAAAATTTCTATAATTAAAACCTTAATAATAAATATTATTAAAAAAAATATTAAAAAAAAATATTTAAGATATATATATTTCATAATAAAAATCATAACATTGAAAACCTCCTTTCATCTTTATCTTACTCTTACATCTATTAAATTTGTACCTATCTTAATTTTATATTTATTAATTTTGCACGCCCTTATCCCTTAAAATAAAAATTTTCAAGAAACAATAAATAAGACATGCTTATTTCAAAGTGGAAGTCTCACTTTTACTTTTACCTTGCCCTAACATTTATTGAATATGTTTATCTTACTTTTATATATATTAATTTTGACTTGAATAGATCTATCTAAAGGGATTTGGCACACTTTGACCTTATACAACTACCTAAAAAGAGAAAAAGATAATATATTATATTTTATTAAATATTATATTATATTATAATATATCATATATTATATTATATTATATATATATATGTTAATGGGTTATTGGTAAGCTTAGTAAAAGTGTAAGAAAAGATAAGGCTTTTTGGATTCCTCTTCTTTTAGGGTATTTTAAAATAAATTTTGATGGATCTTCAAGGAGAAATCTAAGTGCTTTCGAAGCAGGGTGTATAATAAGGAATTGTAGCGATTCTTTGATCAGAGTTGTTTTGAGGAAATTAATAGATGGCATGAACAACAAAGTTAAAGTTCAAGCTCTTTTAGCTGGGATTGATTTAGATTTACAATATAAAATTGACAAACTTATTATTGAAGGTGACTCCCAAATCTTAATCTCTGCTCTCAAGAAAAAGTCGACGATCTCTTAAAAATTGGAAAATATTTTGGATAAAGTTTGGGAAAGCTTGGATAATTTTTATTCTTAAGAGTGCAAACATTGTTATAAAGAAGTCAATTTAGCGGCATATTTTTTAGCCAATTATAGGATTGATAAAAGAGAAAAATTGTGTATGGACAACCATAGGTCTTCTTGGGAAGATTTTATCAAGAATTTTATCGTCAATTTTGGTATTTAAAAAAAAAAACTCTTGATTATAGTTAATTATTTTTAGCAATGGCCTTAAATATTTTTAATTCCTTATTATTGGTTTATGATTCGGGTCATTATTTCATTATGGCCTAGCTCATGCAAAGAAAGGTGCCAAACGACTTCATTTATGTCATCAGGTGTGAATTGGCATGCTTTGGTGTTGATTATGCATTTCCTTTGTTTATTGGGTGGAGTTTTGGCATTTTATCCCATTTGGTTTTTTGACACGATGGATCACGAGGTGGTGTTGGCTCATGGGAATAATTTTGAATCATGAAAGATAGTATCATGGAGATGAGTCTTGAGTGCAATGCCTTTTCATTCACTATCTTCCTGTCCTTAGAAGGTGTAGAATAATTTTGAATCATGAAGAATAATATCATATAGATAAGTCATGGGTTATATAAAAACAATGACTGGACTCTTGTTTCTAAGACATTTAATTAAGGTCTCCTTTTTTTAATTTTATTTGATAGGGTAAACAACACTTTTGACTTGGGTGTAGATCAATTTGAGTAAGAGGCATTTATTTACGGTGTTCTCACTTTATTTAATGCCACAAGTCATAATTCTTGGACGCAGACATACCTCTTTTCATATTGTCAAAGGGCCAGTATTTCAATTTAATAAGAGCAAAGTATAAAATATTAATACTAACTAGAGTCAATGGCAAATTAAATGTATTTACATTTCCTAGTTAAAAAGTTAATTTAGAGATAAGTTTATTATGTTAAAAAGTTAATTTAGAGATAAGTTTATTATGTGATCCCAAAACATGATACTTTTTTCATTAAAATTATGTCCAATATATTACCTTATTTTTTTTTAAAAAAAAAAAAAAATTATAAAAAGAATCCTCTCAAAACTTCATCTTAAGATGAGAGGGACCTTCTCAAAACTTGCACTTTAAGATGAGGGATCCTCTTAAAATCCTCACCTTGGGATGAGAGGATCCTCTCAAACCTGCCACTTTAGGATGAAGGATTATCTTAAAACCCTCCCCTTTGATGTAGCTAGTGTTTGGGTTTAAGATTATTTGTCCTATTTAATGTTGATGAACCCTTATGAATATCTTTTAAAAAAATGTAATAAATTGGGGGTTATATCAAAATTCTCTTATAAATATTTTTTATAAAAATGTAACAAATTGGGGGGCATATCAAAACCCTCTTATTTAATTTATAGTTTCAATCATAAGCATTTATCTTCAATTAAAAAAAATTAATTTAAAGATAAATTTATTGTGAGATTGAAAACATATTATTTATTGTCTGAAATTTCCTTTTATTAGAATCATGTTCAATATATTACCCTATGTTAAAAAACTAACAACATAAATTAAGGATCAAATGGCAAGATTTGTCTTTATAAATTTATCTCCATTGATAGATCTATTTAGAGAAGTAGTACTTTAAACATGGTATTCCTTAAAAAAACAAAATGGTATTTATGATAAATTAAATAAAATGATGTTTATGATCAATTAATATTTTAGTTTTTAATTAATTTTAAAATAATTTATTATAAAAATATGTTGTACTATTTTTTTTTTTTTTTTTTAATATCACTTAATATTTACAATATTGGCAAACGTTAATATATCCATTTTTTCATATTTTATTCTTATTAATATATATTTTTAGAAAATATACTTATTAAAAATTCAAACTCTATAATAAATTAGAGTCTTAATAATAAATATTATTAAAAAATAAACTAAAAATAACATTTAATATATATTTCATAGTGAAAATCATAACATTAAAAACCTCCTTTTACCTTTATCTTACCTTTACATTCATCTTATTTTTATATTTATTAATTTTGCACTCCCTTATCCCTTAAAATAACAATTTCCAAGAAACAATAAATAAAGCATGCCCATTTCAAAATGAAAGTTTCACTTTTACTTTTACTTTGCCTTAACATTTATTGAATATATCTGGCTTACTTATATATTAATTTTGATCTAAATAGATCTATCTAGAGGGATTTGGCATTCGAGAAAAGGGATTAAGCACTCCCAAGCCTAATTTATAATAAATATTATAGTATTATATTTTATTAAATAATATATTATAATAATTTAATATTATATTATTAATAAAATAATATATTATATTATATTACATTATTAATAAAATAATATATTATATAATAATATAATATATTATTTTATTAATAATATAATATATTATTTTATTAATAATATAATATAATATTACATTATTATAATATATTATTTAATAAAATATAATACCATAACAATATTACATAATTAGATATTAATATACATAATATTAACATATATATTATTTCTATTAATGGGTTATTGATAAGTTCAAGTAAAAGTGTAAGAAAGGATAAGGTTTCTTGGATTTCTCTTTTTTCGGAGTGGTTTAAAATAAATTTTGATGGAGCTTCAAGGGGAAATCTGAGTGCTTCTAAAGCAGGGTGTATCGTAAGGGATTATAGTGGTTCGTTGATCAGAGTTACTTTGAGGAAATTAATGTATGGCACAAACAACGAAGTTGAATCTTAGCTCTTTCAATTAGGATTGATTTAGCTTTACAATGTAAAATTGACAAACTTATCATTGAAGGTCACTCAAAAATCTTGATCTTTGCTCTCAAGAAAAAGTCATCGATCTCTTAGAAATTGGAAAATATTTTGGCTAAAGTTTAGGAAAGCTTAAATAATTTTTCTTCTTGGGAGTACAAACATTGTTATAGAGAAGCCAATTTAGCCACATATTTTTTAGCCAATTATGGGATTGATAAAAGAGAAGAATTACATATGGACAACCAAAAGTCTTTTTGAGAAGATTTTCCCATTAAAAAAACAAAAAAACTCTTGATTATTTTTAATTATTTTTTGCAATGGCCTTAAATGTTTTTAATTCCTCATCATTAGTTTACGGGTCAGGTCATTATTTCATTATGGCTTGGCTCATGTGAAGGAAGGTAGAAAATAACTTCATTTATGTCATTGGGTGTGAATTGGTGTGCCTTGGTGTTGATTACACATTTTGTTTGTTTATTGGGTGGAGTTTTGGCATTCTATCTCATATGGTTATTTGACATGATGGATCATGAGGTGGCATTGGATCATGGGATATCGATGGTCTTTGGCAGTAGTTCAGTGAGGGAAATGGCATTCGATGGTAGTATTTCCAAGGCTCGGCTAAAACATATTTTTGGGTCCTTATTGAGGAGATTATGCAGGCCATTTTGGTAGTTCTAGGAGAAGAATATGTGTCACAAAGCATCTATAGTAGAGTCAATTCTAAGGTGAAAGCCATGTTTGTGAACAATGTTGTCTTTAATGGTGGACAAGGAAGTGGTTAGCAAACTGGTGGCATTTTTTGTGATGCTATATTACCATCACGGGCTTTTGGAGGAGATTAGAAGGGTGTAATTGAGCCCAATCCCCAAATTGCCATTTTTAGGTTTGGACGGTATCAATTTGGTGCCAATTTCAACTTTCAGAGCATTGAAAACTAGGTTTATGATTCTGGTTGGGTTTGTGGAAGATATCTAGTTGAAGGTTTATGATAATGATTTTATAAAAGGTTAGTTCTTGACCATGCCACCTATGGCTCAACTCAAGTGTCCCATTCCAGAACTAGAGTGGTGGAAGGAAGCTAGGCATAATATAATATGTGTGGATGATGTCAAAATTTTGGCAAGGATGGTGATTCATGGGACGTTTGCAACACCCCTTGGTTAGCAAGGACTCCCAAATGAGTGGTACTATAGCTATGCCGGGATGCTTTGAAAGTAATCGAGCCATAACTTCTTTGGGTGGTATCAAACTTTGGCTTTAGGGGGTGAGGAAGAAAGGTTGGAATGCTGAGAGTTCTTCAATGGATGGAGCTTCCAATGATGTGGTGATAGTGATGGATGACAAGGAAGACATGGTATGATTGTTGGGGGTTGTTTGTTATGTTCATTAGTAAATGTTCTAGTTTTTCCTTATGTCTCAAATATTTGGTTGGTGGCTTTTTTGGGTATTTTTGGGTTTTTAGTTTATTAGTTTTTGGTATGTTGTTATTACATGACATGTCAACTAGATTGGCTTTACCTTAGTTCTGGTCTATAGCTTTAATTAATAACTACTAGTAATCAAGCTGACCATTTTTTTGGGCCACTTTTTCTATGTTATCTGTGGACAGGGGACCTATTCAAGCCCAATATCTATAAAAAAAACATGTATATATATTATATAAATATATAAAAAACATACTGATATATATTATTCTTGAGGTATCTATATCATATTATATTATAATAATAGATAACTCTAATATATATTATATTATAATATTCTATTCTATTAAATAATATAGTTATAGAATATATAATATAATATAATATTGTTATATTATAATATATAATAATATAATATATGTATACCTCTTATATATGTCTCTTATCCATATTTTATAAATTCCATATATCCTATGGTATTAGCTTGGCTAATGCTGTCTATTTTTTGTGATGGTGATTGGGAGTGAACAACATAAGCGTGAGGATAGTGATGAGTGGGAAAATAAAAATTCAAATCTGGAATCATAATGGGAGAAAGGCGAGGAGGACAGGGAAAGGGGAATCACGTGGGAGATCACATTTGATTCCCTTCCAGGGAAATAAGGAAAAATAGATGGAATCTTTTCAAGAGGCCCCAATAGATCAAACAAGGAGAACCCTAAAAAAGTGCTAGGTAAGTTGTCTTGGAGTTCAAAATTGCTTGGTTTGATGGATAAGAAGGAAATTTTGCCTATTGAGCTTCTCAAGACTATCAAAGATGGTAAAAACATCCATATTCAAGTCACACCCTCTCTCATAATCCAAGCCTCATCCAGAATGGAACAAGAAATGGTTGGAAAGTTTATGAGAGTCAGACCCACTATTAATATTTTCATAACATGGGCCAAATAAAAATGGAACCCTAAAGATCACATGTACATTCTGGCCATGGGAAATGGTTTTTTCATGATCAAACTTAATAATTCAGAAGACTACATTAATATGTTAGTAGGGGGACCTTGGCTTTTTGGTAAATCAGGACTCTTTCCAAAAAAATGGCATCTGGGGTTTGTTAATGAGATAAAATATTAATCTCATGCTGATTTGGGTGCATCTTCCTAGCCTCTCCATCGAATATTGGGAGGAATATCTCTTTATCAGCATTGCCAAATTGTTTGGATACTTGATAGCTTTTAATCCTACCACCAAAACCAGATCCAAACTAGTCCATGCTAGATTCTGTGTCAATACTTTTGTGAATCAAGATCTTCAATATTTTTACTCACCCCTTATGGTGTTAGAAATCAAAAAATTAAATTTGAAAAATCTGCTTTCTTGTGCGATAAGTGCCATAAATTGGGACATTCTTCAAAAATGTGTTCCTCTTCTTTTAAATTGATGCAGAACAAATTTTCTTAGTAAAAGAAAGGGGGGGATTCATTCAAATAACCATAACAATTAGAGGTTTTAGAGCTTGGTAACAAGGATTTGGTTGTTTTAGAAAAAAAAAAGGAAGATAAAATTCTAGTCAAGACTATGTTAGAAGTTGGTGAAAAAGTAGCACAGGAAAAAGTTGGTCCTCTAAACCTTTCAGATACATGTATTTCCAAATCAACGTCTAGTAAAGATAAATAGAGTATTTCAGATGAGGAAGATGATATCATTTTCCAAATTGAAAATAAGGATTTATATATTCAAGAGATGGTTATTCCTCAGCCTCCTGACTAGTTTGACATCCTCATGTAGCTAGAAGATATGCAACCTCAGGTTAGTAATAAGATCAGCTTAGAAGTTTTGGATTTATCTGATATGCTTAATCGCCCTATTGACATTTTCCTAAAAATTCACAAGAAGAGGTAAAATATTCTCAATATATCCCAACAACACTTAAAAATGACACTAAATCAAAGTACACTTATTCAATGATTATCAAGAGGGGAAGTAAAGGGCTTGCATAAAAGACACCACCCAAAGTTGAAAAATTTTCTAAAAAAGAGATCTTCAAAAAACTTACAGAGGTTCATATTGTAGATGGAATTCAAAAAACCCTCCCATTCAAAGGAGGTATTTATTCACCACTTAGTTAATCATTTTAATTTTTTCATGGAACATCAGAGGAATGCATAGTTCCTCTAAGAAAAAAGTATTTAGGGATTTTAGAAGGACTCACAAACCTGTTATCTTAGCTATTCAGGAATCTAGGATAGATGATTTTTTTTTATGAATCATAAAAATGCTTATTGGAGTGAATTAGGAGCTATTTGTTTTAGTGCCTCAAGAGGTTATAGAGGTCTGATTACTTTTTGGGATACTAAATTCTTGATGGGGGAAACTATCCTCAAATCTCAACATCATGTGGTAGTTTTATTCACATATATGATAGACAATAAACAATGGATTTTTTCCAATATCCATGCACCAAATTCTACTTCCACTCATAGAAAACTCTAGGAAGATATTAAATATTTTAGGAATAATTGCAAGGATTTACCTTGAATCATGGCTAGAGATTTCAATTCTCCCTTACACCCAGGGGATAAAAAAAGAGGGAACCTAAAATTTTCAAAAAGCATGGAGGATTTCTCTTCCCTCATTTAGGATATAAGGCTGATTGATGTGGAGTTAAGAGGCCCTAAATTCACATGGATTAATAGGAGATTGGGTGACAATATTATTCAATGCAGGTTGGATAGAATGTTTATTTCTATGGATTGGTTAGAGTTTAAGGATTTGACTCTAAATACCCTCCCTCAAATTGGTTCGGATCACAACCCCTTTGAGTTGAGTATTAAGGATCAAATTACAAAGGAAAATAGATATCCATCTAGGATGGAACACATGTGGTTCTCTCACCCATACATTCATGATAGGATTTTAGAATGGTGGTCCCCTATTGGTCATGGTTCAACTATGTTCAAACTGGTTGAAAAATAAAAAATGTGAAAATCAAAATGAAATAGTGGAACACACAAGTTTTTGGCAATGTTCTTCTACAAAAGAAAGTCTTAAAATCTAAAATTTCAAAGATTGAAGATAATGTGTATGATATTGAAAATTAAAACAAATAAAGACAACTCTTATGAAAATATCATACTATGGTTGCAAGGAGAGAAACTCTTTGGAGACAAAAATCCAGAAATATTTTGCTCAAGGAAGGAGATAAAAACACCAACTTTTTTCATATGTCCACTTTAAAGCACATAAAACATAATACCATCAAGGAAATGATTGACAGTGAAGGACATCTCATATCTAATTCTAATTGCATTAATTAGGAGAGTGCTAAATTCTTCATAAATTTTTTCAAAAATGATTTTAATAAAAATATTAGATTTGAGCAAGAATTCCTACATGTGATCCACAAATTGGTGAATTAGGAGGATAATGTGGCACTTACCGCTGCCATTTATAATGAAGATCTCAAATTTGTTCTTTCCAAGATGAATCCAGACAAATCCCTTGGCCCAAATAGTTCTTTCCAAGATAAATCCATAAATTTTTTGGGACATCATAAGAGATGATGTGGTTGCAACTGTTAATGAATTTTTTACTATAGCATAATTTTTAAAAGAATACAACCACACCTTTTTAGTATTAATCCCTAAGAAGGAAGGGGTAGTGATTTTATTTTTTATTTTTGTCCCATCAACTTATGTAACTCCATTTGTAAAATCATCACAAAGCTGATATCTTTAAGGTTGCAGCCAATCATGGAAAAAATTATTTATTCTCAACAAGGCATATTTGTCCTCGATAGACAAATTCAAGATGGCATGATTATTGTGCATGAATCTATACACTCTATGGACAAAATTCAAAGTATTGAAACAATTCTAAAGTTGGACATGGCTAAGGCATATGATAGATTATATTGGAGGTGTTTAGATAGAGTTCTGGTTCAATTGGGCTTTTAGGATAAATTTCAAAAAATCATTAGATCTTACATTTCTACTTGTATGTTTTTAGTAATTATTAATGACATAGCCCAAGGATTTTTCAAAAGTGTGGAAGTGGTGAGATAAGGGGATCCCCTATTCCCTTTTATATTCATCATCATGGTTGAGTCATTTAGTAGATTAATATCTAAAGCAATTATTTCATTTGATCTACAAGGTTTTAGACCAGCCCGCTTCATGGAGCTCGTCTCACATCAACAATTTACAAATGACACCATTGTTCTAGTTGAGGATTTTATCCAAGAATCTACAATAATTTTTTTTTGGTTATGTATGAATAGGCCTCTAATCATAAAATTAAATTTGATAAAATCTCATTTTATGTTTTTAATACTCCTGTTGCTAGATAAGCTAGAATAGCTCTTTTGTTAGGATGCCAAATCAAAGTTTTACCTTCTTCATATCTTGGTAAGCCTATTTTTAGTAATCATCTCTCAATATTAGTGTGAAATCCATTAATTGAGAGATTTCAAATAAAACTTATAGGCTAGAAAGGTAAGCTTTTATCACAGGCAGACAAAGTTTTGCTAATTAAAAGTGTATTCCAAAGCCTTGCTGTATATCTTCTTTCACTTTTTAGTCTTCCCAAAAGCTTTGAGGATAAGCTTATAAAGATTCAACGTAATTTTATTTGGTTTGGAAATGAAGAGAAATAAATTTCCTATGGAACAAAATTTTTGCCCTAAAAAATATGGTGGTCTTGGTCTAAGGAACTTTCAGCTGATGAACAAAACACTTATTTCAAAGTTTATTTAGAGATTTGTTAAGAAAAATACCACCTAGACTAAAATTATATCTTTTAAATACTTAGAGGGTCATGATCCGATGTTCATTTTTGTATAATATCAATTTGTTCGAGGCTCTCACTTCTATAATTTTTTGATTTCAAATAATGAAATGATCTACACTAGTTCTGAATGATAGATTGGTAATGGTCAGAAGGTGGATTTTCGGAAAGACTCCTAGGTCTTTGATCATCCCCTTAGTCAAGTTGATACTTGGCAACACTTGCAAGAGGATATTTAGAATAAGTATGGCCATAAGATCCATGATTAATGGTATGTGGTTGAAGGTGTCAAAATCTAGAAGTTCTTGAGTTTAGATAATATTAACCATGAGGATACTTTGATGTTATCTAATTTAAATTTTTTTTTGAGAAGTGTTCATTTACCTTAGTAAGTCTTTCAATGGCCATTATCAAGTAAAATTGTGGTACACTCTATTGGAACAAAATCTTGGTGTCATTTATAATTAGGAGATACTATGGGACAAATGCTTGATCCCAAAAATTAATTTCTTCCTTTGTGTATCAATATAAAACAAAATTCTTAACATGGACAACTTAAGAATAAGAGGATGCATGTTAACTAATAGATGTGCCCTAGGTGAAAAGGATAGTGAATCTATCTTCTATCCACTGGTGGACTGTCATTATTCATAATAAATTTGGAGTTATATTATTTTTAAATTTAAAGTTTTCTGGGTGTAGGCAGACTCCTTGTTGGAAGTATGGTAGTCTTGGGAGTGGCCCTTTCAAAATACCCAACTCAATAAAATATGGAAAATCTCTTTGCCTCATATAATTTGGGGAATTTTGGAATAACGTAATAAGATCTTAAAAGAGAAGAAATGTATCAATAAAGTGCTACCCAAAAGGATATTTGAAGCCATACTAGATAACTACAACATTGAGCCTAATAAGAAAGGTAAAAGTCTTCTTCTATTTAAATAAATTCCTACTCTTAACTGGTAAATAGATACATCTGGTCTTGGTAAGACTAATCCTAAAGATGAAATTAAAAAAAAGAACTAAATACAAACCCTCTCCTTTGTTAAATCTCAACTTTGATGGAGCTTCCAAAGGGAATCCAGGCCCAACTGGAGGCAATGGTATCCTAAGAGATCATCATGGAAATTTTATGGAAGCTTATGCTAAAGAAATGGGTGTTAATACAATTCACTAGACTAAAGCCCTTACTACTCTGTGGGGGCTTAAATTGGTGCAACAAATAGAAGTGTAATCGCTCATAATAGAGGGAAATTCTCTTAATATATTGAATTATTTGTCTAGGAAAAATGTCACTAGATAGACTATAAAACGAGTGATAGAGGAAACAATATCCATTCTAGACTCTAGGCAACAAGTTCTAATCCAACACATTTATCATAAGTGAAACATGATAGTAGATTGGTTTGCCAATAAGGGTATGGCCTCATTGGGTCAGTCTACTTGGATGGACTCTGAAGATCTTCCTAGGGACATCATCCAAAGGATAAAGCATGAAGGTTTGCATAATGATCATAATATTTGAGGAAATGTGGGAATCCCTCAAGTCTAGTGGGAGGAGTTATTAGGATCTTAGACTTAGACTTATAGTTTTTGAATTTGAATTTTATGGATATCCTTTTTTGGTCTCTTTAAAAATCTTCTAGATTTGAGTTATCTTCTTTTAGTTTTGTTTTCTAAAACCAAAGACAAAAAAAAGATAGCCTTAGGGTTTGTGAGTTCTTCAGCATATTGGATTTGGGAAAGACTCTTTGTCCCCTGTTCAAGAGTTTTTGTGATCATAATGGGATTACTTAACATGATTAAACCTAAATTTCCTAAAGAAGTTAAGAAGAATGAGAGAATTTGGGGTGCCTTGCAAGTTTGGGGATTTGCATGGTTCATAGAAAAAATTAAAGGGCATGACATACACATTTTGACTCTTTTTACTAACGCATGGGAAGACATAACTATTAACATTAAGGTCACATTGGAAATCATGGAGAAGGTGATTTCCCATGTAATAGGTTTGGTAATAAAGGAAACTAAAATATTCAAATCTACCAGATATTATAAAAGAGAGAAGGAGATATTTCTTAAGGGTAAACATTGGAGACCCTGCACAATGGATTCAACCATGAATCACTACCTAGGCCATTTTGAGAGGTTGCATTTCATTTGATGTAATACATCACACTCAAAGTTAGGTTTAATGTTGTCAGATGGTCCTTTTTCATTTTATTAAATTATTTTAGGCATGTTGTACCTTTGAGCCTCCCTTTCCACATTATTCACTTGTTACAAGTCCCCATCTTGAAATATAAAAATGGAAAATACCCTATTCCTAGACATGAAGGGGAAATTTTTATAATTCATAAGTACTTTAAGGGCATGAATCAACTCAATCTGGTTATCTTTCAACCTTAGAATAAAATTGTTGAGGATGAACCTATAGACATTAGGAATATTAAGAAGGTTTGGATCAAGTACCTTATTAGTATTTGCATGAATATAAACATCAAATATTCAAAAAGTCTAAATGTTAAAGCTCTTAATGTTGCAGAGGTTAAACCTATAAGATGTAAGATAATATAAAAAAATGTCTAAGGAGTGCAACCATGATTCCCAATGCATCGATTAACATTCCAAACAAGAAGGGTAAAACAAGTCAGACTGTGGGTGACTCCATTTTAGTTGAAGAAGATAGGGTTGGGTCAAAAGATGTTTATCATCAAGAGGACTTGGGTAAAACTCATAAGACATCTTAGCTTAAGCCCGCTAAATATAGAAAAAGAAAGACTAGAGATGACTCTAAGGACAAAGGTAAAATTTCTTCTAATTAGTAGTAACAATAGTTAAATGATAGTTTTAATAATTTAGTTAGTTCTTTGAAAGGTAAGGAAAATGCTATCAAGATCATTGAAAAATTAGACCTTTAAAAGTCCATCATGTGATAGTTCATGAGGAAACTAACTAACCTTAAAGGGTTAAGTTTTTATAGTATGCTCAAATAACATATTGAATCAAATCAATACCAACAAGTAAGATAATCAATAGATTTAGAGTCTCCAATTTAGGGTGGATATGTTGGATAATGATAATGAGAAGCTCAAGAACAATATCAATTTACTAGTAAATTGTAGTAAGGATATCATGAATGAGGGAATCCAAAATTTTGAAAACCTTAGAGTTCACCTAGGAGAGTTATTTGACACAAAGACCGCTAGCAAAAGTAAAGGCAAACAGGTTCAATGTAGCAGTTGACAGAAAGACATAGACAAAGAAAAGCTAGTATTCTAAATTGATTCTAATCTCAAAAAGATGAAAAGTTTTTGGGAGGATGTCTTGGATAATCTAGACATGGATTATGATCTATTTTCTTCTTCTGTTATCTTTTTGTTGTTTATATGTTGTATTTGGGTTGTGTTTTGGTTGTTTTAGGCACTATTTTGATTTTGTCTTTCTTATGGTCTATGGTAGACCTTTGATTCTTCTTTATTTGTAATTGTATTAGGGTTTAGGGACCTTAGCTTGAAAAAATACCCCCCTTTAACTTTAGTAAAAACTTCATGTTGATTAATAAAAAAATGAAATTCTTCTCCAAACCATAATACACGGTGAAAAAATAAAATATTTTTTAATATTAATTAAATTTTTAATGATGTAAAAGTCAAAAGAAACATATCAATAAATATAATATTTTTTTGATTGAAAATCATCTATATATTTATAAAAAAAGATATGGTACAATGCTAATCATTAACGGGTGGAGAAGTCACACCCACATCGAGAGTAAAAACTGTTGTAAAATAATTTATCAATTTATATATTATGATTTTTAATTCTCAATATATCATTGTGAAAATATATTTTAGATGTTCTTTTAAACAATATATAGATGTATAAATGCGCTAAAATGTATGTATATTTTTAGATTTCCTAAATTTAAAATATAATCTTATTGGCATGCCAATCAACATAAAACGACCAAAAGCATAGAGAAGATGGGACCACAAACCATTGGGTACCCTAATGGACATAAATACAAACACTCTTAGAAATGTATTCAATGCAATTCTAGGAGGGACCACAAAAATAAAAATAAAGAGAAAAGGAGGAGAGAGAAATATGAGAAACGAAGAAAACTAATGAAACATGCTAATTATACATATATGTAATAATTAAAAATATATACACATATGACATAATAATTTGAATTTATGACTAATAAATTCATAGTATCTATTTTAATGTATACATAATGCCATAATTTACTGTGTGTATGTATACATATCAAAGCAAAATAAACATATTGTAAATACAATATGTTTTTCCCTAAATATATTGAAGAAAAATTCAATGTACCTTTGAATCTAGAAATAAAATTTACATATGTATAATTGATAAAAATAAAAATATTACGAAATGTTGAAAAAAAATGATAAGACAACATGTAAAGTTTGTGTGAAGATGTGAGGATTCCCCTATGAGATCACATGACATTGATTTTTTTATAAATCTTGGATATATTTAAGACTACAAATTATAGTGACAAAAAAATTAAGCTAAATATGAGTAATAGAAAAATAATTACAAAAAATATCCTTAATATATTCTATGGTGGATATAAGCATCATATCTTGGGTATATCTTGGAGTAAGTGAAATATGAATGTCCCATTCTAGAAGAGTGAACGTTGTGCTAAAATCTTAGAGTGTGCATGAATATAATGAGTGGAATGTATGCCTCCCTTTTTAGGGATAGGATGGATATGTGAAGCATATGTATCTTAAAAAAAAATGAATTATGTGTATCATGTATCATATAAGATATGATACCAATGATTTATAAAAATAAAATATATCATTTTGTAAGCATATATGTTATAAATATGTTTCCCCAAATGAATCATTTATTTTATTAATATAAATACATAATTAATATTCCAAAAAAGAGAAAAAAATGTAAGAAATATAACACAAAAGGTAGTATGTTACATATGAATGTAAGCTATAAGAAGTGAAAGACCAATAATATATTCCCCACATGGTCCTTATACATAAGGAATGTAGTGTTAGTAATATTATATATAATAATATAAATTATAAATATAAAATCCTTCCGTGCCCTCCCATATAGATGCATTATATGAATCTATATACACTCATATTTGGTATTGAAAACTCACCCATTCCATTTTTGTGTTGAATATTATAACTTATCACAGACCTACACATACAAAAAATAAGCTAATCAATTCATTTTTCTAATGTTTTTTATAACTAGTAGGTTGTTATATTCTTCTAGTTACACTCAAATTTGTTTAGTTATTACACATTTTAAGCAATTTAATTTTTTTTGAAAATTTTATCCTATTAGGGATTAATTAATCCAAAAATATATTAAACATATTGGTGAATTATTTCCTTGTCTTGAACACAAAAAACCCTATTTTCTTTAGGGTTTCATCCTATTTTCCTAGGGTTTCAGACTTTTATAATTTATTTCTAAATTTCAACCCTAATTTATGATTTTTATCTTTAATTAATGCTTAATCATAATAGAAGGAACAATCAATGTTAATCTTAAATTTGATAGACATAAATTAACTATATATATTCATATGAACACACACTTGCATGATGTATTATTACATGTAACCAGAGATGAAATAAAATAGAATACTAAGGTTGTCAAATTTGAAGAATAATAACACGACCTCTTTCCTAATACTAATATACCTTTTGGAGGATTCTACCATTGGTCTACAAAATACTAATATTTCTATTATTCATATGCCTAAACCTTAAGTTGAACATGTGATTCCCACCCAAGGTATGGGAGAAAAACAAGGTTTTCCTCTGACTACTATGACTAATCTTACACAACATACTATCATACATTCTATGGTTACTAATCATTCCAATAAAATCCTTTGATACATAATTTGTTAAGATAGATGATCAAACCCTTGTGCAAATAGTTATTAATTTACAAAACAAGATTTTAAATTTAAAACATACTTCTTATAGGTAAGCCATACCACATATTCTTAAGCATTAATATATAATATATTAGCTCTTGATATGTGACCTTATCCATTACCAATATTTTTTTGTGTTTCCTAAGTTTACATTGTATGATGGTAAGGGTGATTCAAAATAACATCTTCAAGTTTTTCATTCAATATATATTTAGGTTATGTGTCCAACAAAATGTTGTTGACCATGTTATTTCCATGGATTCTTAAAGACTACTCCTTACACTAGTTTTATGATATTTATTTCCAATTGGTTTATAACTTCAATCCTTTGGATGATCTAATTATAACACAATTTTTAGTCAACATCAATGAGAAAATATCCTCTGCTTGTATTTTAAAATTTAATCAAAGATATAATGACCCTACTAGTGATTATGTGCTCCATTACAAGAATATGTTTTTTGTTTAACCCTAAAATATATATTAAGAGAAATATAGGGTTAAAGGGGGAAGATATAGCCTAGATGATAAGGATGGTATACTATCTCAAAAGTAGGCCAATTATTTGTAAAACTTAGATAAAACATATAATGAATTTATTATACTGAGATGCTAAAGATATAAATTAAAACCATACTAGATATAACAATGAAAATAAGATACCTAGTTAGTTTTGATGCTAATACATATCTAGATTTAGAACATGTATAAATTGGACTGGATCTAGATTCTAGAATAGTTGCATAATTCTAGAAATTATGCCTCTATATCCTCAGACACTTGCATTGACCTAGGATGGTTACATAGACACTACTATATAAATTATATGTAGTTTCCTAGTATAAAATTCCTATTGAAATAGGATATAACCACCTAGATGCTTCTAAGTTCTATGCCATCTTTACTCTGATACATTCAGATTTAGGTCATGGATTATCATTTTTTGTCAAATAGAAAAACCCTAGTTTTTCATATTCATATTGGCTATGAGAAAAATGGGTTAGTCGAAACATGGTGTCAAGCTATCATAAAGACCCCTCTATTAATGATCAATTCCTACATAGCCAATACTCTGAAGAGGGCCTCAAAATTATGCAGTTATCCCCTATGTATTCGATTGTGTGTGTATCATGTAATGCGTGATAAGCAATTATAATAATGAATTATCTTGTAACTTGTCAAATATAGCTCTTGGGTCAATCCTTCAATAATTCATAACTATATATGTGTTGTCCCTATTACTAATATGGAAATAGGAGAAAATAAGGAGGTTTTGCTCACTTGAGTGTTTAATATAATGATTTTGGTAAGTTTCCTTGGTCTCTCTAGGTCTTTTCTAAGTGAGGAATAAATGAGGGTTGATCTTATATTTATACAAATCCACTTGGAAAATATCTCACATTAAAGCACTTAGGCCTATCATAGGAATATGTTTCATTTGTAAGTTGGATGACTTTATGTCACTGAACACTTGTGTTATGCTAGGACACTTGTGTTGATGCAAGTGTTTGATTGAGATGCAAGTGTTTAGGTAGTTAAAAAATAGGTATAGGTCTAAAATATGTAGAGATGGAAGATAAGTAGGTTTATATCATTTTGGATAAGATACAAGGTCCAAGTAATCAGAATAACATAGGTCAGACTAAGAGATAAGCAATTAGGCACATAAAGATAGTGTATATGAGCCTTTTGGCAATGAGAGAGGTCTAGAAGATGATGGTACATCCATGATGTGTACTTTTAAAGTGAAAAATACTAAGGTGATATATAATTCAAAATAGTGTTTACACTTTCTAAATTTTTTTACTATTGAAGATTGATTACTAATATATGCATTCTAGATGCCAAAAATATACATAGTATCAAGTAAAACGAAAAGCAATAGTGGGGCATCCCCTACTCACAATCCTAATAATCAATAGTTTAATATAAAAATAGATCCAAATAAGTATCCCCCCTAAAAAAAATGAATAGTATAAAAGGAAATGGTACCAACTAGGTAGTTGATTAAAAAACCAATAGTTTCAATACACCATAATGCCAATCAGGCAGTCAAAGGAGGAGAAACACCAAACACATCAGTTCAATGGAAATAAATAAAAAATAAAAAATCCCACCCCATAGGTGGTAGGATAATAGATACCGGTTTAGTGCCCTACTGTAAGTAGCACCTTCCCCATCATAGTCACCATCTAAACCAGTCGAAGTGTGTCCCTTCGAGGAGCTTCTATCACTAACATTTCTAATTAGCTTATGTCTTGGGATCAATATGGTAGGGTAGTGATCAACTTTGTCTAAAATTTATATCATATTATTCTACCTTACGTAATTGAGGACATCTTCCACATCCACTGAGCCACCACCTTCAATCAACTTCTCCATTTTACCAGAGAAGGTGTTTATGTTCTCATCAATCTATTTACAAACTTCTTATTGCACTCCCTGAATAGATACATCTGGAAAAAGACTCCAAGATGAAGGACCTGTAATTACATTCACATCCCCTATTTCTAAACAAAGGTTTAGGTCAAACAGAGTGAAGGCTTCCTTGATAATGTAACTACCATGCTCCTCATTATGGAAATATTGAAGATCCCTCTCATTTATAGCCACCCACTCACCAATACCATTATTGTCTGACCCAACTGGGGTGATCCATTACCTCACTTGATTATCAACCTGGTTAAAATAGGTGTCTTTGATGCAATCCCATTTAAACTCATAAATCTTTACCTTCACTACTGTCAAGTGAGACACAACCAAATCTAGATGTGGGATTAATCTAGGGTACCCTCTTGAGTTAAGGAAGTAGTTTGATGTCACCTTGAGCAACCCTATCCCTATAATTTTTTTGAGTTGGTCTAATGGAATATTTAATTGAAGAAAATTTTTCAAGGATAAAAAATGAAGGATAATTTCAATTGTGAAGTTAGTAAGCACTCTAGCCTTACCTTGAAATACCTCTAGGTTCCTTTATTTCCACAAAAACCAAAGAATTTTAGTAGAGAAAACAAGCCAAAATTTGTGCAAAAAAAGACATACTTTAATTTTAGGAAAAGCTATACAAAAACAATGTTTAACCATCCAAACTCATACTCAAATATAATATTCAAAGGTTTAAGACATTTTTGCCACAATTTAGCAACAAATGGGCAAGAATAAAACACATGCTCAATAGATTCAACATCACTATAGAAGGCATAAAGAGGATTAACAAGACCATAGTTATTCAAAATAACACCCATAACTAGTTTTTTATACATTAGTAACTAACAAAAACAAGGATTCTTGGGTTCAAGACAAGAGGACCAAATTACTGCAAACCTAAAAGACCAAACACATACTAAATATGATTGAGGGTCAGGTAAGGGACATTAGAAAAGGAAAGTTTTTTAGAGAGCATCTATATTGAATACTCAAGTAGAGGCAGGCCTTGTTTCCACTTCACATTGTCCCAGAACTCATCCTCATCTTCCATAAACACCACATTTTTATTCCCTTTGAGAGCTTCTTGGAGCAAGGTGAACGTTCTTCATTGAGAATTTGAAAGCTAAAATCTATCTTTGAGTTCTGATCATGAAGCCCAACCCCTATGGAAGTAGAGATCCTTAAATCTCCTTAACCCTTTAGTGTACCAATCAAAGGCATATCATCCCCTAGTCAAGGCCAACAGAGTCTTGTTGACACTCAAATTCCACCGAATAGATATATAGCATTGACATGCAGTCCCATAATAATTGAAGATTTTTTTTATAGTAATGAGAGGATTGGTTGAATCCTAGGTAGACCAAATGGATGCAAATATAGGAGAGCTAACAACTTTGAGAGTGAAATGCCCTACAAGGAAATCAACAATATTTAATCCTTTCTAGTTCAACTTTCCTTTTAGAAAGCCTCTCATGATATTATTCCTAACCAATACTTTCCAGGGTTCATTCATAATAGAGGCTCTGAAAATCCATTTAACTTCCAAGGTTATCCCCTACAACTAAATATCCTTTAATCTTAGTCCACCAATGCTCTTGGGTTTCAAGCAAAATTACCATGAGACCACATGCCTTTTCTTACCCCCTTTTCCATCTGACCAAAAGAAGTCCCTAATAATTCTGTGAAGCATGTTGACTTGTGTTTTACTAAATAAACAATAGGGGGCATAATATATGTTGTATGAAGAAATAACTTTTTGGCAAATTTGGATCCTACCTAGTAGTGATAGTAGGTGGCCCTACCATTTGCCAATTTTTTTATTAATTTTATTAAAGGCCCAGTCCCACATATTCTTGAAGGATGAGGTTAAGGCAAATGAAATCCCCATATATCTAACCACTTCATTTGGTCCTTTCCATTTCCATCCAAACATTGACAACCAATCAGGTGGCTAATCATTCCACCCCAGAATGTGTAATTTATGCATTGCAATGTTAGAAATCAAGGAAGAGCAGTAGATATTAATTCTCTTTTCAACTTGATCCCAATTATTTTGCTCCAAGGTAACATATATTGATGTATCATCAAAAAAGAGGACATCAAGAAGAGATTCATTATTTGGGAGCAAGATACCTTTAACCAGAGGTTTAATGTTTGAAAACCTAAGAAGGTAATGTAGTGCCTCTACTACCAAAAAAAAGATTGATAGGGCAAATAGACATCCTTGCCTTATGGAGCATTGAATCAAAAGGGAGTCTATCAGTTCACCATTGAGTTCAATAATAGCTAAATCATCCTTAAAGAGTACATTAACCATTTTATAGAACTATCTTGAAACCCAAAAGCTCACAACATTCTCTCAATGAATGGCCACTCAATTTTATCATAGGCTTTCTCAAAATCAAGCAAGCTCATTCCAACATATTGGTTAAAATTTATTACCCAATACATACCTTCCTATATAGTGATTAGATAATCCAAAATGTATCTCCCTTCAACAAATCTAGTTTGAGTTTATAAGATAACAGAGGGCAAACGTGAGGACACTCTCCTTACAAGGGTTTTTGCTAGAATCTTATAGGAGAAATTAAAGAAGGTAATTGGTCTCCAATTCTTAACAGATGACAAGTTGTCATCCTTAGGTATAATATTGATCACCCCTCTATTTATGTTTGGGCCAAGTGTGCCAAAAAAAATTGCCTCATTGAATATCTCCAAATAATCCTTGGCAATCCATTCCTTATTGACTTTATAAAATTCTACTAGGAAGCCATCCATCCCTGTTGACTTATCATATTTTAATGATTCAATAGTGTTTATAACCTCATAAAATGAGATGTTAGCCTCCAAAAAAGAGCCTTGAGTCTGAGAAACCTTCCTAGGAATGCAAGCCTCACATAAGGATCTATTCTATTCAATACATTCACTTGACCCATTGAAATGAAAAATGTTAAAATAAAACTCAATGAAAGCTCCTTTTATACTAGAAACATCTTGTATAGTATATCCATTGAATTTTATTTATTTAATCTTGATTTTAATATGCTTATTTTTCAAGAATTGGAAGAAAAATTTGGACCCTCTATCACCAAACTTAAGCCAGGTAACCCTGGATCAGATCTGTGCCCCTCTAACAATGTATTGTTGTGTTTGATGAGATTGGTGCTTCAATAGGTTAAGTTATTCAAGAAGAAAACCATTGAATGGGTCAAGCTAAAGAAAGCCTTTTGCATGGATAATCTTCTCTTGAGTATCCTTTGCTAGATTTCTAAGCTTCCTAGCTTTGATCTGTCTATAGGTCCTCATAAAATTTTTAGTAGTTTTCATACTAGAATTCCAATGGTCAATTTTAGAATTGGAATTATAGAAAACTTTACTAATGTTCCAAGAAGCTTTCAGACCCTCCAAACATACCTTGTCTGCTAGATGTGAGACATTGAGTTTATACATCCCTTTGAACTCTTTTGAATCTTTTTTATATTCTCTAAACATTGAGAAAGTCATTTTAATAGGGTGGTGGTCAAACAAAGTATAAGGTAACATAGTCACTACATTACCATTCATGACCATATCAACTGTCAGTGATTCTATGCTCAAATATAATCTATCCAGCCTTGAATACTATCTCTTATTACTACACTGATTATTACACCAAATATACCAAATACTTCTGCTAAGGTTCTTACCCTTCAAGAGAGGATCTTCAATTTTGTGAATTATTTTTAACTTAGATAAGATGAAAATATCATTTCCTTTCCATGCAAGGTGGTCCCTGTAGACACCTAAAATTGGCCATCGATAACCTCCAACCAGGCGTTTTGACCAATTTTGACCAAAATGCATAATTTGGCCTAAAAACACTAAAACACATTAAATAAATGGAAATTGATATATTCAAGTGATGATTTTGGCTAGAGTGTCATTAAATGGGTCAATATAATTTATGAAACAACTAACTTTGATTATATCATTTCGAGTCAAAATGACATTTTTGCACCTAGGTGCTCTAGATTGCTCTTTTTTATCAAATTTATTGTACAAGACATGTGCCTTTGTTATTTTGCATTGGAAAATTCCTAAATGGGATAATGGTTCCAACACATCTAACATCAACTTGTAACTCCAATCTAGTTAAATTTTGAGCCAATAATATGAAAATTTGACCAATTTGACTAATTTGTACACAAATTGCTAAGGTTTTGCATCAAAGTTGACTAATCATGTTTAAGACTAATTAAACCAAATCAAGATCTTAAGTTAATTTTCCATGGAAATTTTTGAATATTTATTTTTAGAAATTAATATTGAATATATGCATCATCAAATGACATCATTGTTTGGAAAGACATCCCTAGGTCATAAATGCATAAAATATCTCATCAAGCCACCACATGCCTCATTAAGACCCTCCCATCACTCATCAATGCCTCTCATGACTCTTAAATTACCCTTCTTACTAAATATTTATGGGGAATATTTATGAATTTAATTACATAATTTGGATTAATTCATGGCCACACATCTCAATTTTGAGATGGATGGTCATGGTTGATCCTAAACCATTTCAAAAATATATAAATAGGAGGACTTGCCTATTGGTTTTTAAGATCTTTTATGCAAAAATTATAATGCCCAAATGCATTCAAAATTACATTACAATTAGTGTTATAATGTCAAATTATTGAGCTAGGCCAAGCCAAATCCAAACATGGTGCCAAGGAGAGAGGGAGGTATCCACACTTCATTGATGCAGACTTCATGAGCACAAACTGAGCAAGTCACTTCAACAAACTATTTGGAGCATCCAAGGAAGGTGAAAGAAGGTTTATTTTGCATTTTAGTTGTGTTAACCATTCTAATATTATTAACTAAGTTACCCATTTAAGATAGGCTTAAGGTGTTAGCTATTAGTGTGTAATTTTGATTTTGATTTCATATACTAACACAATACTAATCTCCCCTTATTGCAATCTTATATTCACAGTCCCCTCCAATTTTATCCTCTTTATCTTCCACCATGTTGAAGTCACCTCCAAATATCTAAGGGACATTTTTAATATTTATGGATAGCCAATTAAACGAGTTATTATGATCCCTATAGTCATTAGGGGCATATATGTTACACAAGACAAAGGTCTGGTTTTGATATTTTATCAAAACCTAGACCACTTTGTTGCATGAAGAAATACCATGATCGATAATGCAGTCTTTCCATAAGGGACTAATCAGGATAGAGGCCCCCCCTTTGCCTCTATGATGATTAGTAAAAAAAATGAGGAGCATTAGTCCAGATAAATTTTAAGACCATGGATAGTTGAGTATCAATAGCCTTTACTTCTTACAAGAAGAGAAAGTCAAGATTGTCTCTCAAAAGTCTGAACTGCCTTACCACTAGTTTTCTATCCAGAGATTCCAACCCTCTTACATTACAATTAGCAATCTATATGAATAACCTAGGGGAGTGATCAGAGGTTAATTTAATTGACCATGGGGCTTAGCCCCACTATTGTATAGCTTGGTAAAATAATTTGAGACTTTATTTTCCTTGCCCTTCTTTTTAGAAGGGGTTTCTTGCACATTGTGAATCCCCTCTTTAGTCAACCTCTTTTTTTCCCTTGAGCATGGTGTGATCAAATTGGACAACCAATTTTCCACCCCTATAGATTTATTGCTCTCTAAAGGATCTCCATCCAAAAACTCCACCTCATTGATGGAAGGCCCTAATACCTCTTTATTTGGAGAGATAACCATCAATATAACATCATTATAAGACTTATTAAGCATGTTTCTAGATGAGGAAATGGGTGGAACATTTTTTTGACTAGGCACCTTAGCAAGGATTACCACATATTCCTTTGAGGGATGGTCCTTAAAGGCTTTCTATTCCAAAAAAGCATCATCCAGGCTATTAGGGAGGTAGTCAACCAGGTCTAAAAAGGGATCATCACCCTGATGATATGATGGGTCATGTACCTAAGAGTCAATAGGAAGTCTCTCCAAGCCATTCTCACCTTGAATTTTAGGTCCATGTGTGTCAATAACCTCAACAATGGAGGCACTATCTTTCAATGGTACACTTGAAAATAGAGGATTTTTAAACACCTGCAAGTTATCCAACATAGTCTCATATTTTATGGTGTCCTTTTCTTTCGGATTTTTAAACACCTGTAAGTTATCCAACATAGTCTCATATTTTATGGTGTCCTTTTCTTTCTATTTATGAGGGATATTAATTTTATTAGCCAACAACAAATGATTTTTCCTAAGGTGTCCATCCTTTTTACAAAAAAAATAAGCATTCAAACCACCCAGACCTCTAAGGGCACAAGTGTGATATTTCCTTTTAATTTTAATTTAGTGCTTCCAAGAAAAAATCCAAGGGTTCTAAAGATATTAAAAACCTAGCATGATATGTGGAAGAGATCTTTTGGTATCCTTAATTTTCAAAACTTCACCAAGGGGTTTCAATGTCTGTAGAAGAAAATTCCATAGCTAAATTGACACTCCCTCAATGTCAACCCATTTGGGGGAAGTTTTAAAAATAAGGTTATTTTAGTCCATTTTTGGAGTCTAAGAGACAACCTTGAAAATTGATTGGCCAACATTATACAAGGGCTTAATGATTTCCCTATGTTGCATATTAGAGTTTTAAAACAAAATCATGAAAACCCTTGTTTACAACATCCTACAAAAACTTATATACAAACTCAATTTTTTGCCCCACATAGAATTTAACCAATTATCAAATAAATTTATAGAAAGGAGTGAATTTTTGTTTAAGCAAATAAAGAAAAACCCTACATTTAAAATTTTAGTTTCCTCTTGCTATAAGTTAGATTCCATGTACACATTTAGAGTGCTGGTTAGGGTTTTAGGCAGGCTAGGGAGCTTACTAATTTGGCCTTCCCTATACTTATACTCACCATAGTCTTCCCTGATCACCAAAAATTACACTCTTTCTGAGTGCCTAGCCACTTCCTCCTATCATAGGATTTCACTGAATAGTCATTTTAGGGGTCCAGTTGCTTTAGTTTCCACATGAACTGAGATAGAGCCACTACTCATATTAACACCACCCTTATCACCCCTCATAACATAATTTGATTCATTAAAATCACCATGCTTCCCCTTCTTGACATGATCCATCCTATCAAATTTGAGGGTTTTCATAAACCTTCAATGAATACATGCATGCCCCTTTGTGATTCCAAAGGTAGCTGGAGTAGTGGACAAGGAAAGATGTGCATGGAAGCCATGTGTTTCAACTAAGACAATGTAGGTAACCTTGATGATAACACAAACACAAAACAAACAAAGCACACAACAAACAAATGGGAAAACAAAAATTAAATACCACCTCTAGCACATATAAAGTTAGAAATAAAAGGAACCAAGGAGGCAAAGGTGACCAAGGTGAGCTGCAAGGAGAAATATTAAAGCATAATTAATGGAAGATAACTCTTCATCTCCCCATTGTAGAGCTCCAAGCTTCCCCTTCTTTTTCCCCTCTATTAGGTTGTGGAGCTAAAAGCTTCACTGATGCAGACATGGAGGAGGTTGCAGGATGAGTTGCTGAGTGTCACAGAGTGTTTGGCGTTGGTCTGGCCAACCGACGTCGGCAGGTAGGCGACAGGAGGCAACCGACGTCGGTCATAGATCGGCCAGCGTCGGCGACCCCCAGGCGGACAGGGACCGACATCGGTCGCCTGTGTGGTTCGACTGCGAGCTTATTACGGGCTGTTAGCTAACGAACCAAGTGTTTGCATGTTTAGATCTATTTTTAGACTGAGAGCTGCGGATCTAATTATTGTAATTAGATGTCTAATCATTGTTTGGATGAGATCTATATAATAGACTCATGGTTGTATTGGAAAGGTGTTCTAGTTTTGAGTTGAGCAAAGTTTGTTCCTTCTGTGTGTGAGGTGAGCAAGGGTGTTCCTCCTAGTTCCACAGTACCAGGTGTAGGTTCTGGTTTTGGAGAGTCAGCTGGATTCTTCAGGAGTGTAGGATCTTGGTCACAGTTGCATGGCCTATATAGGAGATCTACATGGTAAGTAAGATCGTTGATCTGTAGGTGTATGTGTGTGCAAGGTCAAGGTTCACAGGTGAGCAGAACCGTGTTTGATTTGCAGGTGTGCAAGATCATATAGACAGCAACACAACAGGGAGCAGTATCAGGCAGGATCTACTTGGAGTACAGGTGTGTACTCGGATAGAGCAAGACAGGAAGGCAAGGGAGTTCCTTCCATAAGTATGGTCTGTTGAATTGCCGGTTGTTGCAGATTCATGGGAGATCTACTTGAAGTACCTTGAGTACTTGTTGAGTACGTGGAGTACTTGTGGAGTGCGTGGAGCACTTGTGGTGTGCATGGAGCACGGGAGGTGAACACCAGCTCTGTATTTGAGTTGGGTGTTGGGACCTGAGAGGGAGAGCTTTGGGGAGAAGAATTACTGTTCACTTGAGGTGTGGCGAGCCTCTGAAGAGGTGGTGGAGAAGAAGTGGCATCTTCTTTATTGTATTCTTTTCTGTATAAAGTGTTAATACAAGTTGTGTATTGTCTCTCATATCTGTGTTATTCTAAATTCTAGTTACTTGGTGAATCTGGTTTATTTCTGCATATTAAGTTGCTTGGTTTAGTAATCAATTATGTGCTTCCGTTTATATATCCCAACAAGTGGTATCAGAGCCTTGGTTGTAGGTTCTTGAGCTTGATACCAACAAGTGGTATCAGAGCTAAGGTTGCAGGAAGCAGGTTTTGTGTTTGGTTACAGGTCACTCTTAGGGATTTCTGATCGAGTGGGAGTAGAGCAATGGCAGATGAAAGTAAGCTAAGAATGGAGGAGTTGAAAAGCACAAATGGTCACTCATGGTCCTATGGAAAGAAAGAGCAGGTAAAAGACTATTGTTGGTTGGTAGCAGATCAGCATGAAGAAACTGAAGAAGCAGATGTAGCAGGTGTTGTTGCACAGGATGCTCTGGGAGGTTTCTTGGATAAAGTTGAATCTTGGATAAAAGATTCGGTTGCCTCTTTCCATGCAGCCCCAGGTAGAGGAGCTGGTGAGCCTTGCTAGAGAATTGGCAAAGCGGAAGTGAAGCTGAAATTGCAGGCGGCCAACACACAGGTGTTGATGAAGGTCATGCAGGTCCCAGGTTTGGAGATATGGCTAATTTCTTCAGAAAGATTGGGTGATGAGAGATGCACAAGAACTCTCACAGCGGATGCACTTGAATTAGCTGGTGGTAAGAAAATAGGTATTCTTTATCTACTTGTTTATATTACTGATTCTTCTTCTATTGCAGAGACGTGGCTTCGTAGGCTTGGTCACATGAGCAGGAAGGAGATGCATGTTCTTAAGCGGAAGACAGATATATTTGATAGGCTTAAGAACTGGAAAGCCTTGGTGTACTTGGAGGAGATGGCAGACAGAAACCAGTGGATGGGGCTGGATACTTCTGAGCAGAGCAGTTTGGACATGTGTTTTAATTCAAAGGAGCTCACGGGTAAAAAGTCATCACTCATAGGCGAACACAGGTACCGGCATCGGTCAGGAGGAACCGGCGTCGAACAGACAGGTGCTGATGTCGATCATGTGCAGACTGAAGCCGGCAATGTCGGGCAGGGTAAGACCGACGTCGGTCATGGGACCGACGTCGGTAGTATGTAAGACCGATGTTGGTCAGGAGGACCGACATCGGTAGCAGGGACACCGCAGGGTCGATAGTCAGGGACAGACGCATGGAACCGACGTCGATCGGATGCAGACTGTGGAGTGACCGAGGTCGGTCACTGTAATGGGTTTTGGGTGGACAGCACGCTGTCAAGGAGTCTCAAACACCCATACGGAGGACTGAAGATGTAAGTAGGCCCTCAAATTTGTTGTTCCTCTTCTTTATACTCGTTGCTGATTGTATAGCAGGAAGGATCCAGGAAGCAGGTGTGAGCTTGGCATGGATGAGGATGTGATTCCTTGGAGGAGAACCAAACAGGTGTTTTTAGTAAGGTTGCCAGCAGGTATGAAAGCACAGAGATGAATGGATTCCTTAGTAGAAGAATAGAGAGAATGGATACGTGAGACGGAAGACCAGGTATATGGTCTTGAGGAGCTGTAGGGCAGTGGTACAGGGTTTGACAGGTGGAGGACGAAGCATGGCTTCAGTCAGTGTCAGGTAACTACTGTGGTTTGCCTTACCAGGTGGATGATGAGTCATGACATCATTCTGTTGCTGTATGTGGATAGTATGCTAGCTAGCAGGGGTGTACATACAGGGTTTTGCTGAGCTAAGGGTAAGATTAGTTCAGTGTCATGTCATGAGGAGTTTGGAGCAGCAAAATTCTTTGACATGGGAGGCATGGAGATCACAGGTTGATTTTGTCTCGAGTGGGAGCTGATGTGAATCAGGTGTTGGTGAGGTTCAGGATGTAGAGCCGGAGCACACTAAGGGCTGGACAGGTACAACGTCCGAAATCACATGAGGTCTGGTATAGACCTGAGTATTCCCATGAAGTGGGAGCTGTCAGAGAGTTAGGAGCCAATTCAGGGTTGTGGATTCTCAGGTATTTGAGAGGGACTGGCAGCAGGGATTCATGCTATGCAGGGTCAGGACTTCACTACATGGATTTGTAGGTTCAGATGTGGCAGGGTACTCGGATGACAGGAGGTACATCACAGGCTGTGTGGTGTGTTGTCTTCAGGATTGATCTTGAAGAGGGATACAAACTAGGAAATAGATTAGATGGGGTACAGGTACAGGTACAGTGCAGCTGTTTATCTCCAAGTGGGAGATTGTTAGGTTGTGGAGCTAAAAGCTTCACTGATGCAGTGGAAGAGGTTGCAGGATGAGTTGCTGAGTGTCACAGAGTGTTTGGTGTTGGTCTAGCCAACTGACGTCGGTAGGTAGGCGACAGGAGGCAACCGACGTCGGTCATAGATCGGCCGGCGTTGGCGACCCCCAGGCGGACAGGGACCGACGTCGGTCGCCTGTGTGGTTCGATTGCGAGCTTATTACGGGCTGTTAGCTAACAAACCAAGTGTTTGCATGTTTAGATCTATTTTTAGACTGAGAGCTGCGGATCTAATTATTGTAATTAGATGTCTAATCATTGTTTGGATGAGATCTATATAATAGACTCATGGTTGTATTGGAAAGGTGTTCTAGTTTTGAGTTGAGCAAAGTTTGTTCCTTCTGTGTGTGAGGTGAGCAAGGGTGTTCCTCCTAGTTCCACAGTACCAGGTGTAGGTGCTGGTTTTGGAGAGTCAGCTGGATTCTTCAGGAGTGTAGGATCTTGGTCACAGTTGCATGGCCTATATAGGAGATCTACATGGTAAGTAAGATCATTGATCTGCAGGTGTATGTGTGTGCAAGGTCAAGGTTCACAGGTGAGCAGAACCGTGTTTGATTTGCAGGTGTGCAAGATCATATAGATAGCAACACAACAGGGAGCAGTATCAGGCAGGATCTACTTAGAGTACAAGTGTGTACTTGAATAGAGCAAGACAGGAAGGCAAGGGAGTTCCTTCCATAAGTATGGTCTGTTGAATTGTCGGTTGTTGCAGATTCATGGGAGATCTACTTGAAGTACCTTGAGTACTTGTTGAGTACGTGGAGTACTTGTGGAGTGCATGGAGCACTTGTGGTGTACGTGGAGCACTTGTGGTGTGCGTGGAGCACGAGAGGTGAACACCAACTCTGTATTTGAGTTGGGTGTTGGGACCTGAGAGGGAGAGCTTTGGGGAGAAGAATTACTGTTCACTTGAGGTGTGGAGAGCCTCTGAAGAGGCGGTGGAGAAGAAGTGGCATCTTCTTTATTGTATTCTTTTCTGTATAAAGTGTTAATACAAGTTGTGCATTGTCTCTCATATCTATGTTATTCTGAATTCTAGTTACTTGGTGAATCTGGTTTATTTCCACATATTAAGTTGCTTGGTTTAGTAATCAATTGTGTGCTTCCGTTTATATATCCCAACACCCTCTACACTTTATAAATTGAAAAATTAAATGGTTGATAATGGATTACAATTTATATTCAATCAAATCTTGCTTTCTCCTCTACATGAGTCTATTATGTTAAGAGATTATAATTTTTTGATGACCTATGTCACACATTTAAGGATATAAAAATTTAACATATTTTCATGAATAGACTAAAGTATGTGTCCAACCCTCCAACCAATTATGTTGCAAATTTACAAGTTATCCAACTTTAAAATCAAAGGCAAATGACAATAATAATGATGCAAAAAACAACATTTAACATAGTCTCACAACCACCTAATTATATTTTTCTCTTGGATCTACTAAGGAAGCACTTTTCATACAGATTAAAATTTCCTCACAAGGTATTACTTAAGTTATTTGAGTACAAACTTATACCTTTCCATTCTGATAAATATCATGATATGAGTAAGCTTCAATCATAGATGTGTAATACATTCAACTAATAGATGCATCAATTTGAGACATAAGATACAAGATTTGATAGATGCCAACATAATTTATCTCAACACATCTATTGATGATTTAAGGGTAGAACCTGGTAGGAATGCTAAGTTGAAAATATTTTTTGATCTCTTTTTTTAAAATGTAGTACAAAGACTACTATTAAGCCTAAAGTGTATAATACTTACAATGCACATCCTCCTAATTCTTATATTTCTAAAATTGAGGAAGAACATCTTATAGAATTATATTATTGGCACACTTCACACTATATAGAAATATAGAACTACTATCACATTTTATGAGCATGATATTGTTGACAATGAGTATTTTAATGAGGCATGTTTGTATGTGTATACATTAATTTTCAGCCCATACATAGTGTCATGATATATAATGGTTCAATTGAAAATATTATTTTACCTTGAACCTCCTTACTAGTCTTGGATATACACAAAAAAATTGATGGATAGAATGAAGATGACCAAGATATTCAATGGATGAAAACATAACCTTCTTAGGAGAATTATCTTACCACTTTTAGTGGGTCCAGCCATAATTTCTAATTTTTTATTAGTTTTACCAAGTAATGGGTCATTTGACATGTTTTTATAACATCCTTGGATATGTAATATGTATATATTACCATCTTTAGTACACATATTTTTTAAGTATATACATGGAATTTGGGTGGTTATAGTTGAAGGTATTCCATATCAATACCCTCTTCAACAAGAGATTATTTATCCTCTAGCCCTACCACTATTGTAATTAGTTGAAATAACTAATAAGGTACACTCTACTTAGACAACTTATAAGAAGATAATATAGTTTATTTAGTGACTAGTATTATAACGTCCATTACATCAAAGGTTTATTTAAGATTCATAGGATCCATTATATACTCCATCACATCTTAGAATTGTGTTATAGGCTCCTTCATGTGTTCCTCAATGAACATATAAACACTATTATATTATGCATTAGATTTCACATAATACTAGGATTCATATATTTACATAACATTAACAAGATTATAATATGGTTAATGAAGATCATGATGGATATGTCACAACAAAAGATTATTCTTCATATTTTAACACAAAAACACATGTTACTACTTAATTATGACATGCATCATTAGCCATGTTTGACATAGGACCTACGTATGAACTTCCCATTGATGGTATCATTTACTAGTATTACATAAAAATTATAACAATAAAAAAATCATAAAAATATTATAAAAATCAAACTATTCAAAAAATAAATACCAGGACCTATGCATGCCATGTATTGTTTATTTAAATTTATTTATGATTTATCATATATAGTACATTATATTTCCATGTTTTTCTATGCATATTTATTTCATGGTATACATGAGTGACATGAAAGACATAGAAGTTTCATATGACATGGACACATAGATGCAGGGCATTACTAGACCCAAGAGTTACATTTATACATTGGGGGCATGATTTCAATGGGGGCATCTTGCTACTTCACATAGGGTCTATCCTTATATTTCCATTGATAATATTGAGCTCCTTTACATTAATTCCATATGATTTTAGCTTATTCATACTAATATTTTTACTTCAGTGGATATTATATATTTTTATATGCGATGATGACATACATTGATTATATAGATTAGACTTGGTTTTTTATGCATCTTTGTTGTTGTTGTGTGTTACATGATGAGATGTTTTATTATCTATTTTAGTATGTAAATATTTATTTGTTTGTGTTTGACTCTAAATTTGTGATACATTTGATTTTCCATTATATATGACTCTATTTTTGTGGTATTTGATTTTATATTGTGTGTGGCTATATTTTTGTGTGACATTTGATTGTCCCTTCTTTGTGGATTTTTCCTTGTGTGACATTGAGTGATATTGCATGTAATTTTTTATGTGCATCATAGCCATAAAATTTATGTGTGACTTTGTTTTCTATATGTGGACAAATCTAGGATTGTCTATTGAGATTGTTTATGTCATGATCCATATCATACACTCCTCTTCTTGTATGCAATGTCATGGAACATATCATGAACCATCAACATTGTTATTACTCAATTTATGGATGTTCATTGCTATATTGACTATTCAATATGTTTTTCAAAACTATATCATGACACTTATATGCCTCAAGATTCATGTTTCATATATACTCAAATGATATATTCTTACTATGATAATATATTATCCACATGTTAATACATGTTTTAAATTGGTTATATATTTTTATGTATACCATGCATGATGTGTTTAATAACTTATTGTTATATGAGTAATTCACATGTTATATTATTGAACTCAAAAGGGTGGCATACATAGTGGCTTATCTTAGATACGAAGCCTTCACAATTAGATACTTCATATTTTGGACACATATTAATCAAAATGGTATAGGTTTATGTAGATTATTATAGGGTTTACTTGGATTATGACATGTGTGACACATACTTAAGGGCATATGAAAGGCATATATCATGATTTTACATGATTATGATTGGAATTTCATAGATTCTATGAAAGTATTTCAAAGAATACATGACTCAAATTAAGAAGATCATTAGATTGGGAAATATGGGAGGCATATGTTCATAGTTTCATAAATATTATAATACTTTGGCACAAATTATTTGATTCAAATTACATGGGTTATTGGATTAAGAACATATTCAAGGAAAATGTGCCACATTCTACATGTTTAAACTTAAACATTACTTATATTGCATCATATAAACCATTTTCAATGGATGATTCAAAAATAAACTTTAGGCATATTCTCATGAGTTTAACATATTAATTGAAACCCATAATGAATTCCATTTCACAAATATAGTGAGCTATGTAGGGCTTAAGTCTTACATCGCTTAACTTGTAGGAATTTATCTAATTTCAATGAGGTTTTGGGCATATTAAACTCAACCCATGTTTTAACACTAGAATATTCAAAGGGGCATGACCACCCCATTATTCATTGTCTCCAAAAGACACTTAGTCTCTATAAAAAATCATGGTTTGCATATATTTAGGTTTATTTGTTCCTTAATATATCACATATGTTCAATGTTTTAATTTAGATTCCTACATGTTTCATTAAGGGTTTACATGGGGTAATGTGAAACACTCAGTATCTACTTGAGCACACCCATCATGGTTATCCTCAAATATCACCTTATGTACTTTTACTCTAACAATTCCATTACTAGAATAAAAAGAGGGAAAATGCAGAAACTCATATTTGGTATTAGACATTTAAAAATGTGTAATTTGACCAATATTTAACAAATTTGACTTATGCTTACCTATGTGACTCTTTTTCACATTATTCCTTAACTATTCATCCATATATGGGCTTGAATCTTATGAATTGTTGTTATTACTTCATAGGGTTTCCATAGTCTCTACCTAAAAAAATTAATATCATTTTCAGACTATCTCCTAATCTCATATCATTGTTCCTAATTTCTAGATAGTTTCACCCTTCCTCATATGGTTCTAACACCGTGGACCTATCCACATAGGCTATAACTATTTGTACACCATTTATCGACTATTTTCTAAAATTCAAATTATTCACATGGACCAGCATGTACATTTTGCATGTTAATTTAAAGGAAATTACCCAAATATTTAGTTATATAAACACATAAATCTTAAACCTATTCATATTTAGTACTGATCTATCTAGAACTAAAAATCGTTCTACACATTGAGAGGAACTATCCTAAAGTTTTCAAATCTTGAATCCATTAAAGGATAAATCCTTGAGCTAAGTTTAAATACCATTTTAAAGTCAAATCATAGGTTTTCAAGTGTTTAAAGATATATAATGGATTTCTCTGCTTGCTAGTATTACACAGGATTGCACATACCTAGGTGGGAGAACTATCTTTGGCTTGAATTCCCTCTTCATAATATTATGTATGTAGGAAAAAAATGGCCATAAGGGGTGGAGGAGCTCAGTTCAACCCTTCCCTTGCATTTGTTATCCTTTTTTTACATTTGGTCCTATAATTCACAATTAGGGTTTGAAGCAAGGAGAAGGATAATAAAGCTAATTTCATGGGTTCAAAGACATTTACATACATATGAGCCCTTAGAAGACATAGTTGCATCTGTTATAACTATTATTGGCAAAAACAAAAATGTGGGATAGTTCAACACCATAAAAAAATAGGGGCATAATACATAGGCATCCACAAATCATGAACTTGTCCAAACTCAGGAAGACACTATGTTTCTAGATTTGAGTACACATAGGCCCATTATAAAATGTTGTCAATGAATTTACCCTGTCACACACCTGCACATACTAGAAGTAATCTATGTATTTCATTCTTATAGTATTATCTATAAATATTAAGTTACTATATTATATGTGTTACATTAATATTTGTTTACTTATTATTTATATTAAGTAATCTAAATTTTCTATAATTTTATCCTATAAGGGTTGCATTAAAAAAATAGATAAAAAAATAATGAAAAGAAAGACAAGTAATAAAAGGATCTTGAATGATATAAATTATGACACCATAAAATAAATAAAACACATGGTGACATGAAATATAATATGAAAAATATTAGACATGTGACCAAGTAAGAAGAAAACAATTTATAAATTGAAAGCATGCCAAACACATAGAATGAAAGGAAGGCACATCAAACACATAGTAATATTTATAAACACACTAAAAAAACACCAAGAAATAATAAGACACATAAATTAGTGAAGATACATGAAAAATAGAGAATGCACTTTAAACACACTTGAAAAAATATACAACATGCAAAAAAACAAATGATCTAACCAAGCACAGAGAAAACATGAGACATGAATATAAAAAGCATAATAGAAACATGAATATTTATGAAATTGTAAATACTATAAGGATACTTTTGGTTAGTGTAGACTCCTTGTTTTTGTATAATAGTCATGTTTTCTGTGTCTTTATCATACCTTCCATAATTAGCTTATTTGTGTACATTTGGCTCATTTTAGATAATTTCCATTAACAATAGATCATTTATAGCCTTGTGACTTCTACATTTACAAATGTACACCTTTAGATTTGTCAAATGTGTGCATCATGATCCATTATATAATATTTATTCTATCTTGATATTTGTTTCTAGGTCTTTTTCTTCCATGATTGGAATTATCCATACGATTATGGTAATTTTAGATTATTGGTCATACACTTCTAGTCATCTTCCTTTTTGGGATCCTTTATGCCATGTTTTTATTTCTTGATCCATTATTTTTGTTTGTCTCTTTTCCTTGGTTGGAATACATGTGAATGTGTCTTAATTTAATTCATAATAGTAAGAATAAGCACATGTATGTTAAGCCATTTATCATAGATAGATCTCCTTCATTCCAAGTTATTGAGTTGTACATTGAGTTCATCCATTTCACACTTGTCAAAGAGTTTGCACATTGATCATATTATGCACTTATAATATATTGAAGTCTTATTCATACATATTTTGTATTTAAAGAATATTAAGTTATGAAAAATATTATTGCATTTGATTAACTAGGGATATGATGTGAAGCCCTTTTTATCATTTTAATTTGTAAAACTCAAAACCAATATGACTATATGATCCCTAATTATGAGTGTGTGGAATATGTAATTACAATCCTTAAGGGCATATAAGCCATTAACACTACATATTTTATATAATCTTGGATGGGTTACATATGAAGAGAATATATTATAATATTTTTGAGCATCATCAAATCAATCTAAGTGAGGCCCCCTATTTGTTTTCTATATAAAAGCATTCCAAAAAAATTCAGACCTATTAGAGTCATATGGTTGAAATCACACTAGGTTTTTACAATCATCTAAATTGAACATAACCACTTGTATGATTCTAGTATATCCATTATCAGTGACAATGATTCTAGTCATCATCTAGAAGCATAGTCTACTCTTGGGGTTTTACTTTTCACAGTTATAGAGCTTGTTTTATAGAAATAAAATCAATTTTAAAACTCATGTAAGTAATATTAAAGTATTCATTTAGATTTAGAATTATATTTCAATTTTTCATTCTAATAATCATTCATTCCATTTCTTCCATTTATTATTTAGACATTAAAGAGGTTTGATTTTAATAGTTTATTGTATTTACATAGATCTTTGCGAATTTTTTTTACTTAGTGGACATAGAATTATTCACCCTTGAGAAACATTTAATAATTTTTTTTTGGTGAACATTATCTTATTACACCTCCTAGGGTTTGAATTCACCTTTCAAATCTGATTTTTAAATTTTGGTTTGTTGTGTTATTTTATTTTAATCATTATCCCTAGCTCCTTTCATGATTTTCATGTTTAGATATTATGCCATTAAAGAAAAATAGTTCTATAATACATACTAGGTGAAGTGCTTGATTAAGTGGTGTAAATATTGATTTGATTAAATTTCATTTTCTTAGAACCTTTTTTTTCAAAAGAAAATACCAATTATTACTAAAATTATTGGTCCTTTAATGATTATTAATAATGAAAATGGTGGAAACGTGAATGGTGAATATTCATATGTTCAACATGATTGTAATTTTGATGATGATAATGACATGAATTATATTAATGGTGATGTTTATAAAGAAAGATTTTAAAGACTTGATCACTTTAAATACAATTTATTAATAACAACCTTGGTTAATTAAAATAATGGTATTGCTCATATTAAATGAAGTATAAACAACAATATTGGAGAAGTAATCTACATCTAAGAATGAAAATTTTCCAATTAATCATTTGGATGTTTCTAATCATTATTCTAAAGGATATCCTTATAAAATAAATGATGAGTATACTTATCTTAGTGCTCCTATTACTAATTTCATGCTTTTATCTACTATTTTTCCTCGGGTTAATATGGATGCACATATTAATCCTACTACTTATTTTATTCCTCTTACTAATACTAGACCTTCTCAATATACTTATAATTATACATATATTAGTCATTACTTTTGTAAAAAAACTACTGTCTCTTTTCTAATTTTTGTAGGTTTCTATCCCTTAAAAGCACACCTAGGGTATTAAGGTGAAGGAGGTTGATTTATGGAATCGTTCACATCATCATGTTTTAACATTGCACATAAAGTATTTTATAGATAGGTAAAGGTGACCATATGTTCATTGAAACATATTTTGGCACATGTCATTACCAAACACTACAGGTCAATATATACAGTCAATACAAACCCAAATATGATATAACCGAACCTATACAAATAGAAACATGGATCTCAAACCAAATGATTCAAAGACTTACTTCAGTCTATATTCCATTGTAAAAATATAATCATAGTCAGATAGTTTTAACCATAAAATCTAAGTACTTATCCCCTTTTGTATTTACTATATTAAGCATATTCCACTTATCAAATCCTTGTAATTAGTATTAGTATTTTAGATTGAGATGTATGATTGAATACCATATCAATTAATTTGAATTTATATACTAGTTTCTATCCTATTGGGGTTTATAAAACCAAATTAATGTAAAATAGTAACAAATAAATAACACATCTTGAATCTGGTATGCTCATGAATGTGCATTGGAAATTTTCTTGAAGTTCATTTTTTTGTCTTTAATGTGTTTAAGATTCTTTAATGCAAATTGATTGTGAGTGTTAGAGTTAACAAGGAGAGGAAAGTGTCAAAATATGTTTTAAAGGTTAAGGAAGGATAAGTGTGGGAATAATAAGATGCCCATAGAGTTTGCATGAAAGTAAGGATGGGCATGAAAAGATACTCAAAAGTGTAAATTAGGAGAAAGGTAGGAATTCTAAGATCCCCCAACATGTGAAGTAAGGAAATTTTAGACATCATAAGATGTATAGGAGGAGTGAATTTTTTATTAAGTTTAAGATCAACATATTTATTACCTTATATTCCATATTATATATAAATTGATCACACATTAGGAATTTTTGCATATAGGTTAATTTATAGATATTTGGGAGGTGTTTCAGGAATTTTATCTATGGTATTGGACATGCTAATGTAGTTATGAATCTATATAATATATTTAACTGTAGTGGCACATTCTATGTCATGGCTGATATTGTTTTTGATTTTGAAGTATGGTTTAGAATTGTATCGACACATTTTTATGTTTATATTATATAATTAATTTTTATAAGAAGATGATTTTGAACTAAATTAACAACATCTATGTCATGGCTAATGTATTTTTCTATTTCTATAATGAATTGTATCCACAATTTTGGATTCTAGATGATATAGTTTTGATTTAAGAATGAATTATATCATCCATTTTTTGATCCTAGCCAATATAATTGGATTTACTATAAGATTTTATTAGCATGGATGATTCAATTGAAATGTAAATTACATTCTAAATTATATTAGCATTTCCTATTTCATCATTTTTTTATTTTCTTGATTTTAATGATTTGTATGGGAGACAAATTATATTTCTAGGATTGGTTTTAAAATTTATATAAGTTTTGGGAGTGGTTTTGGTCTAAATTTTAGTCTTAGGATAGGATTCGACATGAACAATAATACATTTTGTGCTAGGCATATGTATAGTCATCATTCATTAGTTGAGGAGTTAATAAAATTTGGTTGAAGAGGGTAATTTTGAATGTGAGTGCAGGTTTTATGATTTACCCACTTAAGATTATATGAGGTTTCAGTAGTAGGAAAATAAAAAAAATAAGAGATCACCCTAATTATTTCTTGAGTTAAAGTGAGGGTTTTTTAAAATGGGAAGATCATCATAGATATTTTTTTCCCATGTTATTAGAAATGAGAAGACCATCTATAGGGTATTTTGGCATGATATGATCATCAAATATGGGAAAGTAATTATGGTAATTTTTACCAAGTTAAAACTATGAAAAATGTGAAGTTACTTGATCATGCTAGGATTATCATAAATGGGAAGATCACTATAGTGGGATATGGCCATGCTATAAGTGTTAAAATTGAGAGGGTAATCATATTCACCCATGTTAGAAGGATCATTAAAAATTGGAATAATAATTATAATGGGTTTTAACCATGCCATACGTGTAAAGAATGGGAAATTTGTTAGTCATTATAAGATAATTATAAATGGGAAGATCATAATCTATGAGATTTTTGGCAATGGGAAAGGAAATGATTGATCTTTGTTGAAAAAAAATGTACTATTAGGAGTTTCCTTCAATGTTGGAAGTGGAAGGGATAAATGTGAAACCTATGTAGAATATTAATAGCTTGAGGCTGTTTATAAAAACCTAAAGAGGAGATATCATTGAAAAATGATGGAAAATATAAGAAAATAAAAAATTAAAAAACCAAAGAGATAGAAAAATAAAATGTGAAAATGATCCAACTAGAGGTGGGATAAGATTATCATCAGGTTCACTAGAATGTATGTTTGGAAAATAGGGTCAACAATATAAATATCCTCTAATATCAAAAATAAACAAGACCATAGTATGACTAAATATATATAAGTTTTTATGCCAAAAATTAGGGTAGGGTTGTAAGAAAGAGATATTTATAGAGTGGGTATCAAAGATATAATAAGGAAATCACTATAAGGAACTAAAAATAAAAGATGACCTAGATCCTATATAATAAGAAACTAAACTAAACTAAAAAATATAAATACCATTAGGAAGTCACCAAGATGTATCTAAAATAAAGGTTGTGACTGTAGTCACTTAAATTTGGTCATAGATACTTGATAATGTTAGTTTTGGCCCTATTTCACTTCATTTGACTTGATCACTTAATTTGGACCTTTTTTGCCACCTCAATCTATCCTAAGCACATTTATGGACCTATTTATTTTCTAAATTTATATTTGAAACCTATATAAATGTTATAATTTCTAAAAAAACCCTTTAAGCATATGTAAAAACAACCTTGGACCCAAAAGTTCCATGTTTCCCTTAAGGAAAAAAAACATTCGATAAGTGACAATAGTGGCAAACATTCTTGTGCCATATGGAACATTCTTGTCTTTAATACTTGTAACAATCATTTTTCAAATTTTGACTCTCCATTATAATTTTGTCCATGTTTTAAATAAAAGTAGCATGAGTTTTTCCCTTTTTAGATTGATATAAAATCACACTCAAGTCACTTATTCTACCACTTGGAAATTTCAATATATAGGCACCCTTACACTACTGCACTTTAATAAAATATTCCCTATTCTTACAAATTTTAATTCTAATCACTTGAATCAGTCCTTAGATAATTTGAAAGCCTATTTAATTTAATCCTAAGCAAATCATGATTAGTTATTCAACCCATATCTATATACATATCCATATAGTCAAGGAAGCACAATTACACAAAACACTTTAAGCAAGAGAACTATGTGGGATTGAATTCTCTCTTTATAGTATTAGATACATAGGAAATGTTTAGTCATACTGGGGTTATTAGGGATAGCTCAACCCATTACACCTTATTTTTCTATTTTTTAGGTTTTTAACCATTGCAAGTCCTATTAGGGTTTCAAATTTGAATAAGCTATTAGTTGGTCTTCCACACAAATCTAAAGATGAAATATCCACATAGACCTAATTTAAATTGTCATAAATGATATTGACTATGTTTCTTGATTTTTAGTAGAGGACAAGATCTACTAACTTAGGACTATAGTGGCGGTTGATCTTGTCCCAAGTTGGATGATTATATTCTTCATCATTTTTAATCTCAATCTATAAACACTTAAAGGTTTGGTTCCTATTTATCAGTTTCAATTATCTTTCAACTTCACACAGTCAAATCTTATATAGTAAATAATTGAGTTTTCCATTTTGTTCATAGTTAGTCTTATTTAATTTGGTTGAACATGTCTGAATTAATTATTTTTATTTAATTATGCTTGTTGAAATTTCACTTACAAAGTTATGATATATTCTATTCACTTTATATGAATTGGGTTTAATCATCACAATTAATTCATAATTCTTATAAAACAGTAACCAAAAAATATCTAAATGAAGATATAATGACATACAAAAATAATGGCAATTAATAAGCATAAGCTAAGATAAACATGTAGAAGAATATAAGAACATAATATTATAGTAAAAACATGTAAAATAAATAAAATAAAGAGTATAGAGATAGGGATGATTAATTTGGGTGCACTTATCAGTGGATCATTCTACTCCTTGGATCAAGTGGCACTTTATGAGAGAGTTATAGGTGAAGACCCAAATTACAAGGATAAAGATCTAAGTGACCTTAATTGGGGAAACCAAAAACTAAGGGGCATTTGTTAAAATTACTTATATTTAACTTGAAAGACTAAAAAAAGACAAGACCATTATAAGAGTAGGCTCCTATAGTCTGATTTCTCTTCTTCTACTCAAAATAGGGGTTTGTGTGAAAACAATGCATAAAGGTGTGTGTTTATTATATAAATTTTATATGAGATTCCTATATTTATGAATCCTACTACTAAAAGTAACATATCAAATGTGCCAATTAACTTGATCTAGATTGATGCAGCATAAATATTTGAACATAAAATAATACTACATTAGTCATGTTGAGTTAGTCTAGGAAGGCAAACAACTACATTAAACAAAAAAAATATATTGGGAACAGGACACAAGTAATAAAATGAAATACACAAATCATGATTTATAGAGTTTTAAATATAGGGAATAAAACCCAACTAACTTGAAAAGGCTAAATTATTCATGGAAAGACTTGAAACTAGGTAGCAGAGGTAGAATGAATAGAAAAAAGCACCGAAGGAGGATAGGATGACTCAATAGAAATATAATGATTATAAATAAATAGAACATGTATTAATATGGATACAATCTCTCATAAAGTATCATGAGTTGGCCCAACCTAGATCCCAATACACTCCTTAGGATGTGCACTCATGAAGAAAGATGTGTCCATGATTCATGCAAAAGATATCATCAATATTTTAAAAATAGAGGTGTATACAGATCCCATATTAAATAAAAATAGTATGTACTCTACATAAGTATGAATAATTTGGGTTTATCACTTAAAATAAATGAAATATCATATTTACAAGAATATCACTTAAGATAAATGAAATGTCCTATTTAAAAGACTTTATGTCTAAAAGAGGATACATGAGTGAAAACTATATCATGTTAAAAAAGAAAAGAAGATTTATCTTCATATAAATCTTTTAGTTCAATTACCTTAATTTTTTTTTTAATGTGTCAATATTATCTATAGGTTCCACCCTTATAACTGTTTACACATAATATTTTAATTTTTTAAATCATATGCTAACACTTTATTTCTTGCAAAAACCTATTGAGTTTCAATATCTTTGAGTGCATGCCTTAAAGGGTGCACTGAAAAATGGGTGGGTAGACCATTGGTGCTTCAAAAGATTATTGATTAATTATATCATACCTAAAGCCACTACAAATAATGTTTATATAACTTATTAATAAATTATCCTCTAAATAGCCCATAACTAGTCAAAAAACCAATTTTCCTACTAGGTCAGCCTTGGTCAACCCAGTTGAAAAATTTATGACACATGTTACGCAACTAGGTCAGCTGAAGTTGAACTAGTTTCAAGGCTGAATGCTAAATTTTTAAAACTAGGTTGTAACATGATGAACTTATTGTTAGGGAAAATCTTAGAGGTCATTTATAGCCAAAAGGCTATAAGTAGGTTTTTTTCAATTTTGAAAATGGATAATTCTGTGAAAATATACATAGGTTAAATAGCCTCAATTTTATACAATTTATTATACATGTGTTTCAAATCTCCTTATATATTAAACTTGATCTTATTTTAAGATAAAAATTCACCAGAGTTACTATGCACATATTAGTCTGATTCATGAGGAAATTATATGATGCATGTATTGGTTAGTCTAAAATCAATAGGTGTGTGTGTGTGTGTGTGTGTGTGTGTGTGTGTGTGTGTGTGTGATAAGGACCACCTAAGACACAATAAGCTTAAGATAATAATTATATTTTATTTTATGAAAATGCTTTGAATATTCTCTGGTGCCACATGGTCTTCCTTATATATGGTTTAATAACTAAAAAACTTAATAATAAATAATTTTAAAACCTAATGTTTATTTTATTTTTAGCATTGAATGTGGTGCAAGTGGAATTAAAGCTATGGGGATTGAGGTTTAGATCTTGCCTCAATTTTTAGTGAATTGGTACCATTATATTAAGGGACCCAAGGCAAAACTTAATCTTTGTCTAACACATCACCCACATGATTAATATAAGTTGATCGAATACACATGTGACAGTTTCAAATTGAATAAGTTACTCTAGTAGTCGAAAGATTATGATGAGAGGTTGGAAATAAAGGTGTAGACAATTTATAAACTGGTTTCCTTGTGATTGTAACTATAAGGTATGGATTTGTGTTTCTTTTGTTTTGAAGACTGAGAGAAATTATTTACATGCACAATCATCTATCTTGAAATGAATAAATATAATGCTAAATTCTTTGAAAAGCATTTATTTAAAGATATTTGTTGACAGTTTCTTGATTTTTATAGTCATTGATGCAAGATTGAGGTAGAAGTGAAGCTTTGGTAGTTGAAATATTGGGATGAGAGGTTGGGAATGAAGGTGAAGACAATTTCTAATCTGGTTTCTTTGTGACTGTAACTGCAAGGTATGGATTTATGTTTCTTTTATTTTGAAGATTGAGAGTATTTATTTGCATGCATAATCGTTTATCTTAAAATGAACAAATATAATGATAATTTCCTTGAAAATCAATTCTTTAAAGATATTTACTGATGGTTTCTTGATTTTTATAGTCATTAATGCAAGCTATTTTGGAAGTAAAGCTCTGGTATTCGAAAGATTGGGATGAGGTGCAGATAATTTCTAAGCTAATTTCCTTTTGATTGTAACTACAAGGTATGGATTAGTGTTTCTTTTGTTCTAAATATTGAGATCAGTTATTTACATGCACAGTCATTTTTATTGAAATTAATAAATATAATGATAAGTTCCTTGAAAAGCATTTCTTTAAATATAAATGCTCAAAACATTGTGCATGTTAGTTTTCTTAGAAACTTCATGTATATCTGCAAATATTTTCCTTAAACTAAAAATCTATAAAATGGGTATTTTCAGGTTAGTCAAAAATATGATTAAATGATCATTAGGATATGACACATTTATCCATTTTGTTCTTTGTGTATTATTTAAAAGAAGTATCTTGCATGCTGTTATTTCTAAGAGGAAATCAATTTCTTGTTTGTTTAAAAGAAGTATGTGATAAATACCAACCAAATAATATAATAAGTTGAGTATAGCAAAAATCATGACAAAAAACCCAGAGTATAGAATATAAATAATAAACTAACTATGGGGTCATAAGTCAAGATAATTATGAAAAGAAAGAATGACATAACTAAAAAAATTGAGTACATATAGTAAGATCATGTGTAGTTCTTAGTATAAATTGAATACATACCTTTGTAAGTCTCTCAAAAGACTAATCTAAGATTGACCATTAAATTATGATATTTGACATTGAATTATGAGTATGTGAGTTTGTTGTTTTAATTGATCTTAGTTATAATATTGATTATATTTTCATTTTCATTATTATATTTTCATTTATGCTTCTTTTTTACCCTTCTCTTTTTTCATTCATTTCAGTTATTCTTTCCTCTTTTGAGCTATAGAGATGTAAAAGATATATCAAGATATTGATAAAACACTTTGATAGAATAACAAATATTTCCTTCAAGAGATTGTTTCTTTTATAAGTTTTACTCTGTTAGATAGGTTAGATTATATGATTTAAAATTTGATTCACATATACATATATTTTATAATTGACATTTAGTGCATCATTCATTATTATTCTTAGAATTGATAAAAACCCCTATGCACATCTTAAAAACATTTGCTGCTTCCTATAATCATTATTATTATAAAACCATACAAATTAAGATCCAAGGTGTATCAAAATAGTCAATAAGAAATTATAGCATGTCCTTATAAATTTATGTTGGCCCCTATTTCCATGTTTTGAATTTGCAAGCGAGTTTTGGTTTGGTTCGAGTTTTAATTTATAAATGTCTAGATTATGTAGATTTAAATTTTGTCTATGATATAATTTTTAAATAGATAGTTTTGTAGTTTATTTTTTATCTTTTTATGAATAAATGTGTTAGTATAATTGCTATTTTAGGTGCCAAATTTCAAACTACTAATGTAAAAGTTAATTCAAGAAGTGGAACAATCATTTCATCCTTGAAGGGAATGCTTTGCATTGACAATTCATAAAGTTGGCATTGTAAGGTTTTTAATTTGTAAAATATTTACTCCTAGTTTGAGTGATAGGAAATTAACAAGAGGATCATCAAAGGAAAATCAATTGTCATATTTTGATAAACATAAACAAGAACAACCTTTACAAAGAAATATTAGTTTATAAAATTAACCAAAACGGAACATTCTTTCTCATGATCAAGATCATGTTCAATAGGGTTTTGATTACTTTCAATCAATAGATGCTAGTAACAATGACAATGATCATGACACAACTAATTTAAGATAATTTGGTTCTGAAAGTGTTGATAATTCAACCTCACAAGCAGTTCATGAAATTAATCAAAACTCTAAAAAAAGGAAGTCACATGAATGGAAAATTTCAAGGAGATTTCAAACTGAATGGGTTTCTTAATATCATTTAATTGAAGTCATTTTGATTAAAGACACTAATGATCCACCAAAATAATGTATATGTAAGATATGTAGTTAGAAACTAAGGAGGGACAATTGCTTACAGCTAAAACTAGATGCCATAGATAAGCATGTGCAAAAAGTGTATGAAAATAAATTTATAAATGAAAAGGAGAAATCATTGATATAATGGAGAATAAAAAAAGAGTCTCTTCATGTTAGGTATTCAATTGAATATGATGAATACCTATAAAAATAAAAAATATTCATGCAAGTGGAAGAAACATTGTAGTTTTATTTGGAAAAATGATGGGAATCAACCAAATGTCAAAGAGTGTACAACTTTGTGTTGTTTTTCACATTTAAAATAAAATTTGACTAATGATCAATTATCAAGGATACAAGGACATGATACAATTTCTTAGTATCGTAAAATTTTCAAATACTCATTGGTTAGTTATTAGTGGTTTGGAATGTGATAATTATCTTGTTGAAGTAGAAAACATGATCTTCAAGAGAAGATAAGGCTGCCAAAATATATAACATTGTCACTGGATGAAGTTACAACCATTGATAACACTTTTTGGATGTGTATGCATATTTACATTATTGTAAATCATGTTCATCATCCTCATTTTCTTGCCATTAAGAAAATGAAATAAAATGTAACTTCTTAAAACCTTTTAGAACTAGTCAAGAATAATTTGAAAGAGTTTGGTGGCATGGATTATTTCTTAATTGCAATAAATATTGTTTGTGTAGGGGCATATGGAACAATGATTATGAAAAGTCAAAGAAGTGGTATTTGTGTAAGGATAAAAACTTTTTGTATCCCATATATGATTTTTATTCATTGTATGAAACATAAAATGAATTTGGTGTTCAAAATAATGAGTAAGTTTACATTAGTCTCAAAATTTGAAGATCTTATTCAAAAAATCCATTCATACTTTTATATAAGTTTGAAAAGATTTTTAAAATTTAAAAATTATGCTGAAGCTTTAACACAAGGAAATAATCTACTTAAAGACGTTGATACTTGATGGATTTCCCTTTGTGGACCAACATATAGAGTACATGCAAAATATTAGTCATTGATGGGAATAAAAGAGGAACATCTCCACACAATAGATAAAGCTCTAGATATTTTTTTGGTTAAGTGATATAGACATATTATTGACCTTATGCAGTCTTTTACCCATGTTGGATGAAATGAATTTAATAATAAAGAAATCTCAAGAAAGAACAATGTACATTCAAAAAAATTCTAAGTTGAGAAAATTAATATGCCTTACCCTTTATAATTTGTATTTAACACAACATTCATTTACAAGGGAAAAGTTCACAAGTTGGAACTTAATGACATATATTTAACATAGTGGTAACTATTTGTAGTTCAAAGAATACATATATTTATGTGCAAAAGTCCAAGGATTAAAAACACCCCTACACACTTTTGACACAGTTGGTCAATCTAATACACTCAAAGAAGTTTCTATTACAAGGGATTGATTCCTTAAGGTTGTATCCTCTATAAAGTCCACCTTAAAGGAAATTGTAAAATGTCTTTCTTCAAAGATTAGAGTTTGTTTTCCTTGAGATGAACTAATATAATCCATGGCTGTTATTAGAAGAAGAGAGAATTTTTAGTGCATTGTCATTTAAAAATTAAAATTGAAGAAAAAAGGTTGACAATAATTTGGAGACTTATTTGAGGCTCCATACAACTAAATACAATTTCCTCAATTTTCCATTTGATAAAACTCTGGTAATTTGGCTATCTACATCTAAAAGTTAAGGATTGACTAATAATTATTTAAACACATTACACTCAGAGAGTTCTATAGTATTGGACTTGATTCCAACAAATTTTGAAGAGAATGCATGTAACTATTATCAAGAATAAAATGAAGAAAATTGTCATGTTGAAATTTGAAATTTAGGCATTTGAAATCTGAGGTTGATCGAGGAAGGACAACATATTTTGTGATCCCAAATAATTTTCCATGGATTCATGTATCTAGATTGCATTTTTATAATTAATATTGGGTGACTCTAATTTTGATGGAAAAGTGATAATACTTGAGTAGGAAAACATGTGTTTTTGTGTTCTATTTGATTAAGAGAACATGTATATAACAGTTGTAAACTCTATTATAGAGATGCATAAGTATATTTTGGTGTTCCTTTATTATTTTTGTGTTTTGTATGATTAATAAAACATGTCTATAATAGTTGTAAACTCTATTATAGAGATGCATAAGTATATTGTGATTTTCTCTTATTATTTTGTACCAAACTTATTTGAGGTATCTATAGTGTAATGAACTATAAGTATCTATATTAGACCAATAGCTTCACTTCTGTCAATAACTTGCATAAATGACTAGAAAAATTGAGAAAACCATCACATATGTATTTGAGAAACTTCCATTAATCCCATGGGTGACATGTTGAATCAACATTAATTTTTCCTTGGCCCTTTAATCACTAAAAAATAGGGCAAGATCTTAACCTCGACCCCCATATATTTAATTCCACCTGCACTACATTCAATGATAGAAATAAAATATACATTAGGTGTGAGAATTTGGGATATGAAGTCATTTATGTCATTTTATATCATTAACCTCTTTTAACACTGTCTGGTTTTTTAAGTTTTGAAGTCTTGAAGACATAATAATTTCAACTTATAAGTTTATAATTATAGTTTTAGTTATTTATTATTAAGTTTTTTAGTCATTCAAACCATATATAAGGAAGAACATGTTTGTTTTACTTGGTTTTATAAACCTGTTAAGGACCACTTGTGACTTAGGACACAATAGACTTAGGTAATAATTATATTTTTGGTTGGCATAGTTTTTAATTGAAATAAAAATATATTTGAAAGGACATTATTGATTATGGATATGGTTAAGACATTTTGATAGACCTTATCATTATTGATTATGGAATATGTTAAGATATTTAAAAGATATTGTTTTGAGAAAATATCTTTAAAGAAATGATTTTTAGGGAACTTATCATTATATTTATTCATTTCAAGACATACGACTATGCATGCAAATAACTACTCTCAGTTCATTACACTATAGATACCTTAAATACCTTGTAATCACAAGGAAACCCACTTAAAATTATCTACACCTTCATTTTCAACCTCTTATTCTATTTTTTTGACTACCATAGCTTCACTTCCACAAATACATTACATCAATGAAAAGAAAAATTGAGAAACTATCACATTGTATTAGATCAAATTACTTATGCTTGAATACATATGCATATTTATAATAGAGTTCACAACTTTTGTAGACACATTATATGAATCAAATAAAAAGCTATGAGTAATTATTTGTATGCACAATCATGTATCTTGAAATAAATAACTATAATGATAAGTTCCCTAAAAAATATTTATTTAAAGATATTTGCTTTCCATCCTTTCTTTTTATAGTTGTCTTGCCTTATGGTCCCATAGTCAGTTTATTAATTATACTCTATACTCTGATTTTTTTATCAAATTTTTTGTTATACTCTATTTATTATATTATTTGGTTAGTGTTAAGGTGTGGATCTAAAAGCTTCACCCAGATGAGCAAAATGCAAGGTTGCTGGAGTTACACAGTCGCCGACATCGGTCAGGTCGATCGATGTCGGTCAGGTGTCGACTGAGAGCTACCGGCGTCGGTTATGGATCGGCCGACGTCGGTCATGTGCAGGCAGACAAGGACCGACGTCGGTCTCCTGTGCATCCAGAAAGTCTATTTTCGTGGATGAACAAATTGTTTGCATGATTAGTTGAATTATTGGTATTAAGTCCGCATTTCTATTTTTGGTAGGACTATTTTGAACCCTTGATTAGGAGGTTTATCCGATGGTTGAGAATGCATATCTCATGATCCCTAATCTTATATAATAGGGATAGATCTTCATAGCTTGTGTAACAGATAATTCAAGTAGCTGAATTGTGTTTGTAATTGTGAGAGAGAACTCTTGAGGGAAAGAGATCTGTACATCTGAGAGGTGTGGAAGAAAGAGAGATTTCTTCAATTGTATTTCCTTCTGGAAGAGTTTAATACAATTTTTCATTGTTTCTTGTATCTCTTGTTCTTTGCTGATTCTAGTTTCTAGTTACTTATTACTTCTGATTAATTCCGTGTTTAGTTGCTTGCACAACAGTAATCAATTGTTATTTTTAGATCCTGACAAGTGGTATCAGAGCTAGGTTCACTAACAGGTGGTTTCAAATCTATTTAGTGTACGTTGATTACAGGTCACTCACAGGGGTTTCTGTTTGAGTGGGAGTGAAGCAATGGGAGAAGGAAGTAAACTAAGAATGGAAAAGTTTAACAGCAAGAACTATCAATTATGGAGGATACAGATAGAAGATTATCTGTATCAAAAAGATCTGTACTTACCGTTGGGTGGGGTTGATAGAAAGCCCACAAATATGGAAGATGAAGAATAGAATGTTCTTGATAGAAAGGCTCTGGGATCCATAAGGTTGAGCCTGGCATCTTCTATGATTTCCAACTTGTCACAGGCAAAGACAACGGTAGAGTTAATGGATACTTTAGCAAATTTATATGAAAACCCCTCAACTTCAAATAAGGTATATCTTATGAAGCAGTTATTTAATTTGCAAATGCAGGAACGTGGATCTATATCTAGTTATCTTAATGATTTCCATGCAATAGTAAATCAGTTAAATTTAGTCAAAATAGTTTTTGATGATGAAATTAAGGCTCTCTTAATTTTATGCTCTTTACCAAAAAGTTGGCAGAGTTTGGTAATGGCAGTTAGTAATACTGCATCTGCTACAAATATCTTGAAAGTAGATGATGTTGTTAGTGTAATCTTGAATGAAGAAATTCACAGGAAAAACATAGAGGAAACATCAGGTAATGCTTTAAGTATTGAAAGCAGGGGAAGGCAAAAAGAGAAGTGCAAGCAAGGGAGATCAAGGTCTAAGTCAAAGATGAGAGGTAGATCCAAATCCAAAAATGGAAGAAAAATAACTTGCTGAAATTGTGGAAAGATAGGGTATGTAAAGAAAGATTGCTAGTTACCGGTTAAAGAAGAAAATCAGCATGAAGGTAAAGAAGAAGAAAAAGTTGCAGGTATTGTTGCACAAGATGCTCTTATATTTTCTTTGGATAATAAAATAGAATCTTGGGTTTTAGATTCTGGTGCCTCTTTTCATGCTACCCCAAATAGAGAATATTTCAATGATTATGTCCAGGGAGATTTTGGAATAGTTTATTTAGGGGATGATGAGCCTTGTAAAATTGTTGGCAAAGGAAAAGTGCAGCTAAAAATGTAGAATGGCAAAACATGGGTGTTGAAGGATGTCATGCATGTACCCATCCTGAAGAGGAATTTGATTTCTACAGGAAAGTTGGGGGATGAGGGTTGCACAGTAACTCTCACAGCTGTACTTAGAAGGTTACCAAGGGTGCACTTGTATTAGCCAGAGGTAAGAGAGTAGGTACTCTCTATTTATGTAATTGTATTACTGATTATTCTCCTTCTATATTATCTACTTCAGTTGTAGATGCAAAGTTGTGGCACCAGAGGCTTGGCCACATGAGTGAGAAGGGAATAAAAGTTCTTAAGTGAAAATGTAAGCTTTCAGATTTGAAAAGCATAGATCTAGATTTTTATGAGCATTGTATTTTTGGAAAATAGAAGAGAGTGAGATTTCTCAAGACTGGGTCAACAAAGAGGAAGCACAAGTTGGAGCTTGTTCACATAGACGTGTGGGGACCAGCTCAGGTAGCTTCTATTAGAGGATCATAGTATTATGTTTCTTTCATTGATGATGCTACAAGAAAGGTATGGGTTTATTGCATAACGAAGAAATATGATGTTTTTGACACATTTATGAAATGGAAAGATTTGGTTGAGAATGAAACAGGTTTGAGATTGAAGTGTCTTAGATCTGACAATGGTGGTGAGTACTGCAGCTATAAGTTCAACATATACTGTTCTATGAATGGAATACGTAGGTAAAAGATGGTTCCAAGGACACCTCAACAAAATAGAGTTGCTGAAAGGATGAATAGAACAATTGTAGAGCGTGCACAGAGTATGAGGTTGCATGCTAGTTTGCCCTTATAATTTTGGGCAAAAGCTATAGATACTATGATTTACTTGATTAACAGAGGACCCTCTACTGCTCTGGATGGTGAAATTCTAGAAGAGGCTTAGATAGGTAAAAAGGTAGATCTTTCATTTCTCAAAGTTTTTGGTTCTGAAGCTTTTGTGCACGTTGATAAATAAAATAGAAAGAAGCTGGATGCTAAGTCTATGAGGTGCACTTTTATTGGTTATGGCTCTGGAGATTTCAGATTCTGGTTGTGGAATCTAGGAACTAACAAAATAATTAGAATCCGTGATGTTGTTTTCAATGAGAAGGTGATGTACAATGATCAGCTCAAGAAGCTAAAGAATTTTGAGTAGGGCAATGTTGAATTGGATGAGGTGATGATCCAAAATGAGCTCGCAGGAAAGAATTTTCAGACTCAGGAAAACATAGACACTGACGTCGATCAGGTAGGAACCGACGTTGGTCATACAGGAATCGACATCAGTTAGACAGTGACCGATGTTAGTCAGATAGCAACCAACGTCGATTAAGAGGAACCGATGTTGGTCAGGTACAAACCTAGAGATGATCTAGATCAGTCACTGATAGAGAATTTGGGTGGACAACAAGATGAAAATGAGTCTCAAATGCCCATAAGGAGGTCAAAAAGGGTAAGTAAACCTCCAATTCGATATTCCCCTTCATTATTTTACTTATTGCTCACTGATAGTGGAGAACTAGAGAGTTTTGATGAAGCAATGCAGGTAGAAACTCAAAAATAGTGGGAGCTTGTCATGAATGAGGAGATTGATTCTTTGAAAGAGAACCAAAGATGGGATTTGGTTGAGTTACCAGCTGGTAAGAGAGCACTAAAAAAAATGGGTTTATAGGATAAAGGAAGGTGAGAATGGATAGATGAGACATAAGGCTAGGTTGGTAGTAAAGGGATTTGCACAGAAACCAGGTATTGATTTTGGTGAAATTTTTTCTCCTGTAGTAAAAATGACTTCTATTCGGACTGTATTGTCGTTAGTTGCTATTAAAGATTTGCATCTTGAACAGCTTGATGTTAAGACAACATTTCTTCATGGAGATTCGGATGAAGAAATATATATGGATCAGCTGGAGGGTTTTGAGGTGGAGGGTTTTGAGGTCAAGGTTAAGGAGAAGCTTGTGTGTAGGTTGAAGAAAAGCTTATACGGTCTTAAGCAAGCTCTTAAACAATGGTATTTGAGGTTTGACAGGTTTATGACTGATCATGATTTTAGTAGATGTCAATCTGATCATTGTATGTATTTTAAGAGATTGGATAATGGTAGATATATTATCTTATTTCTGTATGTAGATGATATGCTGGTTGCAGGTTCACACATGCAAGATATTTTTGAGCTTAAGGTAAAATTAGCTCACACATTTACCATGAAGGATTTGGGAGAAGCAAAGAAAATCCTTAGCATGAGTATTAAGAGAGACAGGAAAAATCACAGGTTGATTTTGTCTCAAGAGGATTATGTGAACAAGGTGTTGGAGAGGTTCAATATGCAAGATGCAAAACCAGTGAGTACACCTATGGCTGAACACTTTAAGTTGAGCAAAAAATAGTGTCCTAATTCCCATGATGAGGTAGAGTATATGAGTAGAGTTCCATATGCTTCCGTAGTTGGGAGCTTAATGTATGCAATGGTATGTACTAGACCTGATATTGCCCAAGCAGTGGGAGTTGTCATTAAGTTTATGGCCAATTCAAGGAAGGAACACTGGAAAGCAGTTCAGTGGATTCTCAAATATTTGAGAGGGACCAACAGTAGGCATTTGTGCTATGGAGGGTCAAATACTTCTCTACATGGATATGTAGATGTGGATATGGTAGGTGACTTAGATGGCAGGAAAAGCACCACAGGATATGTGTTCACTGTTGGTGGAACGACGGTTAGCTAGATATCAAAGTTGCAAAAGGTTGTTGCCTTGTCTACTACAGAGGCAAAATACATTATAGTCATAGAGGCTAGCAAAGAGATGATATGGATGACACGGTTCATGAAAGAGTTGGGAAAGGAGTAAGAGAGTTGCAGATTATACAGTGATAGTCAAAGTGTAATTCATTTGGCAAAGAATTCAGCCTATCATTCAAGAACAAAACATATACAGCTTAGGTACCACTTCATTAGACAGGTATTACAGGATGGTGAGTTGAAGCTGGGAAAGATCCATACAGATAAGAACTCTACTGATATGTTAACAAAGCCAGTAACAAAGGAGAAGTTGAATCTTCATTCAACTTTTGTTGGTCTTCAAGATTGAGCTTGAAAATGGAGAAGCTAGAAGATGTTGCTGTACTAGTACAAGTGCAGCTGTTTATCTCCAAGTGGGAGATTGTTAAGGTGTGGAGCTAAAATCTTCACCTGGATGAGTGAAATGAAAGGTTGCTGGAGTTACATAGTCACCGACGTCGGTCAGGTCGACCAATGTCGGTCAGGTGTCGATTGGGTGCTACCGGCATTGGTTATGAATCGGCTAATGTCGGTCATGTGCAGGCAGACAGGGACCAATGTCGGTCACCTATGCATCCAGAAAGTCTATTTTCGTGGATGAATAGATTGTTTGCATGATTAGTTGAACTGTTGGTATTAAGTTCGTGTTTCTATTTTTGGCAAGACTGTTTTGAACCCTTGATTAGGAGGTTTATCTGATGGTTGAGAATGCATAGCTCATGATCCCTAATCTTATATAATAGGGATAGATCTTCATAGCTTGTGTAACAGATAATTCAAGTAGCTGAATTGTGTTTGTAATTGTGAGAGAGAACTCTTGAGGGAAAGAGATATGTACATCTGAGAGGTGTGGAAGAAAGAGAGATTTCTTCAATTGTATTTCCTTTTGGAAGAGTTTAATACAAGTTTTCATTGTTTCTTGTATCTCTTGTTCTTTGCTGATTCTAGTTTCTAGTTACTTATTACTTCTAATTAATTCCGTGTTTAGTTGCTTGCACAACAGTAATCAATTGTTTTTGTTAGATCCTGACAGTTAGTTTTTACCACTAATTTCTTTTGAGAAATAATGGCATGTAAGATACTTCTTTTAAACAATGCACAAAGAATAAAATGAATTATATTATGCCATTGGTCTTTACAACATACTTTTTTTAAACAAACAAGAAACTGATTTCCTTTAATAAATAATGACATGTAAGATTTATTTTAAACATTGCACAAAAAATAAAATGAACTATATTATGTGGTTATTGTTTACCACATACTTCTTTTAAACAAACAAGAAACTCATTTTCTTTAAGAAATAATGGCATGCAAAATACTTATTTTAAACAAAATGAATAAACACAATAGAGCCTCATGATCATTTCAACCATTATTTTGACTAACTTGAAAATACTCATTTCACAAATTTTAAGAACATATCAACATGCAACAAGTAAAAATTAGTGTAATGAATAAATATAATGATAAGTTCCCTAAAAATAATACATTTAAATATATTTTCTTGCCATCCTTAATTTTTATAGTTGTCTTTTCCTATGGCCCCATAGTCATTTTATACTCTATACTCTAATTTTTGTCATAATTTTTGCTATACTAAGTTTATTATATTATCTGGTTGGTCTTTATCACATACTTATTTTTAAAAAACAAGAAATTTATTTCTTTTGAGAAATAATGATGTGCAAGAACTTCTTTTAAACAATGCATAAAGAACAAGCTAAATAAATGCAATAGATCCTCATGATCATACTCTATTTTATTTTTAAATGTTTAAGGTAATAATTATATTCTAGTTGGCATAGTTTTTTAATTTAAATAAAAAAATATTTGAAAGGCCAATATGGATATAGTTAAGACATTTTGGCAAACCTTATTATATAGTTTATAATTTTAAAACAATGAAAATGTTTTGAATATTTTTTTCAGTTGTGTCATTCTTGCTTTTCATAGTTGTCTTTTTCTATGGCCCCATAGTTAGTTTATATTCTATACTCTAATTTTTTGTCACTATTTTTGCTATACTTAATTTATTGTATTATCTGGTTAGTCTTTACTGGTTGGTCTTTACCACATATTTATTTTAAACAAACAAGAAATTGATTTCCTCTAAGAAATAATGACGTGCATGATACTTCTTTTAAACAATGCATAGAGAACAAACTAAATAAATGCAATAGAACCTCATGATCATACTGCATTTTATTTTTTAAAATTTAAAGTAATAATTATATTTTGATTGACATGGTTTGTCAATTGAAATAAAAAATATTTGAAAGGCCAATATGGATGTGGTTAATACATTTTGGCAGACCTTCTTATATAGTTTATAATTTCAAAACTATAAAAATGTTTTGAATATTTTTTCAGTTATGTCATCCTTGTTTTTCATAGTTGTCTTGCCCTTTGGCCCCACAATTGGTTTATACTCTATAGTCAAATTTTTTGTCACTATTTTTGCTATACGTAGTTTATTATATTATCTAGTTGGTCTTTACCACATGCTTGTTATAAATAGACAAAAAATTGATTTCCTTTGAGAAATAATGACATGCAAGATACTTATTTTAAAAAATGCACAAAGAATAAATTGAATAAACGTAATAAAGCCTCATGATCATACTATATTTTATTTATAAATATTTAAGGTAATAATTATATTCTAGTTGGTATGGTTTGTTAATTAAAATTAAAAAATATTTGAAAATCCAATATGGATGTGGTTAAGATATTTTGGCAAACCTCATTCTATAGTTTATAATCTTAAAACTATGAGAATGCTTTGAATATATTTTTTAATTATTTCATCCTCACAATTCATAACTGTCTTGCTTAATGGCCCCATAGTTGGTTTATACTCTATAGTCTAATTTTTTGTCATACTTTTTGCTATACTCAATTTATTATATTATCTGGTTCGTCTTTTGAGAGACTTATAGATTTATGTACTCAATTTATACATAGTCATATGGCCATCAAATTTATCACTTAAAAAGGATAAATTTAATCTTTAAAAAATAAGGACAAATTTAGTCATTAAAAATAAGGAACGGTAAATAAGATCTTGACTTTAGAATTCTCACCCTCTAACCTCTTTCTCCATTGGTTTTTTAATTAACACAAATTACCTCTTATAAAATAAATCTACATAATTGATTCAAATTTAGTAAAACCCTAGAACCACAAAACCCTAAAACTTAAATTCATATAACTTCATTTATATTAAAGTTTTATTCCTTTGTGGTCTTGAGAATCATGAAGTGAGTGACAATTAAAAGAAGTGGCCAAAGAGGAGTCTAAAAATCCAATAATGAAGTACAATCTAAGTAGGAAATACAAGCCCTACATGTCATGATAATCATGAAGTGAGTGATAATTGTAAGAAGAGGCCAAGGAGGTGTCTAAGTAGCCAACAATGAAGTACAATCCAAGTAAGAAATATAATCCATATGATGCAGTGGCATCTTATAAATGATTAAGATTGGTCTAGGGTGTGTCTAAGAGTTATGAATGAGAGTGAAATTTGAATTTGGGTCTAAAATAGGTTTCCCACCTTTTATCTAATTTGAATTTTCAAATTTTGAATGAGAGTTTAGGAGTGTGTTTGGGTCTAAAAAGGCATGTAAGGGACAAGATTGTGTAAGGGAGTCCTAGAGGTCATACTATAAGGATAGGTGTGAGGTGGAAATGAGAGTGGTAAGTAAGAATCCACAACCCTACATGGGTGAGTAAAAGGAGTTTGTTCAAATCAAGAAATGGTTGTAAAGTCATGTTTCAAGAGTCTAGATTGTATATAGGAAGGAAATAGAGGGTGTGTGGTTCAAAGTAGGTAGTTTTTAGAAAGAAGTCTTTGGGTAGTTATATAGGTAGAGGTATAGAAATATTACAGTGGAATGAAAATCACCAAAGTATTTGTACTCTATTTATAGTGACAATGTTTTATAATGAGAAGGAACTAATAAAGATAACATGTTTTGAATTATATGTGCTTGTGCTTATGTTTTGATGTTGGTTTGTGAACATGAATAGAAGTGACTATAAGTAATTGATATTTTTAGGACCAATAATCTATGATACAAATGTGGAAATGACTATGTAGGTCTGAGTTTGAATTCCTGAGTATGAACATAGAAATTCACAACTTAGAGAAGAAAGATTCATTCAAGGTAAAGAGTGGTAAGTTTTTGTGAGGTTCACAAGAGAATAATCTGAGTAGGATCTTATCCATACACATGTTATGTTTTTTGATTCAAATATTCAAGGATTCTATGCACCTTGTTTACATGATAATGTCAATATTCCGTGTTTTGAAATTAAGATGTTAAGTGGTTTCATAACTTGAAGATATGTTTCCATGATACAATCATTGGTTAGCATTATGTTAGAGAATGATTATGTATTTATTAAATTATAGGATAAATTATTTAGGATCTACAAACCCTGTTTATGGTGATAACTTGCAATGACTACATTCATACCCTATATATTTTTAGAATTGTTGAATGAGATAAGTTGCCTTAAGAAGAGTAATGCAAAAAAAGAGTAAGTTTCATGTGAAGTGATGAATCCTTATTTTATTCACTAAGGGCATTGAATGTTTCAATTGGATGTGTTTTTCTATTTTTCCAGCAAGACTATTAACCCTGTTTAGTCTAAACATGCATAGATAGTGAGTAGACAGGGTAATACCAAGAGTTTACCAAGTCATTATAGTGGATAGTTTTTGACCCTAAGAAGGAATTGGAGTTGATAGAAACATTTATCTACCTTGTGTAAAGCATGAAAACCCTGAATAAAACTAAACACGTTAAAAGATCACTTGTAGACCTTGCTTCTGGTGACTTTATGATCAGTAAAGAAAGGAATGGTGTTAAAACATTGAACAAAGATGTAATTTGAGAACCTAGTGCTTGGTTAAGGTATAGAAAGCTTAGACATACCTATTTCATTGGCCATAGTCAATTTTTTTTATATAAGCTTTAAAATCCTTTATTTATGCTCTCAGGTCACTCAGGATGCAGGGAACCCTATACTAGGGTTTTGACAAGAAAATGTTTATATAAGATGATTCCACTAGAGAAAAAGACTATTTTTTTTATATTTTATGTGTCAAAGTGTGAGTTAGAAAGATTTTGTAGTTTTTAGAATATATGTACATATCTATATGTATATAGTTGATTGTGAGTTCAAAATATAAACAGTGACCTAATTAGGCCTAAACAAAGTATAAGAAGTGCCCAAAAAAATGACTTAAGGGTTGATTAAAGGGTTGAAACTTTGTGGATAGTCAAAAAAAGATAGAGGGTATCTGGTTATGAATTCATATTTATAATATAGTCTGTACATAGTCATACAAGGCATAAAATCAAGAACAAAGGCTATAAAGGTTAGCCAAACAACATGTAGATTTATATAGAAGTGAATTAATACAGTGCAGAAGGTTGTGAATGAACTGAGGGGCCTAAACAAAGTATAAGGAGCAAATCTAAGGTGTCAAGAACCATGAACCATTGTAAGGAACCTAGAACCATTGTTTCATGTTGTTTCAAAGGACTTTGGGTGAATGAGTGAATGAAGGAAAAAAGGTAGAGTGTTAGTGAAAGTTGATTGAAGCTTTACATCATTTGGTATCAGAGACATATTGATGCTTTAGGAATAGTAATTACATTTTTACAATGCATGTTGCATTAATTTGCAGGAAAGTAAGAAAGAAGGTAGTTTTTAGGGAATCTTGTTTCAATATATAATTGAAAAGGTAGATAAATAAAGGCATAAATTACTTGTGCTTGATTATTTGGTTTAGATACATTGATGATGGTATGTGATAGGTGAGGAAAGAAAACAAGTGAATAGTGTGGTGGAAATACCTAAATCAAGAGAGCTATTAACAATCTCAAAAGAGATAAGCTCATAAATAGAGCTTAGGAAAGAGAAGATAGTCCTATTGTGAAGGGCAAGAGGTGGAAAGGCCCTAGTGAGGTCTGAGATAAAAAGTGAGAGGGGTTCCAAGTGTGAACCAAAAGAAAGTGGTCTAAGTGAGGCAAAAAAAAAGGATTGTGTACCCAAGTGAGGTACTAAAGATGAAAATTAAAGGAGAGGTAGAAAGAAAAATGAGAAATAGGTTTATATCTGATTGCCACAGTCAGAGAGTGATGCAGATAGAGATAAAATAAATGAAGGATGAATTAGAAAGGATGGAAAGAGAGTTAATTTAGATGTGGAAAGTGTATAGTCTAAAATGTGGAATCAAAATCAGAAAAAAGGTTAAGTGTAGCTTTAGAGAAAGAATACAAGAGAGGGAAAACCAAAAAGTAATGGAATAAATGGAGAGATAGTTGAAGAAGATGGCAATGCAACTTGCCATGGAAGAGTAGAGAGAGGTAATTGGGCCTTAAAATTTTTAGTCTAACATTGTTTTGTCATGGTTGAATGCAGGTCAAGAAATAGAAAGTGAAGAGCATGATTTGGATGAAGAAATTTATTGGACAACAGTCCATAGGGAAGAGAAAGCTAATGAATAGAAGAGTGAAGATTCAACTAAAGTTGAAGCATTTTGCTACCTAAAGATGGTGAACTATTTGATGAAGAATATTGGAGAGATGAAAAGCAAAGAGTAAGTGAAAAAGAAGACACAACATGCCACACAAAGGCAATAAATCTAGACCAAGAAGGCAAGGGAATAATAGGTAATGCATTGAATGTAATTTTTTATGAATATTTTAAAGATCAAGAAGATATTTTGTATAAAGACACAATAAGTTTGTTTGGGGAGTTCATTAGAGCAGTGAAGAAGTAACAATCACATGAAATGATTGAGGAAAGTAATGAATAGGTGAACGAGAAGGTGACTGATTTTCTAATCCATGAAGAGAAGATGCAAAGTGATGAGTTGACTGATTTGATAGTCAAAAAAGAAATAATTGTAGTGGATGACAACAGGATGGAGGAGGCTTCCAACAAGAATATGAGCAAGCATGAAGCCTTGGTATGGTTACCATAGAAAGAAAAGAATATCATATGGAATAGGTATGCTGAAGAAGAGGTAGAAACAACACTGTTAGAGGAGACAATATATAGAGAATGGAAATTTATTCTACATGCCATAAATATTGAAGAGAATTATGAAATAAAGAAAAGAAATAAGAATAACTACATGTATAAGCAACAATATGAGAAGTAGCAAGAGAAAGAATAGAGGATAACATGGATGAGGAAGCAGAGACATAGATGTGGCAACAAAGAGCATACATATTTGTATGAAAATTTGATTGAAGAAGAATATGGGTGTCAATATCTTTTCTCCCCTTGGGAGTATGATGTAGGGTCATCTTATAAATGCTCAAGGTTTGTCTACAGTGTGTCTGAGAGTTATGAATGAGAGTGAAATTTCAATTTGGGTCTAAAACAAGTTTCTCACCTTTTGTCTAATTTGAATTTTCAAATTTGTAATGAGATTTTAGGAGTGTGTTTGGGTCTAGAAAGGCATGCAAGGGACAAGCTTGTGTAAGGGAGTCCTAGAGGTAATATTAGAAGGATGGGTGTGAGGTGACAATGAGAGTGGTAAACAAGAATTGACCACCCTACATGGGTGAGTAAAAGGAGTTTGTTCAAATCAAGAAATGGTTGTAAAGTCATGTTTCAAGAATCTAGATTGCATATATGAAGGAAATAGGGGGTGTGTGGTTCAAAGTAGGTAGTTTTTAGAAAGAAGTATTTGGGTAGTTATATAGGTAGAGGCACAAAAATATGATAGTGGAATGAAAATCACCAAAGGATCTGTATTATGTCTATGGTGATAGTGTTTTGTAATTATAAAGAACTAATAAAGATAACATGTTTTGAACTATATGTGATTGTGTTTATGTTTTGATGTTGTTTTGTGAAAATGAATGGAAGTGACTGAAAGTCGAGCTTTTTAGGACCAGTAATCTATGATACAAATGTGGAAATGAATCTGTAGGTCTAAGTTTGATTTTTTGAGTGTGAACATAGAAATTTAGAGACTAGATAAGAAAGATTCCTTCAAGGAAAAGAGTGGTAAGTTTTTGTGAGGTTAAAAAGAGCATAATATGAATAGGATCTTATTCATAAATGTGTTATGTTGTTTGGTTCAAATATTCAAGGATTTTCAGTACGCTATTTACATGATAGTGTCAATATTTTGTGTTTTAAAATTGAGATGTTAAGTGGTTTCATAACATGAGGATATATTTCCATGAGACAATTGTTGGTTAGAATTATGTTAGAGAATGAATATGTGTTTATGAAATTAGAGGAGCATTGATTTAGGATATACAAACTCTGTGTATGGTGATAACTTGTAGTGACTGCATTCATACCATGTACATTTTTAGAATTATTGATTGAGACAAGTTGCCCTAATAAGAGTAATGAAAAAGAAGAGTTTCATGTGAAGTGATGAATACTTATTTTATTCACTAAGGGTATTGAATGTTTCAAGTAAATGTGTTGTTTCATTTTTCCAGCAAGATTATTAACCCTGTTTAGTCTAAACATGCATGGACAGTGAGTAGACAGGGTAATACAAAGAGTTTACCAAGTCATTATAGTGGATAGTTTTTGAACATAATAAGGAAGTGGAGTTGATAGGAACCTATATTTACCTTGTTTAAAGCATGAAAACCTTGAATGAAACCAAAGACCTTAAGAGAGTACTTGCAGACCTTGCTTTTGGTGATTATGTGATTAGTAAAGAAAGGAATGGTGTTAAAACATCCAATAGAGATGGGAATGTGAGAACCCAATGCTTGGTTAAGGTAAGAAAGCTTATTAAAACCTATTTAATTGACCATAGTTGACAAAAACTTTTCTATAAGCTTTATAATCCTTTATTTATGATCTTGGGTCACTCAGGATGCAGGGAATCTTGTACTAGGGTTTTGATAAGAAAATGATTATATAAGATGATTTAATCATAGAAAAAGACTAATTTTTAGATATTTGATGTGTCAAAGTGTGAGGTAAAAGATTTTGTGGTTTTGGAATATATATCTATGTATCCATATGCATATAGTCGACTGTGAGTTCAAAAGCTAAACAATGACCTAATTAGGCCAAGGTAGAGTATAAGAAATGCCGAAAAAAGTGACTTAAGGGTTGATTAAAGGGTTAAAACTTTGTGGATAGTTAGAAAATGATAGAGTTTATTTGGTTATGAAGTCATATTTATAATATAATTTTTACATAACTATATAAGGCATCTAATCAAGAAAAAAGGTTACAAGGGTTAGCCAAACAATAGGTAGAGTTGTATAGAAATGACTTAATGCAGTATAGAAGGTTGTGAATGAACTAACGAGCATAAATAGAGTATAAGGAACACCTATAAGGTTCCAAGAACCATGAACCATTTTAAGGAACCTATAACTATTGTTGCATGTTGTTTGAAAGGACTTTGGGTGAATGAGTGAATGAAGGAAAATAGGTAGAGTGTTAGTGAAAGTTGATTGAAGCTATGCATCATCGTACATATCTGAAAATGTTTTCACACTTTTCATGAATTACCCATTTATTTTAATGGATTTAAACTATTTATATGTTATTTTTTTCATCAGATCTTTGCTCATAGTTTAAAAACCCTTTCTTATATGATATCAAAACCCTTAATATTAGACATAATTTGGTTATCACATGGGATTATTTGTTTAGTAATGAGATCAAAAATATATTTATATTTATTTGGAATTTTATGCTTAGTAATGAGATAAAAAAGACCTAAAAAATATTATGAATGTGTGTTTGGGCAGTGATGTGGTGATGAATTATTTTCTTAGAGTTGCACACATCTAATTAGGGTTTATGTTTGGGATGGGTTTGTAGTGATTATTATTTGTGTTATCTCTCATTTCTTCCTTGATTAGATTTATTAATTCAATCAAGTGTTTGAAATGGCTAGACTAACCCTAATTTCATAAGGCAAATCAAGATAGTCATTTTGAAAAACTTAGGGTATCCATTGATCATTATTCCACCTCAATCATATTTGCCCCATGAATGTGTTTGGGGAAAGGGTTTAACTTAGATTTTTTGAAATTATTTCTTGAATTAAATATGATGTTTAATTTTATAGATATTTTTAAGTTTTTTTAAAGAGCTAATATAAATTTCTAGTTAATTCATACCTATATGGTGATTTTGCCAAAAAATTGGTAGTGGAATTATACCTAAATTCTAGGATTCACAAGGATTTTATAGTAAGTTTTTAGGGGTCCATTATTAAAATTATCCTTGATTGTTGTCTAGAATTATGGAAGGATTAAGACCTATCCATTACTATAAATACAACCTTTACTTTGATCCAATAGAGAGGAACATTCATTTTTGCATTATTACAGCTTATAATTCTGCTACATTTGTATTTAAAGGAGCCATTACTTAAAGTTTGCCTTAGAGGAAAGATAACTCATCTTGTGGGAAGTCTTGGATTAAATTAGGAATATTTAATCCTATATATGATTTCAAATAGTGTGATCCTTATAAATCCACAACAATATCTTGCAAAGCACTATTGGCCAAGAGGGAGATTGAGACTCGACAAGTTCATCCTAAGGTAATATCTATAACTTTTGTTATTTAATTTGATAGATAGATATTTCTCAAACAATAGGTCTGAAAGGTTAAATTCTCGATTAAATTACTTCTACAATCAAACTTAGTTTAGCTATAGGGTTATCTAGGCTTGCCATCTTCCACCTTAGGTGATTGAGTTCCATATTTGTCTACCATGATCCTTGTTTGTTTTAAATCACCCCCTTTGTGTTTTAAGCTTTCATAAAATTGTATTAGATTTAATTTTTATGCATTAGAATACCTATTTATGGTTATTAGATGATATTACTTTCCTAGAGGCTTTAGAACCCTCTCCTTTAGTGTTGTGTGATAAGTACTTCATTAGTTAGGTTTAATAGATCCAATTCAGTCATGCTCTTGATATATAATGTATGAAAATAGATGTTAGTTGATTACCTTATATGAGATTGGATTTACTAAGTAGGATAAGTTTTAGATATATATTAATATATTTAATATATTATGGTGAACTCAACGTGAATATAACCCTTACACTATAGTTTTCCACATACATGCAATTGGGTCTACAAGTTGACCTAGTTTTATTTATTATTTTCTAATTTTTATTTTCAACCAACTAAATTGTGCAGGTTGAACCAATTATATTATTTGATTTATAATATTCATATGCAATCAAATAGGTTGAAATAGGATGACCTAGTTTATTTTTTTTAGTTTTCATTTCAAGTTTTAATCAACTAGGTTGATGCATGTCGACCTAGTATTACTTTATTATTTTCAATTTTTAGCCTTCTGTAGACTAAGTCAACCATGGTTGACCCTATTTAATGTGTGTTTTTTAGGTTTTTTCCTCTATAATAATAATTTATCCTAGACAATCTATCAGTAATTATGTTCTTCTAGTAGGCTACATTATGACAACGACCCAATTTTAACATTCATATTTACAACACTTATAGTCAATGAACAAAGTTAACTGTGGTCAACCTAGTCCTATTTCTCAGGTTCTTTCTAAATAAATAGATTGGATTAGCCTAACCTAATTTAAATTTTATACTATTTGAATAATAAAATATATGTTAAAAAAAATTTTAATTCTATTTTTTGGTTAAACAACTCAATACTTCATTTCTTTCACTTATATTTTCTAGTTTTTTTAATTTTGTCAAAACTGTACTACATAGTCAACTAAGTTGACCCTAAATGACATAGTTATGTGTCTTATATTATTGATATTAAATTAATTTGACTATGGCCTAACTTATTTATTTCAACCTATTTTCACAGTAGACTATGTCGATCAACATTGACCTTATTTTTTATGTCTATTCAACTAGATTGACATTGACTAGCCTAGTTTTGTGTGTTTCTACTTTCTAATTAATAAAGGAAATTCACTTTATTTTTCATAGCAATTAATCTCACCTTTCATTTTAAAAGAGTTGGATTCCTTTTTATTTATATTTAGAAATTGAAAAATTGGTTTTTGATACTTGATTTTCACCTTTATTTTTCACTTTATCTTAATTTCCCTAGAAATTATGTGTCGATAGTTTTAAAACTACTTAGCTATTTTCATTAAGGGATATGCAATAAATTTTTTATAGTCATAGCCTATTATTTATAGATATCATATCATGAGGGGATTTCCTCAATACCCATATCCATTTTATAGATCTAATCATGAATTTTATTTTCCACATACCTCATGATTTATAGAAAATGCTTAGGATTCCCCTTTTTTATTAAATCTTAGGGAGCCAAACATCCATCTAATTTTATAGTGAACTAGTTATTAGTTAACATAAATAATTTACTCTTATACTACCCTTTCAACTAGTTTTAATAAGCTATTATAATGGTACTTCCTCCATAGTAATCTAAAATATTAGGTCGACACTATCTACCAAACAAACATCTTTAAGAGCTTACAAATTAGTCAAATCCTTTTAGTACATCTTATTGATTTTTTGCATAATTATTTAGTAGTAGTATTTACAAGATTTCATTTTTTATTACTACTTGTTATTCTCTTTTGTATTGTAGACTATATCAGGTAGCGTTGATATAATTTTGGGTTAGGTGTTTTAACTAGATCAACCAATGTCGACCTAGTCAATTATGTAAACAGACTAAGTCAACCAATATTGAATTAGACTTATTTAATCAATAGTTTTTACCTCTATTTTATAAAATAGATTTTCAAGTTCAATATCAATTTTTTTTAGATCTAGCTAAGTTGACTAGGCTCAACCTAGTATTATACTATCTTTACTTTCCTACTTAACTAGATCACCTCAGGTTGACCTAGTAAAATTTTAGTTTCCTATAAAAAATTATCAGATATAAATAAGTAAACTAGATCGACATAGACTTATACTATCTTTATCTTCCTATCTAACTAGATCAACATGGATATATCCTCTAGATTTTATAGTTTCCTATCAAAATTTTCCAGATCCAACCAAGTCGACTAGGCTTAATCTAGTATTTTTATGTTTATATTTGTGTGTAATTAATTATATAGACCTAGGGTGACCTAGTATAATTCTAGATTATTTTTTATACCTCCTTGTGTAACTACATCAACCCTATTTGACCTAATGAGTTTATAATTTCCTTTGTTCTAAACTACATCAATCTTGGTCAACCTAGTTTAGTAAGTGGCCGATAATGTTCATTTATTGTTCCCCCTTTCCATACTGATTAACATAATGAAATCACCTATAATAATATTTGATGATAGTCTTAAATAATTCATATCCTACATGCATTATTCTATTTTACCCACTTTAGCTACCCAAAAGGATAATCCATCATGGTGCAAATACTCATAACCACCATCTAGATAAATAGAATGTAATATGGTACACATTACTCAAAATTATGATATATATTATCCTATCACGAATGGTACCTTATACAAAATTCCTTATTTTATAATTTTAACAATTGATACTAACATAGGTAACCTTCCTATAGGGAATCCTCAAATCTCTAATACTAGAAATGCTCCTCTTACCAACACTAACATTCCACCTCCTACCACTATCAATCAAAACTCACCCAGAAATGTAACTCAAATTATTACTCAATTGGTTACACAAATGAATGTTATGTAAACAATTAACAATTCCCAAATCCTTGAAATGCAAAGTCACATCTTGCAAATTGCTAGCCAAACCCCTATTATCATGCCTCAACATAATCAAAATTTTGTCCCCCTCCTCTTAGATATGACAATGGGAATACCATCCCTCAACTTCTCATACATAAAAAAATTCTCAAAAATATTTTAAATTAACCTTTATCTCCATTTATTATATACATATATATTGGAAACATCTCTTCAACTCTTAATTATGATGGAAATAAAGACCCTGCTATCTTCCTTAAATCATTTGGTAATCCCTACAAGGAATGGGTCCAAACCAACATTTTCTCTACCAAAAAAAATTTATTCAAAAATTATATGGGAGATGCTCTAGATTGGTACAATAAACTCCCCCAACATTCCATTTAGAAACTATAGGATCTTGTAAATGCTCTAGTTAAAGAGTTTCAACACAATGATATTCTTGAAAATTGTCTTAGTCATTTCATCAATGCTAAGTAATTAACCACTAAATCTACTCATACATTTATCAAATGATGGAAATAATTAGCTCACAATATTGACCATAACATGAGTGATGATAATATTTTCAAAATTTTCATTACTACCCTTAAGGCACCTCTTCAATATAATGTTTTAATCTTCTCTCCTTACACCTTAGAAGAGGATTTTGATTAGGATAAAAGATAAGATTTCCTTATGAATCAATTTGAACCATCTCATAATATAATCAAGTAATATTTTCAAAGTTCAATTAATGCAATAAATAGTTCAAATTCAATATAAATTTCCAAAATAAATGGGAGTAGTCAAATCAAATACTCAAAATCCCTCCTAACCACCCTTGACGATCATATAAATGAACAAACTATTATCTCCATCTAAACCTTTCATCTATAATAATACCACTCCCCCATCATGGTACAATACTAATAAATTTTGTTAGTTCCATGTAGAAATTGGTCATTTTCATGAGACATGTCATGCACTTATAATATTTTTGGTTTATTTCATGTTAGGAGATGCATTTGATCATGATTATATGATCAAACTATGTCATCCTGATTATCTCAAAGCTTCTCAAAAGAGAAACTTTATTAAATATACTACCCAAAAATCACAAAAATATTATTTCGATCCTAGTGTATAATATTCCAATGTTTTTTGTGCTATTGATGTTGATTATGATAAATATTATACTAATCTCAATATGTGAACATAGCTAAAGTAAATTACCTTCATAAACCTCCTCATAAAGACCCTATTACCAAACCTAAGAAGTTGTCTACTGAAGAACAACTTATTAAAGATACTGTAAATTTTAAACCCTCATCATTAGAACCAACCACTAGTGATAATCCACCTCCACCTATGGAACCTCATACAATTTCAAAAAGTACCCCACCTAAACAACCTAAGCCTCATGTTCGCTCTTCTTCTACACCTCACTATAATTTCTTAGATAAACTTAATAATATGCCTTTTAAATTCCTCTTATGGAGTTGGTAATAACTTCTCCTTATCATCATTAATTTATTATGCAACAATTAGAAGACATCAAATAACCTTTATCTAATGAGTCCATGTTCCCCTTAGATGTTCCTCAACCTATAAAGGTACATGCTATCAAAATAATTTCTTCTACCAAACCCTTGATACAATTTCCTCAAGATGATAATGATCAATGATGAAATTTTCTTTCAATATGATGAACCACATCTTTTTATCAAAATTGGCATCAATATTACTCTAATTCTAAAATTCTTAGTTGATGAAGGATTTAACATCAATGTGACTTATCTTTAGTTAATTCAATAAATCATTTATTCTATTGAAAATCTTAAACAAAGTCAACTCACATGTCTTCTATTAGATAAAACCAATAAAAAACACTTAGTTGCATTTGGATCCCTCTTAACTATTAGACCCAAAACAATCTACACAAAGCTCATGGTTATTTATCTTCCTTTATCTTACAACATATTCTTAGGTTGTTCTTGGACTCATTGTATATGAGCTATTCCATCTTTTGATAGCCAATGTATTAAATTTATACATAATGGGAAACATTACAAACATGAGTCAAATATTAATCCTTGGATAATCCAACTTCAAAATGTCAATATTGTATACCTACCACTAGTTAGATCAATAGTCCTCTTCCTGATTTTGTTAATATCAATTCATATCTATGCATAAATCTTGTAGATTTAGATGATGATGAACCTGATGAAGTAAAAAAAATTTCAATACCACATAATTACTTCCCTACATCACATAATAGCTCCCTCATTTTCTCCTTCCTCGAGATCAAACCATTCCATTAATAGATGACATTACCAATAATCCTCCTCCTTGAAATACACGTGAAGCCTATTATACAAAGGATGATTTTTATTGTAATAAATATAGGGTGGCCAAACTGTTTCAATATCCTTTAGTTATGTCTCCATATACCTTTAATAATATGGACATATCTACTACAAATGTTCCTACTAAAATGGATACATGTGCTATATCTCAATATTATGATGATACTTACATTATGGTTCAAGTTGAGTCATGTGATATAGATGTCCTACATTATCAAAAGATATTAGAAAAAATACATGCCTTTAATTATGATGTTCATGTCATTTACATATCTTGTGATAGTGAATCATAAACTAAAGGATATGTAACAACTATTAATGAGAATTTGCTAAATAATCCATGGGTCATCCAATAAATTGACCAATCTCATACAATCCAACCTACAATTCCTGACTAAATTGATTAATTTAATCTAGTGCATCTGGATTTATTATCTAAAATAGATCATATCGATCAATGAAATCCTATATCGATTATTCATAATTATAACATCATAATTGGTGATTCTTCTACTATCTCGATCCCATATTCTATTGAACAACCTTATACCTCTACTCCTAAAATTACCTTAGAAGTATAATCTATAACTATTTGACAAATGAATTCCTAGTTTGATGATCATGGAAATCAAAATTTGGATCTTGAAGTTGATGTTGAATATTATGGATCCTTACCCATGATCCCTACCAATGAATTTATTTTATAACTAATGCATGCTCATGAACCTCAAATTCCATGCCAACATCATAAGCTTGGTCATTTCCAAGAAAAAGATCCTTGTTTTAACAATTTCATTGCTAGTGTTGATCCTAAAACACATCATGTTTCCATGCTTCCTCTTGATCCATATCATTTCCAAGATGGAAATATTATACATATTGAGTAAACTATTACAATTAATTATGGAACCACTAATGCTCCTCGACCTATTCACATCTCCAAATACTTTTCTTGCCAAACATGATAATTTTAGTCTATTTTTTGACAAATACCATAAAGCTTTTGCATGGTCATACAAAGACATGCTTGGTATTGATATTATCATTATGGTATATAATATCATTAATTATCTTGATGAAAAACTTGTGCATTAAAAGAAACATAAATTTCTTCCTAAGATTTATACCTTATGTCATAAAGATATCATCAAAATTTTATATGACAAATTCATCAGATCTATAGACTACTCTAAATGAAAATCCAACATTATTATTGTATGCAAGAATGTTACCATGGTTATTCACACATATATATACTTTCACAATCTTAACTTATCATACCCCAAAGATAATTTGACTTTATCATTAATTGATGCCATTTTTGATTCCACCACACTAGCTAAAAATGTTATCTCTCATAGATAATTTCTCAGTATATAATCAAATTCATATCTCGCTTACGGATCAGCATAAAAAAACTTTCACCATTCAATGGGGTACCTATTTATATATTAAAATGAATTTTGTTCTTAAAAATGCTGGTTTCACTTATCAATGTGAAATGAATCATATCTTTCATGATCTCATTCATAAAATAGTAAAAACTTTTGTGGATGATCTTATCACTAAATTTAAGCATCATGAAAATTATTTTCATGATATCTCTATCATTTTTTATCATCTCATAAAATAAAAAGCTAAACTTAATCCTTATAAATTCATCTTCAATGCAACATTAGGAAAACTCTTATGATTCTTTGTCTATCTACATAGGATTGATGTAGATCTTGGTAAGATCAAATCCATTCTGAACATGCCTATTCCTCATTTCATTATAGATATATGAACATACCTTAGTAAACATGGGGAAATATAATAATTTTTTCCTGAGATGGATTATTGTATCTATTTAGTTAACTCCATTCTAAAGAAAGGTATTGCTTTAGAATGGATCAATTCATGTTAAAAATAATTTGATAACTTGAAATAATCATTACTACATCCTCCCCTATACCCCCATATTATTTGTGCAAATGCTCATCCAAAAATATGAAATACATCATGAATATGTCACATATTATATCTTTTGTGATTTAATATACTATGAGACATGTTATACCAAATTTGAACATGATTCTCTAACTATTTATTTTACAGTTGAAAAACTTTGTCATTACATGATTTATAAAACTAATTATGTCATTATATATTTTGATCCTCTTGATCAATTTTTATCCAAATATTTCTGACCTAGTAATACAATTGAAAAATGTATGGTTCTCTTGATGGAGTTTGATTTATGAATCATCATGAAAAAATTAGTTAAAAGCCAAGTGATCATAGAGCAACTTGTTGCCACTCCTATCCTAACTACTAATTATCTTCAGGATGCTCTTCCAAATGAATAAATCCTTTAAATTGAAGGTCTAATTAGGATATCCCACATAAATACTATTTTCATAAATTTACTTCTAAGCTCGAAGAAAATAATATTGATCAAGTAGAACCTTAAAGTTCCAAAATGAAATCCAAACTCATCATCCAAGAATTAACTGAAGTCACAATTGATGAACCTTTGATGTTACTAATAACATGGATGAGTATGAAGCTCTCATTTGAGGCATGCAAGCCACATTCAATTTAGATATCCCTTACTTACGTAGTTTAGGTGACTCACTATCATCAAATCAATGGTGATTATCAATGAAAAAGTGAAAATCTCATTACATATCAACAAATTTACACCACTCTTGCTAAATAATTTAAATCCTTCACTATAGAACCAATTCTACAAGAATAAAATGTTATAGTTGATTATCTTGATTCATCTTCTTATATTTTTTACCCTCATCAAAAAATTCACAATTAAAATTTTCTCATCAACATACGTAAATTAATGTAGATGATAGTTTATGATTATGTAGCACCTCAGTCTTGTACACTTGGAAAACTTACCTTGATGGTTCCTCTTAGTTCTACACATGCCTTAATTTTTCAAGCCTTGTATCTGCTCTATCTTATATCCCTTGGCCTAAATCTTACTCTTACCAACCTTATATTGATGACACAAACATGCCATATTGACCAAAGTGCTTAAAATTTACTTATCTTACACTTTTACAAGTTATGGGCTTGTTCCTACTCTCCTTTTCCTTGGACACTAATGTTTGGGATAGATAGTAGCATCGACACTACTATATTGATCTAACACAAGGGTCAAGTGCCTTATATTCAACCAATTTACAAATGAAACATATTACAATGGTTAACCTAAGTGATTTAATGTGAGTTATCTCCTGATAAGATTGGTATAAATATAATATCAACCCTCATTCATTCTTGACCTATCAATCAAACCAAAAACACACTCAAGAAGCACTCAAGTTACCAAAATATTTCTTATCCTACCCTATCCTAATATCAGTCAAAGGAATAACCTAGATACAAGTCTAAATTACTAAAGGATTAATCATAAAGTCATATTTTCCAAGTTACAATCCAGGTCATTATTGTACTTTATACACATTGTATGATTCACACAAAAGCCAACACATAGGGGAGAACTACATGAGTCTAAGTCCCTCTTCTAGAGTATTGGCTATGTAAGTAGTGCCATTTGACATTGGTGTTATTGTGGGTTAGCTCAACACCAGATTCACACTAACCCATTTTTACCTAAGGTCACATTGGATATGAAAATCTAGGCTTTTTCCATTTCATCAGGAGTGACAGTCCATGACCTAGATCTAAATGAACTAGAGTGAAGGTGAAGCCAAACCCAAAAGCATCTAGGTGGTTTCACCCTATTTTAGTATATATTTTTTATAGTAAAATAGTGTTAAAATTAGACACTAATGTCAATGCAACTATCCAAAGCTGATGCAAGTGTCTAGAGAGCTAGAGGCATTAGATCTAGAATCAAATGACTAATCCATAACTTTCTTCCTACCTTCTTCATACCTGTACTAGATCTAACATGGTATTATCATAAAAAATAACTAAGTACTTTATTTTATGTCATTTATATAGCTATCTTAGTTATACTTTTCATTAATAAATTATCCTAGTTTTATAAATTTAACTTATGATACATCTGAGTTTAGGATATCGATTGGCCTATTATAGATATGATATTCACTCTTGTGCCCTATCATTTATATATCATTAACCCTTTTTACCCAAGTAAGGATTCCCAATCCAAATTAAGGTTAAACATTTGGTGAACCCAATATTTGAACATCAAACCCTAGGCCAGCTAGGGTTTTCTGATTTCTTTTCTCTATTACTAATATTTGATTATCATAAAATATGTGCAACAAGGATTACTTATGCCTTTCCTATCCATTCATCATTAAAATATTTAGAAAATTTCAAAAGGATAAATAATATTTTATTCCCATTTCAAAACCAAAGGAAGATGATAGCTATCATCCCTATAACTAGATTCATACTCCCATGCCTTCAAAGGAAAAGGTTGATCATCTTATTATGCCAAGAGAGGGTAACCATAAAACCATAAAATATTAAATTGAAAGTATAATAAAGTTAATACAAGAGTTAAAACAACAAAATCAATCCCTAAATTTAAATACCACTTTATTAGAAAATTAGATTTAATATATAAAGAACCCACAATTTGCTACTGTGAACCAAGTGTGTGCATCTTCGCATACCAATTATATGCCTAATAAGAATCAATTTTGTAAACCAACACCAAAATCACCTAATACCAATGATTATACAAGTGAATAAAATGCTACTAAGATGTCAAGTGATATTCTAAAAGATATGATTATAAATGATTCGATCAAATTACTTCCTATGCATCCTATATGAAAATCCAAATATTATTGTGTATATCATAGAAGGCATGGTCACCATATAGATTCTTGTTTTGAATTGTAAATAAAGATACAAAACATCAATTTTCCCAAATCAAAGGTGTCAAATGAACAAAAATGGGTACCAAAATATCCTCCAAAACAAAAGGATAAACCTTTACCGAATCCACCTCAAAATGCAAATGATACATCATTAAAGGTGGATGAGCCTTCATGATGTGAAAGTTTCCAATGTTATAATTTCTCCAAAAGACATACCAAATATTACAAAGAATGATCCAAATAAATAAATTTTGAAAGAACAATCCTAAATGGTAGTGTTACAAAATGATAAAAATACATCTTTTTAGAATGAGCAAGAGAATATTTGCAAAGTTTTTCTAGTTTATATCCCACAAGTTGCCAATGATGAAAATAAACAAAAATCATCCATTTCTAAGAATGAAGCTCCAACTTGTGGTGCAGTTGTATTTTCATACACAGATACTTAAATTGTTAAATGATTTGTTCTGAAATCATTTATTCCAAATAAAACGCTGGTCTTGAACATACTCTTTAATACTGGTTACATATATGGTACAACTGTATGTGACACTTATAGGCATTGATGTGATCACATTGTTATATGAGATTCAATTCTATATCTACTTAGACATGTTCATTATAAATGGTACATGGTTATATCATTTCCTAGATTAAGTGGGGGCATGCTTTGGAATCATGTTCTCCACACCTATTTAGTATTTAACATCTCTAGATTACAATGGGGGCATGTTTTGGAAACATGTTATCCACATTGGTACTTATTTTAGTTTTCATATTTCTCCACATATAATGGGGGCACAAAGTTATAACTATCATTGGGTTGAATGGTTGAGCTAATCTCAACTACTAGGTAGAAACTCACTTTTACTCCAAAGTTGAGGGCATGTGCCTATATCTCTCTCTCCCTCTCTCTCCTTAGATATATGAATTTTAAAAAGTTATCAATATTTATCTTAATATCATTTTCAAAACCTTACAATGATACTTATTTTACAAAAATAACTTGACAATAGGTAAGGTGGTTACATTGACACACATGTATACTCCTAAACCTTACTATTTAAATTTAAATCTATTTCAAGTATTTTTAACCCAGATTATATGCATTGACTATAAACTATAACATGCTCTTGGTTTTAGATCAGCCACCATCAAAGAAATCAAATTAAACTCTATCAAAGCACTCAAATTCAACTCAAGCAAAGACAAGGTGTGCATACATACCCATGTACTTATTCCTTTCCTTTAAACTATAAATTTTGTTACTAGTTTAAAATAGGGTAAATGTATATGATACTTTGTGATTGTGTAGAACCTCAAAATTTTACACTTGAAAAACTTAGACCTTGGTTGTTCCTCTTAGTTATACACATGCCTTGCTTCTACAAGCCTTCCCTTTGCTCTATCTTGTGCCCCTGGCTTATCTCTTAGTCTGACTAACCTTATATTAATGAAATAAATATCCCACCTTGCCCATAATTCTTTAAATGTACTTATTGTACACCTCTACAATTTTTAAGCATGTGCCTTCTCTCCTTCTCCCTAGACACTAATGTATGGAACATATAGTAGTGTTGACATTACTATCCTAATTTGACATAAGTGTCTAGTGACCTAAATTCATCTAATTTAAAAATGAAACATATTACAATGGACAACTTAAATGATTTAATGCGAGTTATATCCCAATAAGATTGGTATAAATACAATATCAACCCTCATTCATTCCTAACCTAGTAATCACATCAGAAAAACACTCAAGTTACCAAAATATTTCTTATCCTACCCTATCCTGATATCAATCAAGGGAACATCTTAGCTATAGGTATGATGTAATAAAGGAGCAATCATAAGGTCATATTTTCCAAGTCACAAGATAGGTCACTATTGTACTTGCTTTACACATATTGCATGATTCACACATAAGCTAACACATAGGGGAGAATTACATGAGTATGAAGCCCTCTTTTATAGTACTAGATATATAGGTAGTGCCATTTAAAAATGGGGTCATTGTGGGTCAGCTCAACACTATTTTCCCATTAACCCATTTTTTCCCTAAGTTCCTAATAAAGATGGGAAGCTAGGGTTTTTCCATTTCACCAAAGATTGATAGTCCATGACCCTGATCTAAATGTATCAGAGCAAAGGTGAATACAAACCCCAAATCATATAAGTGGTTGCATCTTATTTGAGAATATATTTTTTATAGGACACTAGTATCTAACTCAAACACTAGCATTAATATAACTGTCCAAGGCTGATGTAAGTGTCTAGAGAGTCAGATGTATCACATCTAGAATCTGAGAATTGATCTAGAACTATATTCCTACCTTGTTCTTGCCTATACCAGAGCCAACACTATATTATCATTAGAAATAACTAAGTACATTATGTTATTTCATATAAATATTTGTCATAGCTGTACTTGTCATTAATAGCCTATTTTTGTTTTATAAATTTAGAAGATGGTACATGTGAGTTTAACACATTAATTGGCCTATTATAGATACGATATTCACCTTTGTGCCCTATCATTTATATATCCTTAACCCTTTCTAACCAAGGATTCCTCAATCCAAATTAGGGTTAAATAATGACCATCTTCATTGCAAACCACAAAAAAATATCTTATATGTCATATTGAGGCTATCACTACTCAACAAATCTCATGGTACAAGAATTTCATTTAATTTATCAAACACCATACTTATCCTCATGAAACTGAATATCATGAAAAGATTCAAATTTGTAAGAAATCTTGAAAATATGTCCTTTGATATGACATCATTTATTATCATAATATAAAAGGTACCTTTCTCTGTTATGATACTTAAGATGAGGTTCCTGCCTATATGTAATAAACACATGGGGATATTTGTAGTGGTCATTGTAGTGGACATGCTACGCCATAAAAATACCTTTTCATGGGATATTTTGTCCCAAACTCATAAAATACACTATCACATTTTATAAAAGTGTAATCCCTACTAGCTACATAATGATCTTATTCACTCTCCTCTAGTTGAACTTTAAACATTAGAATCTCTTTAGCATTTTTCCACGTGGGCATTATATCTCATTAGTAAATTGCCTCACTATCAAGATGGTCATGTATTAATCATTAAAAAACCTGAATATTTCACCAAATGGATCAAACCTATGAGCCTTATTAATGTTATGGGTGTTACTTTATCCAAATTTATACTCAATCAAATCATTTGTCATTTTGGAATTCACCACACCATTATTTCTGACAATGGTGGAAATTTCAAAAATAAGGATATGAAACAATTATGTGCTAAATTTAAAATCACACATAAATTATCCACACTTTATCATGTAGAGGAAAAATAAAATTCAAGATTCTCTTTCTGACAGGCATCTCAATATTTATCCTGCACTTTGGGCTTGTTGCACTAACATTTATATTACTACTAGGGCAACCCCTTTTTCCTAAGTGTATATCTATGAAGTTATCATATCTTTAGAAGTAAAATTACCTCACACATTTTCATGGCATAATTATTTATTAATAACTTCATGAAGCCCATATTCATGCTTTATACCTTCTTGATGAGCATCATATGGGTGTTTTACAACATAACCCCAATATAAAACCTCAATTACCAAATAACATAACAAAAAGTTCAAAGTCCATACCTTCAATGTGTGTCATTTAATACTGAAATTAGATTATAACCATGAAAAAAAGTGCAAGTACACCCAAAAGTGTTAGGGTCCTTATTTGGTAAAAGACATTTGTGGTCCTAGTACATATAAATTACAAACTAACGAATGATTTATCTTCAAAGAACCAACTAATGCACAATTTTTAAAGAAATATTTTTATTTAAATTTCCAATACTATTTTTATCTTACAGGTCTTTCATATATTTATATATACTTTGGTGCTAACACTTCTTGCAGGTTATTAATTTCAAATCTTCCTATTATATAACATTACATAAATTTCACTAGTCTTAGTTCCTATCATTAGTCCTCTAGTCTATCTTTAATATTTTACATATATTTTTTAATTCATGAATTTGTTAATTTTTACACCTCTTTGATTTCTTGAGTTGCATTTCAAGATCTCTAATAAGACCAAGATTTCCTCACAAATTTTTATTTTTTGATCTTGCTTACAACATTAGACAGGTGTTTTCTTTAAAAGATAAGGCAATAGTCGAGACTTGTATTTTTTGGAGTTTAGACTTAGTCATACTATTTTATGGTAATAATAAGTAATATATTCTCATTTCTTTCCTCACATACACTATTTATTTTGATGATGATTCATACTAACCTATCATTGTATCATTTTAAAATTATATATTTTTTGATTTGAGGTAGCTCAATAATTCTATGTTTATTTCCATACTCTCCCTTATTCCATCGTACTATGGGCACACCTAGGTAATTTTTGATATTTTAATCTTATCTAACATGCAATTAAAATGGTATTAGAAACCATGTTCTCTAAGTTCCTTTTATTAGCCACCAAGCATAATTTCTCTAGTGATAGTAATTTTTATCACACATATTTGGTTCCTATGAATCCATATGGAAGAATAATACATAAAATTCATAAAATTAAAATCCAATTTCTAAAATAAATAATAGGAAATGATCAAAAGGAAAAATAAAATATTTGAAAGTCAAAATCACAATAAAAGATATGATTATTTTCAGGCACATCTCTTATCCTAGTTAAAAATCAAACTCCGTAGTTGATATCATGATAGAGCCAAGATATATTGGGGGTTGTTAGGCCAGTAGATCAGGTTAGAATGTCCCATAATTTAAAATATATATAGTTTCATGTAATTTCTCATGAAAGTATCCAATCTTCATAGTATACTAATGACTTGATAAGGGGTCCTAAGGAATAGGGAGCATGTTGTGAAAAGGTATGCCCATTTTTATTTTCTTGCATATATATATCATTCATGGGATGATATTTATAATTCACTTTTTAACACAAATTTGTGTGAATAGGGTGAGTTATCTATGGCCCTTAATGTCTAAAATCTCTACATTTTGCCAAATTGATTTGAGTGTCTTGACTTTGGTAAAGATATTATTTTCACCTTCATGTCACCTTCATGCCCTCCACCACCCATTTCATTTACCCCATTATCAGGTAAGTTTATTTCACAATATTTTCCCAAATTTTATATTTCCTATTCTTCGGCTCTTTCAGACATGCTCAAACTATGCCTATTTTAGTTGATCCATCATCATACTAGAAGATACATCTTAGCACTATTGTTCGACACTCTCTTGTGTAATTACTTATGTTATGAGGATCTCCCTTGGTTATATTTGGAATGATACATGGTATTTTTCATCTTTTTATAGGTCTATTTTGCCTTGTTTCTTTTTATTATTTTTTGTCAACATTTTTCTAGCTTTGTTTGAGTATGGATTGTTACTTCTATCTCATTGATGTTGTTTATATTTATCATTTATAATTTTATATCTTTATTTGAGTATGTATGATTAATTCTCTTACTTTGATTTTGGTTCCATTATTAATATTCACATGTCCTTTATTTGTTCTAGATTGTTTCTTTTCTTATTTAGGATCCATTTTTTGAGTCTTTTGGTCATTTAGTAGCCTTGGATTTTTGGTTACCCAATTTAATCTCTTTTATTAATTTTCCTTGGTATTTTGATTCTAGCTTAATCTTTGTCATCTCAACTTAAATTTTTTCCAGGTGACTCATTCAATTATGAAAATTTACCATTTACCATGATTTCTCTATGATTATTTGTTTTTGCTTTCTAGCCTTGTATTATTAGTGCTTATATAATGTATTTATTATGACCTCCATGATAAAGAATAAAAATACAATAAATAACCATTCAAAGATAAAGGTAAGTCAAGGTATGTATATGATACTTTCAATTATTTTCAAAAATTACTTAAATGCCATTTAAATTTTACATTTTATTGCAAATTGTTAGCTTAGTTTCATGCATTGTTATGTTATTTATTGAAGCACCATTACATGTTATGACTTCATGCCACATGATGAGCGTAGAGTGGGGCATATGTATACATAATATTAAAAAAAAATTATATTATTTATTGAAGTTTTATCTCTTGCAAGAACCTATCTATTGATGGGTCATTTGGCACACCAACTTAGGCATGGTGAAGATTCACCCAACCTTTCCAGAAATGAGATGGAAGTTCCCTAAGATCTATATCACTAGGTCTTGGTATTGATAGGTAACATAGTGGTTGATATATAACTATTCTATTTGAAGGATATGCTTCTAAAATTTAAATAAAACAAAACAAATTATGATGCAAATAATTTAACAAAATTTAAATCTTTCAAGTAACCATAATAAAAAATCAATTTTTTATTGCATACATAAATGATATTTTAAAACAATAATGAGCATAAATTGAATTGAATAGATTTAACCTTACAATTTAGATTATAAGTCTTTTCTTCTATTCTAAAACTAATTTAACAGGTTATTAAAAAATAAAAGATAAGGGTAAAGATGAAAGAAATGAGCCTATTTTTCATGCAAACAAAATTGATTACCTTGATTAAGAATATCTCATAAAACCAATCTTTATCTTGACCAATATGCACACAACCATAACAAAATATAACATAGAATTCTAAGGAAATTCTAGCTATGAAGAAGATATGAACAAAATCATCATATACATGCACAGATAATGAATTTCATCCTTCAATGCCTTTCAATTTGATAGATATTTAATATAAAAAACTTATTGAAATTCACCATAAGTAGTTGAATACAAATTTCAGCACCATAACAACATAGCTCATGTTTAGAGGAGGATGAAAAAACATAAAATAAAACTAAGTAAAATAAATAAAATATGATTTCTATAATAAATCCTCCAAACCCTCTATTTTAGCCTTATTACAAGTCTTATATAGACTCTTGGTCTAAATGAAGATAAGCCTTTCAATCATGAGGTGGGTGAAAATCATCTCAAGGAAATAAATTCCAAGAACAAGACAAGAGACTTAACATTTAATTTTGGTAACAAGGGACAAGTGGAACAATAACACATCACATGTGTACATTTCCAAGACAAGATATTCCTCCTTGATGTAATTTTTGGACTTCATTAAATGTTTTTAACAAGTTTTATCTTCAATTATAATATTCCTTTTGAATGGGTGTATCATTTATTTTTCCAATTTTTGTAAAAATAAACAATCAAAAATTACATTTCTTCACATAAGTAATAATATATTAAAATTAATAATTATGCAATGTATTATTAAAAAATATTAAAATCATGAATTGATGGGTTTAAAAATTATATTTTACCCATATAAAACTTATGTCATTTCAAATACAGTAAAACCAACTTACTAACACAACTTACGACATCGAAATCAAAGCCATAGATAAAAAGATATGGCTAAAAATCCACTTTTAAGTGTTTCTTAAAATTTAGTTGATGAATCTTCTAAAAATAAATTATTTGAATATTTATATCATTTTTCTACCACCAAAAATAATTTTAATTAAATTTTAATTTATCTGACTATGTGAAAATGAGTTTGAAAAGTGCATACTAGTTAAATTTGAAAATTGAAAAGACAAAAAATAACAAAGTAAAAATCAATGTAAAAGCTCACTTTTATTTCTACAATTTTTTTATATGGAAATGATTTAATTTTTAAAAATTAACCATTGAATTTTAGTGATATTTGATTATCATTCTAAAAAAATTCAATAAAATTGGATCTCCTTTGACCATGTAAAAAGCCTTTTAAAAAGTACTTTTTGGTAAAAATAAAACTGCATTGCACACCCAAAACACTTTAAAAAAGCATCCAAAAGCAAAACCATGTTTCCAAAGATAAAATAAGGTTCCATGATTTTTCAATATTAAATTAGGGCATGTTGTTCAACTAACCACAAATGCTGACTCTATTCGTAAATACTCGTGAGTATTTAAAAAAATGTTTGTGAACCTAGAATCTTAGATTTAAAACAACAAAAGTATATGAATAAATTACTGAAAATGTAATAATGGAATATCCATTGCACAAAATCATATATTTACTTAAACCATAGTGTGCATGTGTATGCATTCATTATTTTTTTAGAATTCACAAAAAAACTAGTCATCATAACCAAGATCTTCAAGTTAGTGTTTAATATTATATTTTTAAGTGAACATAGGTCTTATTTAGAATAAACATATTTTCAAGAAGATATTTTACTTATTGCATGGACATTTCTATGTTGCTAACTAGTAGTTTATATCCCTGACAAATTTATCTTTGATCCCACTCTAGGCCTTGTTCTATTGCCAGCCGAACATCCATAGCCCCAATAGAGGTTACCTAAATCACCGAAGATGATTGAGTTTTGTAGATCATAATTTTTTTTAATCTATAGGAAATGAATCCCATTTCTAGGTTGAAAAGCATTATGGCAATCAGAAAGGTAAAATTTTAATAGTTTTTTCACATGAGATCTTGTCTATAATAAATCATCTAAGTAAATCTATAATTCATTAATATGTATTTATAATGTGAGGCTTAGAGAGAATATCTTCAAAATTTAGATAGTTTATCCAAACTCACACAAACATGAATAAATTCAAAACATATATTATTGTCTTATACTATCAAAATTGAAATCATAAACACATTTTTTCGCTTGAAAATACTCAAATAAATCTAGTGACAAAATAATACTGATGTTGCTCACTAACAACCCTTTTCTTTATGATCGTCATGTAACAACATGAATTAAAATGACGATAACGAAAGGAGGAATTCAAAACCAAAGAAAAAAATAGTATAAATAAAAATTATATTGAAACAACATATTAATTTAAAACAACACACAAAAAAGTAAATGAAAATTATGCACAAGACCTAAGAATGCCATATTTATGATGATGTTTTCCTTTTCTATGATGCATGGTATCCTAAAGACTCTTATCTATAGTTTTATCAATCAAATACACTAAATTTATACTTTAAAATTTATCAATATCATTATCATTACTTAGTGGATAAAAAGGTTTGAGAAATACCTTGACCCATATAGTAAACTATGAAGAGGGATAAGTAGGGGTACTATCACATACTAGATTAAATAGCATCTCAAATTTACTATCAATGAGCTCTCTAGGAAAGTTGATCACAATTTCAACTATACGTGGTGGGATTTATGACATGAGTGGTACATCAATCTCACTTTCATTATCTCTCCCCTTGACATCAAGAGTATACAGATTTGTTCTTCATTTGAAAAGAATATTTCAATTTTTTCATTTGTATTTTTAGAAATCAACTCATCCAAAACAATTATTACACTATCATCATTAGATTCATCTTCATTCTCTATAATTATTTATTGTTTAATAAATATAATATTTATAGAGAACATAACCTTCCTTATTGCAATAAATGACATTTTTTAAAAATAACATCATAAGACATTTGATTATTTAAAAATAAAGGAGCAACATGTTGATTACTAGCTAAACTAAAATCACCACTTTCATTATGCACAAACATGAGTGTTATTAAAAGATAAAGGTGTAATTTTTTGATTATTTACTTGATGAAACATTTGTTGTTTGATAATGATGGATTCTTGATAAGTCAATGCTAAATATGCAAGTGCTGATGGAGTTCTTATGATAAGCATGGAAGTCAATGAATCTAAATCTCTTATATATTTTTAAATAACAATAGCTTCTATTTGTATATAGGGGTCATTCAACCTTTTTTACAACTTATGAAAGTGAGTATTAAACATATTGATGGACTCAATAGAATTCTAAGGGTAGTATCAAACTAATGATTTATGATTGTAGGATCAATAGGCACTTTGAAATGAGTAATAAATATTACCTCAAAATTATTCTAAGACGTAATGGATGCATGTGGCAAATTAAGATACCAATCATAAACCACTTCATCTAAGGTATAAATAAATAATAAAAAAACTATATCTTCATGTTGGATCTAGATTCTTATTATGGATTATTTGAATGCATATAGATTGCTATGATGTCCAAATTTTACTATGAACATATGTTGGACAAAATTTATTTATAGTTTTTAGTAAATCGTAGGCAACTCCAGGAATGTTCATAGGACAACTAACTCTTCCAATATAATTGGGATCCATTTATTAATGTTAAATCTCAATTCAGTCCCTCCTTATAACATCAACCTATTGATGGGTCATTTGGAACACCAACTTAGGTAGGGTGAGGATTCATCCAACCTCTCATGAAAAGAGATGAAATCTCCCCAAGGTCTATATCATAAGGTCTTAGTATTGTTGGGTAACCTAGTGGTTGATATGTAAATATTCCATTTCAAGGAGCATGTTTCTAAAATTTAAACAAAATGAATCAAATTATTATGTAAATAGATCAAAATTATATTTAATAAAATTCAAATCTTCCAAGTAACCATAACTAAAAATTAGTCTTTCATTGCATACATAAATGATCTTTTAAAATAATAATGAACATGACTTGTAATGAATAGATTTAAACTTATAAATAAGAATACATATTTATTTCTATTCTAACTTAATCTAAAATGTTATTGAAAAATAAAAGATAAAGGTCAAGAGGAGAGAAATGAGCTTGTTTTGTCATGCAAAAAGAAAAAATTGATTCCATTGATTAAGCAAATCCCATAAAATGAATCTTTAATTTGACCAATATGCATGCATCCACAATAAAAGATGATGTACAAGTCTAAATAAATCATATATATGAAGAAGATAGGAACAAATAACCATATACATGCATATATAATGAACTTTATCCTTCAATGCCTTTCAATTTGATAGATATTACATATAATTTTTTTTTAAAATTCATCACAATTAGTTGAATACAAATTTTAGAAGCATAAAAACATAGATCATGTTTAGAGGGGGATAAAAAACATAAAATAAAACTAAGTTAAAAAAAAAAAAAAAAACTAATTTCTATAATTATTCCTCTAACCCCACTATTCTAGCCTTGTTATAAGTCTTATCTAGACTCTTGGTCTAAATGAAGACAAGCCTTCCACTCATAAGGTGGGTGAAATTTATTAAATATAAGGGTCAATATTAATGTACCATATTGAGTGTTAAAAATATCAACTCAAAAAAATAAATATGAAGAACAAGACAAGATGGAATATCAAATGCACTATAGCTTGAATAAATCAATAAAAAAAAATGAACAAGTAATTTTGAGAGATAAATCAAGAGTAAAAACAATGAAAAAACTTAATGAATAGAAAAATAACATAGATGTACAAATAGGTGAGTAGATGTGTAACTCCCCCTAGAATAGTGGTCATTATCTTATAATATGAAAGTAACTCCATACCCAGAATAAATGATAAAAGGAGTTACTTACACTAGCTAAATAGGGATACCAAAGTAACTCCCTATGACATGCACACCTAATCAAGCTAACTCAAGTGCAAGAAAACTTGAATAAAAAAATAAATAGAAAATAAAGTCTAACACCAAAACCCCCTTAAGCATAGCTTATGTGGGTCGAGGAAATAGTTATCAACAACAAGGCCTGATGAGGTTATCATATACAAATAAACTCTCATAAAGTGGAGAAAAGAAGAAAAAACATAGGAAAAAACTCACCACAAAAGAGAGAAAATAAGAAGAAAAATAGTGCATGCTCTAATGACATTGGGCACAACCAAAAATGCATCCAAAAGTGAGAGCAAAAGATTAGATAGAAAGATCTAAGAAGTCTCCATAGAAGAAGCTGAAGGTGATTACAAAAGAGCTTTCAAAATTATGAATGTTGCTAATGATATCATCTCCTTGAAGATTGAAGAAGCTCCATGAACATCAAACAATGTTTCTTATCTTTGCCAAAGGAAGAATATGATGTGTGTAATGAATGTATTCCCATTCCATAATGGAAGATGAAGGTAGTAGCATAAAAATATCTGAAAGTGGTCCAAAAGAATTGTGGCATAGGTCTAGAAATTTTTTGCATAAGAAATAGATGTAATGCCACAAAAGTGAACCTATTAGAAGAATGACATGGAAAATTCTATTAAATAATGTCCATGTGAAGATGAAATCTCAGTGTAACAACCATCAAAACTAAATAATATGTTGAAAATGAAGCACATAGATATGTAATATGAATATCCACAAGAACACATGAGTTTTCAAAGCTCTAAATGGGTGTACTAATATTAGAAATAATAGACTCCTCTAAAGTTCAAAATTGGGAAAGCTCTAGTAGAGATATAAATAGAATCTGTAGTAGAATAGCTGAGTTTAGGTAGAATTTCATCTTGTAATGGTGGTTCAACATAAAAAAATCATAATATACCATGAATGTGTCAACAAAATAGTTAGGAGTAGGATGAGTGGGTAAAATAGTATCTTAAGAGATGGTAGGAAGAGGAAGAGGATGAGTGATATGGATTTTATTAGGATATCTAAAAAGAGAATGAAGAATGCTCCAAATAGTGTAAGGACACTGTGTATACTCCACATGGTAACAAAGATCCATGTAATTTGTTGTTCAGTCTAAGATATTATTCTAAAATACTCATGGTGTCAAGTATTTTTAGAGATAATAGTGGGAACATTTATGGAATTTCATCCTTCATTTAAGGACTAATATGAAATTAGCCCAATGCATGGTTGCATGTATTTGGCTTCACAATAGAGCCTTGATGGAGTAATATCTAAGAGATGTAATGCCACCACTATGGGTTTAATCCTGATTCCTGAGAGTAAATGAGTGATTCATTTAAGTCTATTATTGATGTTCATGCACTTTACTCTACCACTTTCTAAATGAAGGGGAAGGGGTAGTTCTATCTCCAAAATAAACACAAAATGAGGGAAGGGCAAGGTAGTAAAGAATGTTTCTAGATCAAGGTGAAATTAATGCATAAACAATTGGGATAAATGCATTTACCACATTTATACCATTATGTGTTGAATCTCACTAAAGGTTTTAAATCCATTATTACATAATTGAAAGAGTTTGTGTAAGTAGTGATGAACACTTAATTTATGATTCCTCACCAAATGATAATATTATAAGTCTATAATAAATAACACATAAACTTCCAAGATAACTTGTAGGCAAACACAAAAGTTATCAGTATTGTAAATAAAATGAAGTAACAAACAAGCACATCATAATCAGTGCATTCATAAAGTAACAAAGCCTTAAAATAATTATATGACCACTAATATTCCCTTAAAAATGAAATGAGATATACTTTGATAAATAGAATATGTGTTACAAAAAAGTTGAAATTGTATTCATTAAAATAACTAGTTATATTAAAAAAATACTAACTATAGTAGGATTTTGAGTTCTATATGAATTAAACAAACTAATTCAACCCAAAACTCAAACTACCTATTAGGAAGGATTCTATAAACAAATTAGAATGATATATAACTTACCCAATTCCTTATTTCGTCTCACCTCCTTCTAGGATGTTCAAATGGATGATTGATTGCTTATTAGACTTATATTTTTGGCATTATGATGGAATGGAGTTAGATGTTGGATACTTGGATCTAATGATGGTTGGGCATAGATTTGATATGGATTCCTAAGATTATTTTGACGTGGCTTTGATATGAGTTTTCAAATTGGACTTCTATGGAGGAGAAGGGTTACTTACATAGATTATGGAGGGAATATCAAGGGTTAAAATTTGAAGTTGGGGGAAGGAGATCAATGGATATGGATTATCCAAGTAATTAAAAATTACTTAGAAGCCTATAGGTTTAGAGGCATTTGGAGAAGGAAGCTAGGTTAGAGAAGGTTTTAGATTTGGAGGAATCTAGAAGCCTTCTTAGGGACTAATGATGATTAAAGAGATGTTAGACAGGAATTAGGTGGATAACTAAGGACTAGGGGTGTAGAATAGCCTAGAAGTATGCCTAGTAGGTGGTTAGGTGGGGTCATGGGAATTTAAAATTCTTAAATAACAGGTAAGTGGGATTAGATGAGGATAATGGGGATTTGGGATGAATTAATGATGAGATGAGATGAATAAGGTTAATAGATGAAAAGGAATATTGATGAGGGTATTAGATAAATGACTAAAAAAAGGGGAAAAATTAGTAGGATAAATTAGATTAGATATAATTAGTGTCAACTAATAGGAATATTATTGATAATAATGTAGGTAAATGAATTTAGATCCATACATTTCTCCCATCTTTGAAATGGAATTTGTGAGTGGATGAGGTGGAAGGAGTAATGGTATTTCAAATAAAAGCCATGCCATGCTAGATGAATGTTAGTAAATTATGTTAGTGGATATGATGCCTCCTCGAGGGGAGATATGAATAATAATGAAATAGATGGCCACTTGAAAGAAGAAATGATGGGTGGGATGCAATGAATAAATGAGTGGATGGGATGTGAGATGTTGTGATAGAAGATGAATATTGACCTATGTAGTGAGCTATAAATTGATGGGTGTCATAGTTGTCGACACATCCCAAGGGGGGAATCAACCATAACAAGATGATGACAAGATTAAAAATCCAAAATCTTTAGATGTATCCCAAAAAAGGATGCATGCAAGGGAGAGATGATGGCCAAGATAGACAAGAATTGGATGAGACTAATGATGGGTATAGGTCAAAGGTAAAGTTGATTAATATGATGTATGTGATGATAAAGAAGAGACAATATGATCAAGTGACCAATGAGGATGATGAAAGATGATAGAGATGTGATGATAGATGATGAGAAAGAGGAGATAATAGATGAGCTATCCTTGGGCACAGTGTTGCCTACATAGTCTGAAAAGACCTTATGCTGATGTAGTTATAACTAGGAGATGATGATGAAGATGAGGATTAATAATTAAAAAGTGATGATGATGTGGATGACTAGTCTTGTTAATGATTAAAGGATATGACTTAGATGATGAGATTAGGATAAAAGATTGGATGTTAGTAAGAGGAGTTGATAGGATTAGATTAGTGATGGGAATAAGGATGATTAGATTAATAATGAGGGTGGAGGTGATCAATCCATCATAAATGTCATAAGTCTCATCATAATCTAAGCAATCTGATAGATATGGCACTTAGAAGTATGCCCCATGATATGAGCATAACCAAGAGGATGTTGTGCCAAAGTACACAGGCAAATAACAAACTCTACATCCTTGAGGGCACTTTTGGTTTCCTCATAACATCCATGTTCATTTACCAATAGACAAAAAGAGACAAAATAAACATAAGAGAAATAAGATATATACATGATAAAAGTCATGAAAATAAGATAAATAAAATAAACAAGTAAAATACATGAGTATCTACATGCAATGTCACAATGTTTTATCTAATAATGGGTGTATGATGGGGATTATGTTGGTTACGATGATGATTGGGGACTTGGATTTAGATAGGATGATCATGATTAGGATTAAGATGAGGGTAAGGACTTGGATGAGGCTATGGATTAGATGTTGCCCCTAGTTTAGGATGGAAGGATGTATGATGTGATAAGGTCTTTGAATATTGATTTGGTCTTGAAATCAAATAAAAAAGTGGCCAAGGAAGGTGGATTAGAAAAGTGATGAAAAAGGATTAACTACAAACATGGCCTTACAAAAATCCAATCTAGCAAGGAGACTAGGGGATGATGTGATCAAATACCTTTTATACTAGTTAAGAATGATTGGATGGGTGCTAGGTATGAAGAGGTAATGATAAAGACAATGATGGGATAAAGTACCTTCTACACTAGAAAATAGGTGATTGGATGGGTGTTGGGTATGAAAAGGCATTAATAAGGTAAGTGATGGGTGCCAGATTAAAATATTTAACAAGGTGATGCATGTTAATAACATTTAGTCAAAAGGATGAGGAATACATGGGAAGATGGGTGACCACTTTTATTTGGTTCCAAGATGGAATGTGGTATCCAAAGATGGGAAAATATGAGATGGATGGAGATGGATGAGACTAGGGGATTAGGCATAAGATAAGACACAATGGAATTTTTTTAGCTTTTTTAGATTTTATGATTTTTAGGGATTTTGACATATTTCAAATTTTAGGGCTTTGATGGATATGTGTATGTATACTATACAAATGGGATTACTAGAAAAAGGAATACCAAGCTTAGCAACTAGGATACAGATGGATGGAATAAAAGGATGAAGGTGATGTTGACAATGGGATGAGGACCAAAGAAGAAGGGACTAAAGATTGTCAAGGAACACATCATGCATGAATCAAATGATTATTTGTTTGAGTGTCCATTCAAGGATATGCCAAGATTATTTGAGAACATTTCTCAAGACACCTTCCCCTCCTTTATGAAGGTCAATGTGGAGGACATAATGGTAGGCGATAGAATGGATGGAGGGGATGGACAAGGGATAGATTAATGAGGGATATGAAATGAATGGTTTATCCCCAAGCATGGAGAGATAATGTGGATAATATATGATTTTATAATGATGCCATAAACTATTTTTCATCATGGTACTTGCCCAAGGTTCCAAGAGACTAGTTTTCACCGTTAGATGAATGATTTTTATTTTACTTATTTTTTGACTTTTATTGGGAATCTCAATTTATTGGATATGGGGATGAGATTTAAGAATATAGGTATTTGATGGATCATTTAGCCAATACCTATTCTAGAGATATGTGATGGTAGGATTATGTCTTGATGACATTTATTTATTCTTGATTTAACATCCTCTAGATGTTTTAGCTAGGTGTATTTGTAACCCCTATGAGGGACAATGCTACCCAAGGATGTGAGATATGATGTGGATGGGAAGATGTCATGATTATGATGATGTGATTTAGTATGGGAAATATGATAGGATGGGGAATGGAAATGGGGTTCAATAGTTGGATACACCATTGGATATGGTGGAGGGGATTCTTTAGATTGGTGCCATGAGAGTAAGGGATCTAAGATATTTTGATATACTGATTATTTGACCCAAGCATTAAGAGGATGATTGGCCTTGTGATTATTATTTTTGTCTTTATTTTAAATTATTGATTGGATTTGACTTTGATTTCCCCCTAGTGCCTAATTTTGGGATTCACTAGAGGAAATTTATTTTTGACTTCCCTAGCCTTAATGTTGGAGAAAGTGTCCTCAAGAATCTCTAAAGGATCACCAAGGTTAGTCATAGTATGTGCATCCCTAGTAGCATCAGATCCATTCTAGAAATTTTCAATAGATAAACTACTCAAAAACTTGATTATGACTTCATCATATTAATTAGGATCAAGAGATATGCCTGATGATTGAGTGTAATCCAAATTGGAGGTATCTTCAAAAAGGTAGGCATAGTGATCATCTTTTGCAATATTAATTAAGGATGATGTTTTTGATGATGAATCTAATTTAAATGCTGGTGTGACACATGATCTTGATATAGATAGGAATTTTATTGGTACTAATACTAGATATAATGCATGAGACATGATGCTATGAGTGGGGTGATTATCCACAATTATCCTCTCAATATGGGGTATTGAATGTGATGGTTGAGAGGGAGATGATGGATGAATAATGTATTGAGCAAAAAGAGGGCCATAGAAGGATTCATGAAATACAAGGGGACTAAGTTTATGGGAAATGGACTTTTAGTTGATGATGGGGGGATCATATATGATGGATAGGATTTCTTGTCCTTGGCATAGAAGGGGAAGTGTTCTATCATGATCAAGAATGGAATCTTGGTATTCCTCTTTTTGTTCACCGAGGGAGATATGCTCATCTGATTCATCCTTGATTACTATGTCCAAATTATTGATGAGGCCTTGAACATAATATTTGAAAATTTTACATTGTTTAATGGAATTCCCCTAAGTCTAATGATATTTATAGTATCATTTTTATTTATACCATGAGGTCTTAGGCTTGGTGGGATCAAGACATCAGATGGGTGGATAGACCATCATGTTGGCGGTGACTAGTTGTTGGAAAAGTGATTTTAAGGATATAAGAATTGGAGTATAAAGACCCACTTTACTATATGATTTACATTTGGAATAATTAAATGTTAGGTCATATGGTCATTGACATGATTGGGTGGTTGGTTTAGTAGTAGATGAGGTGGCTAGGATAGGATTCCCTTTACTATTAGGCGAAGAGGTAGATGATTGGATATGACTAGTGGATGGGGGATTAGAAGGAGACTTACATGAAGGGGTTTGTGATGGAGGTGAAATAAGTGAAAGGGTATCAACAAATTTAGGAAATGTGACACCCATTATAATGAACTACAAAAAGATTTCATCCTTATAGGCAGTTATGTATTGGTCAATGAGAGTGGGGTCTAACTTCCTAGTGGGGGGTGATAAAGGATGGGAGACTTGTTGGTTTCGGGCATTATGTTTGTAAATAAATGATAGGGGTGTCATGTAATTGGGATATGATGAAGTTGACAAGATGGGTTTACATTTTCTAGTAAAATGAGGAGGTGATGATGAATTATGATTGGTAGATGGAGGATTTGATTATGGACAAGTATGGACTGGGGCTAAGGGGTTTCCAATGAGTGGTGGAATGGAATGGGATGAGGATAAGGATTGATGATGGACTTATTTGGGAGTTGATTTTGGGCTTGTGAGGTCAAAATAATTAGGAAAATGGCCACCCATCTTGCATAGCTATAAGAGGAATTCATCTTTATTCTCTCTGATGTGTTGATTGATTAGGGTGATCGTATCAAAGAATATTAATACTAATTTTGATGAGATATGGTATTATGGATGGGATGTTGGTTTATAATGAATGGGATCAAGGCCAAATGGTATGCGGGCACCCATCTCTAGTGTGTGTAAAAGGACTTCATCCTTATTATCCAAGATGTATTAGTCTACAAAAATTGGGTCCAAATCCATGGGGATGGGTGATAAAGGATGGATGATGATGGGGGGTTGATGAGGGTAGACTAAATATTATATAAGTATTATTGAACCAAGTAGCTCCAAAGCATTTATCTAGTGTGATAGATGATGAAGAATATGAGATAGTCTTAATGGATTAAAGACTATGATTGAATTTCAAACTAATAGTATAATAGGTGATATCGACCTATCAATGATGTATAATTTTTAAACTAGAAAAAGGATTGGGGATTTAATGGGTGCCTAAATTAAAACTAGAAATATGACCTTTATGATGGGTGATATTTATGAATATTCAAGATGATTAGATTAAATATTTATGGGTTTACTAGATTGATACTGACAAAGTGATAAGATGATTACGAGATAGGGTATAACATATAACCAATAGGATTGGTGATAGTATACTAGAATGATAGGATGATGTGGATGATAAAGGGACTATTTCAAACCTTAAAACTGATTTTCCCAAGATGGAGATTGGATATGACTTTGTGATGAAGATGATTAGGATGATGGGATAAGGACAAGCATGCTGATAGGTGATATTGAAATGATAAGGGATAAGATGAATGATATGGGGATGGTTTAAACCCTAAGGAGACAACTAAGATAAGATAAGGATGAGATTAGACTAGATGTGTGATGAGGATAAGGTCAAGACAAATGATGGGGTATGGACTTAAGACAAGATGTGGGTAAGAGATGTTATGATTAGGATATGTAGGTGATGGAAGGATGAGCAATGATGGGTAGGTTAGGATAGGATATGACTAAAAATATGTATAATATAATGAAAGGTATGTACAAAAGGGTAAGATAAAGATATACAAGTTGATGATTAGGCATGTATGTACAAGATAACAAAAGGTATGTATAAGGGATGAGATAAAAATGTATAAGATAAGATGTAGGTGAGGGGGATGTGGATTAAGATGCGGGTGGATAGTGGGATAATGACAAGGATGATCCAAAACTTGGAAGTTTTGGTTGAAAAATATTTCAATAACTCAAAAATAACATAGTAAGAATGAATTCTCTGAGAAGAGATGCTTTATTACTCAAGATCGCAATACAACTATATGCTTATCTCTAAGAAGAGATGTCTAATTTCCATTTCGGGTTACATCTTCATTTATACACATTTTGAAATTATGGGGATGATGTTTAAGGTCACTAATATTGAGGGAGATTAAGTGGTTTGACTTCCATGATTTAAAACAATAAAAAAATTGAGGAATTACTATTTTTAGAAACTTACTATTTCTAGATTGCACTACTAAAATTGAAGATTTGGGCACTTCTATTGGGTTTTAGGGGGTAAAAATCCATTAATAGGATATCCATGCCATCTCACTAAATTCTCCTCATTCTTAAATTTCCAATGGTTCAAATGGTGAGTCAATTGGAGCTATGGTGCAAAAGTTATGGCTCTTGGAAGTTTCATCATTAATTGGGGTAGAACCATCACCCGAATTATTGCTTGAATTGTTTCCCAGATCAAAGGAAGACCAGATGATAGAATGATGTGAAAAATATATAAAAGATAAAAGATTGATTATGGATTTAGGACAATAGGTGGTTGATAGTAGGATATTTGGATGATGGGGGTGTGACCAATGGGTGGATATGACTAGACTAGGATGGGATGAAAACAAGGTGGGGGATGGGATAAGGATATAAGAGGGTAATATATATGTAAGAGGATAATGAAAAGGGTGGAAATGATGATGGTGATGAGATGAGGTGATATTTTTTACAAGATAATTATATACACAAGATAGATATATAGAAAATGATGGTAGGATATACAAGATGGGTTATGAAAAAGACCTATCTAGGTGTGTAAGTTTGGGTGAAGGCTGGCTTGTCTCACAAATAACACAACTCTGACACAACACACTTCTAAGAAATCAAACCATAACCTATGAATATTAAAATCAAGGGTGTATAACCTGATGTTTGTACCATCCAATGGATTCACAGGTGAGGCTATACGTTGATGACCCATTACATAATCTATCAAACCCTATCGATCCTACTTATACTTGATGGCTACTTTAGAGCTGATATTAACTCCTATAATGGTATACCTATAATAGATAAAAGGTCCTATGATAGGTATATACAAATCCTATAGGTATGTCTCCTATATACATTAAGGTATGATGGGCCACAAGTCCATACAGGGTGTTGTCTAATGTCTGGTCAGAGAGTTAACTTTTCCCCTTCATAGATGACCTATATGGGGGCATTCGCTTAGCCTAATGATATCTATCCTAATTTTTATACTCCATTATAACATATATTTTGGTCAATGCATGGTGATGAAATCTATGACACTAACCCCTATATACTAAGATCATGCATGGGGATCAATTCCACATCACATGTTATCCTGGAGGGGGGCCTAAAAAACAAGGAAAACATGATATGATTAATTAACTAGTTAATTACCTATGTGTGAGGGGCATGATAAAATGATTATTTACACACACAAATACACAATTTTTTTTCACAATAAGATGATATATATTAGACAAAATAGATAATCAAAATTTGATTTTTAAGTGCCAAATGGGTTCTTTGATAGGTAGCCTACAAGCACATGGTTAGTAGTTTAGGTGGAACTCAAAATAGGTAACCTACAAAACAAAATGTTAGACCCAAAATATGACCTAAAAAAATATGATGTTAGTTAGATAAAATATTAAATATATTTACCCCTTCAAGAAATAAAGTGTTAGGCCTTAAGAGAAACACCCTAAAAAAATCATGATTTGGCTCTATAATTCCTTTGGTGTAAGCATGCCATGATGTGGGGGTTTGGGAGTGGAAGCAACCAATGGGGTCAAGGGGAAGCACCCCTTGTGAGGTTAAGGGGTAGATCCCCTTTTGGGAGTCCCATAATGACTTAAAATTTAGGAATAAATAAATAAATAAATGCCCTCAAAAAGGACAAAATAAAATGCAAAATTACAACTACACAGTGCAAAATCACAACTAGGGGGACAAAACTACAGATTATGAGTTGCAGTTTTGAAAAAATTAACTAATCATGCTAGTTAGAATACAAAACCATGGTTAGGGATACAAAATCATGATTGTGATTGACAAAATAGCTATTGGATATATTTTGATAGTTGCAGTTTTGTTATAAATGACAAAACCTCAAAATGATATTTGACAAAAATAGATGATAAATAAGTCTGATAAAATTGTTCAAAAAGGCCTAATAAAACTTACTTATAGGTGATAAAATAGACATAAAGAGTGATTATGATATATCAAATATTTACAAATGGATACTTAAATTTTATCAAAATGACCTCAAATTCTGATTGTCTAGATGAACAAAAGATGTTTTTAATCAGATAATATATTCTAGATCTATCTGATAAGATTTGTAGATGAATAATAGATAGAATAAGAGTCAAAATAATAAAATCATCATTAGGGCTAAAATAATGCAATTCCTCAAAGCAATATCATGATTATGGGAGATTTGTGACTTCTGATTTTGTGATAGGATGGAAAAAGGGTTAAGGGGTTGAAATTGTTTTTGATGATTCTCCCTGCTTGTCTTCTTCCCTATCGACCCTAGAAAAAACCACATAGATAAACCATATAAAAAACAAACTTGATTATAACAATTGGTTAAGTAAAATTTAAGAACAAAAGGATGTGATAGATTTGATTATATGATGATTGATCCCTTACAAAAACATAGAATATCAAGATAAATCTGTAGATCAAAAGACAATAAAGGACTGTTAGTGTTTTTATCATAAAATACAAAGTCTAAACTCATAGTCACAATATCACAACTCTTAATGCAATGTCATAATTTTTAAAATCATGGTATTGCACAACCTGTTAAGAAAATTATTAACGGTTAAATCAAAATCATAACTCAGACAGTCAAAACTATAACTTGTTATACAAGGTCACTAATTACAAATAATGATATTTTTGAAAGGCTAAAACCTGCATGGTTAGACAAAAATTTAGTGGTTAAGAATATGGATAAAGTAAAATCATGACTTACAAGGCCAATATCACAACTACGTAGGACAATGTCATGATTATCAATGCAATGTCATAATTGCAACCTGTGTATGCAAAATTTTAAAATTCCACGATTTTTATTGATGGATTAGACCTGCAAGCTTACCAAAACAATACTAACAAGAAAAATTGATTAATTAAGAGCTAGATCTCTCACTGTGGTCACCAAAATATAATAGGATTTTGAGCTTTATATGAATTAAACAAACTAATTCAACCCAAAACTCAAACTAACTATTATGAAGGATTGTAGAAACATATTAGAATGATATATAACTTACCAAATTCCTTATTTCATCTCACCTCCTTATAGGATGTTTAAATGGATGATTAATTGATTATTAGACTCAGATTTTTGACATTATGATGGCATGAAGTTGGATGTTAGATGCTTGGATCAAATTATGGTTGGACATAGATTTGATATGGATTTCTAAGATTATTTTGACATGGATTTGATATGAGTTTTCAAGTTGGCCTTACATGAAGGAGAAGGGTTGCTTATATAGAAAGTGGAGGGAATATCAAAGGTTAAAATTTGAATTTGGGGGAAGGAGATCAATGGATAGGAATTATCCAAGGAATTAAAAATTCCTTGGAAGCCTCTAGACTTAGAGGCTTCTAGAGGAGGCTAGGTTATAGAAGGTTCTATATTTGGAGGAATATATAAACCTTCTTAGGGACTAATGATGATTAGAGAGAGGTTAGATGGGAATTACATAAATAACTAAGGACTAGGGGTATAGAATAGCCTAGGAGTAGGCCTAGTAGGTGGTTAGGTTGAATCATAAGAATTTAAAATCCCCAAATGATAGGTAAGTTGGATTAGACTAGGATAATGGGGATTTGGGATGAATTAATGATGAGACAGGATGAATAAGGTTAATAGATGAAAAGTAATATTGATGGGGGTACTATATAAATGATTAGGGAAAGGGGATAAATTAGTGAGATAAATTATATTAGATGGAATTATGGTTGAATAATAATAATATTAGTGATAATAATGTATATGAGCAAATTTAGGTGCATACACTAACCTTGGACAACTCTTTATAATTCAAAAAGGGTGAAGTAAACTACATGTGAAATCCTATCTTGATTCCAATAAAACTTTTGAGCTAAAAATTATTGACCCTAAAATTACAATGCAATTGCACATTTATAGATAAGGATGGGATTAACCCAAAATTAGTATGAGATTCCCATTGTGGACCATGATGGCCACCCCTAGTGGATACAATTTCATAATTCAAAAAATAGATACAATCCCTTCACTTACTCCAAAAATATATGTAGGGGGACCACTCAACTGATATGTGGAGGTGAAATGGATAATCTAGCTCTTAACTGCTTGAACTTTACCTCATTGACTTGTAGTGTAGCTACCATAAGGTCAAACTCCTCATAAAACCTGGTGAGGTTCATCAGAGATTCTCTGAAGATCATTTCTACCTAGGATGTTAGTATTTGGTATACACATAGAGGAGCCTCCATTGACACCTGGACTTTAGATAATTGGTCGATGCTCATTATTAATTGAGTTAAAAGATTGAGAACCTCATGAGCTCCCTCCTTTTTTGCCTTGGCCACCTTTCCCCTCATGACCTGGTCAAAGTGACCTAGGTGAAATTTAAATTCACCCCTATCTATCATAGTGTTGTATGGATGGAACAACATTGAGATATATACTTCCTTGAAATAAGCCAATATCTTCCTTTTTCCTTCTTCCAAGGGTCCCATTACTCTTTGGGATAAGTCAAGTCACTCCTTTATAACAATATCCATGGTCTCAAAGTAAGTCTAATATAAGCCAAAATCTTAAGTGGGAATCAATTTTAGCTCTAATAACATGCCTTTATTAATCAAAATAGTTAGCTTCTAGCACTTCCCATCAATTACAATGATCCTCTACAAATAGGACTAGGTCCCTTAGATGAGCACCTGATCTCTATCATAGTCCCTACTACCTTTCATTGAGCTAAGAAATTTTTTAAGAGGGTGTTCTTGATTTACCCAATTATCTTGATAAGGAAGGAGATCTTGAAATACACATCAAGAGTTTAGACCTGACTCTACATGTCCTCAAGAAGTGTATCTAACATGTCATTAGTCACTTGAAGAACAAAGATTAGGTATTCTACCATTTTATCTTATCCCTTAGGAGTCCTCACCTTAGTGAGCGATAACAACTCTTATTGGGTCTACCAAACCATAGGATTTCCCTCTTGCACAAATTTATGGGTGAGGATTCTTTGCATGCTCCCATGGTGCAGTCAAAATCCCATTGCACTTTTAGGGTGATTTACATCATCATCTCTAGCACCTATAATACTGGGACCATTCCTTAGGTTTTGGGAGGTGTTGGTGGGGTGGCATAGAGGATAGTGATAGGTGGAGGATGAGGTGGAAGAGTAATGGAAAATGTGGAGGGAGTAAATGATGAACATAGTGGAAGAGGAAGAGGCATGGGGATGAAAGGGGGAAAGATGAATGGATAGGTCGAAGGGAACATTTGCACTTGTCAATGACTCTGGGTAATGCAAACTTGAGGGGAAATGACTCTTGGGATGAGATATTGAATAAAAGGAAAGAAATTGGATGATTAAAGCTAAATCCATAGGCACCCAAGGTGATGGAAAAAGGGGCCAAGGAAATATGAGAGAAACCAATGGGGATGGTACCAAAGGAGCCAAAGAGAATGGTGGGGGAGGTAGAATTGGAGTAGTCAATAGGTCAAACATGAACTACCTTTCACTTATTCCTTGGATTTTTTCCCAGGTAAGCTAAAAATTTTGATGTAGAAGGATTTTAGGTAGTGATGGACACATGGGTTGACTATGGGAGCTATTGAGTCATCAGAGAAACTATTAAGATGGTACCAATCACTAGAGATGTACACATGGGTGCAATTACTCTTGGAATAGTTGAGGTGGCTAGTGGATATAGGTCACTTGTAGGCACCTAAATTTATGGAATGGTTGGTGGGGGCACTAGGAAAGCTCCAAGTTGGGGAATGGAAGTGGCAGATGGAAACAAATAAGGTAGGAATCTAGTGATGGCTAAGTCCATGGATGTTTGGGTAAAGGGTGAAAGGGGTGGAATAGGGAAAAGAGGGGGTGCTAGTGAAATGGTTCATGGAAGGGGTAGGGAACTGAGTGGTTTTGTAGGAGGTGGTTGGAAAGAGGAGGGAGTGAGGGGAGGAAATTTAATTAATTCTTGTTGTTAGTCTCACCCTAAGATTAATTTTAGTCTATTGTTGATGTTGAACCTCCAAACCTGGGTAGATTAGGGTTGAGGTGCTTACTATGGATCTATTTATGTTTGGGCCACTTATTATTTAGTCACATGAGTCTAACTTATTTGGATGAGGTGTTTGAGTTGATAGAGGCAAAGGAGTTATAGCCATGATAGGTGGAGCTATTTCTTGTAGGGAGAAGGTGGTGAGATCCCTTGTAGTATTCTTTTATAAATTGTTGGGGGAGCTAGGGTGATATCACTTGAATAATGAGTAAATGTAGAGGGGGAAGGGATGGTTTATTTTGTATATTATTAAATTTCTCCTTCTTATGGGATTTAATTATTGTGAGCACCTCCTAGTCATCTTTGGGATGTAAATACAACTCATCATCATCCTTTAGCTAGCGGCCATAATTGAGGTAGAGGTGAGCTAGATAATTTTCTAAATGGGCTTGGTTAATGGATTTTAGGTTCTAATGTCATGGCTTAGCTCTACCCAAGGCTAAATAGTCTTAATTAGTCACCATATTCTATAGGGGAGGGAAATAGTGGTACACATGGTGCTTGATATTGATCATAAGAGGCAAACAAGTCTTCTACTAACGACTAATACAACATCTCAAAATGTCCTCCACTAGCTGGTAAGTAATTTCCATCTCTATAAGGTGATATATGATCTAATACAATAAGTATAAGTACTCCCTAATAATCCCTATGACTTGAATGATATTGTTCTTTTAGAAATACCATTATTCTCTTATGGGAGCTAGTGAGTCTCTAATTTATTTTTATAGATGAGGCATAGGGGCCTTGTTGATCACATTGTATACCATTGGGTGGAAAAACTCATAAATATCCTAGATGTTATTATTGGGCCTAACAGTGAGGAGTAGCTTTCCAATCAATTTGACATAGTGGATCACTTCAAGCTTGGTCATGGTTTGGTTCAGGTTGCACTTCTCATTTGCTCATAGGGCATCTTCAAATTTGGCTTGATCATCATCATCGGTAATTGTTTCCTTAGGCACTTGAATGATGGCCTTGAAAACTTTGTTACAATCTTTAAATTAGGCCAAACCATTTGGGAACAACATGTCCATGTATTTAGGATTGGCCTTGGGGTTTGAAGATGAAGCGGCCATTATAGTGAGATGAAATTTGGTGAAAAAACTCTTGTCAAAGGAAAAGGCCATAAAAGCACTAGGTGGGATCAGAAAGAAAGGATTTTAAATTTGAGAGTCTGGAGATATAATATCTAATAATATTTCCATAGAATACTTATAAAAATATAAATTCATCCCCTACATTAATGGTATTTTGTGTCTCACTCATTGTTGATTCAAATTTGAGTGGGGGGCTCAACCTTCCACTTGATTTCCCAATTCAGAACATATGATTGCACACCATTTACCAGATCTAGTAAAGGTGATGTGACATTTTGAATTGTCTAACAAAGTTTTAATTCTCTATTTCATCAATGTTTGGAGTGGGGTAGGTACATGGCCACCTCATCCTTAAAGCCTCCTGAGAAATTTAGCTTCGCACTACTTGTCACGTCTTAACTGGTCATCATCACAATAGTCGATACCTAAGTACAACTTAACACTTCATTTTTATACCCTCTATAAGGGATGAGATGTTAGATGGGGACATGTGGTATCCTCTTATTATCCCCAAGGTTTCATTGTGTTTCATTATGGCCATATTGAGGCTTTTAGGGGCCCACCTACTAAACTGCTTAGTTATGCCACATGTCATGTTGTGATACATTGAGCTCCCCTAGATTTTGACATCTATTATAGACAAAAGGAGATTGAATCTTATTATTGATAATTGGAGGATCCAATATATATTTAATTCATTCATATAGAATCCAAATACATAGAGAATTATTTTAACACAAAATATTTTGCATACTCTCCATTCTCATTATTCTAAAAAATAAATCATTCATGAGGTTACATATTTATAAGAATAATATTCCCATATTATCTCCTTTATTTTCTCACTCCCTAAAATTATGCAAACTTATTATGATATATTGTTATAACCTCTTAAAAATATATCTTAACAATAATATTTTCTAATTAATACAATCTTACCATATTAACCATATAGTTACTAACATCCTTGTAACTAATATTTACCTCTTGGTAAATCAACCATAGTAAATACTAAAACTTACTTTTTACCTCTCTATAAATACCTACATTCACACAATGTGAAAACTAATCCCAACATTCCCCCCATAATTTTTACATGGTGCAAAAACATTTACACTCTTATTTGCAGTATGCTTACCCATTGTAGCATGCCATATTTGGCTCATGACCTTGATATAAATAGAGCCTCACTCTTTCCATGGTTTTATAGGTTTACCAAAAACCTTGACATGAATAGGAAAACCATCTACCTCCAAGAATTGGCATGAATAAAATTATATGCCATCACATACTCTTAGGTTTGCATATTACTAACATAATTTTACTACACATGAACACTATTATACGAAGGAATGCATCCTACATTTACTATACATGACCATAATGGATGTGTCACTAAGGGTTATCTCTATAAATAAGTAAGGAAATTATGGGATCTCTTCAGTAGCTGCTCTCCTAACTATTGTCAAAACACTGTTCACCTCCTATGGTTTTTTAGATCTCTACCACAAACCCTTTCAAGATCCATGAATTGACTTAAATTGGTGATTTTATCCTTTCAAAATTTTTTTACCTTAGGGAAATATTTTAAGGATTTGCACAAAAATTACATTACATGAACATGCATTATTCTTCTATTCTTATTTTTCAAACACATAGCAGAAATGAAAAACACACCACATAAAATGTCACCACATCCTTGGTGTGGCCCTATTTTTGGTGACCAACGAGAGGTCACTAAAATACCTCTATCTTCCATGTATCCTCCTTATTCTATTAGAATAATCTACTTACTTAAGAACTGGTGAAACTGATGATAACCTTGGTGCCTTAAGAAATGACATGTTTAGCAAGTTCTCATGGCAAAACATGATGTACAACTATTTGGATTTATCTGGATGTAATAACTAAATTTTTTATATGATGAGCTAGAATATATGTCTCTTGAGCCAATTCCTCAAAGATATAATTAATAAAAGAGTTTATTATATGTATACCTTTGTTAGAAATATCAAGATTCAGGTGCAATTATTTCAACACCTTAAATATATAGATCTTATAGGTTTCTTCATTTTGCTCTGGATTTTTCTTCTTTATGTCTTTTATTTTACTCATTTTAACCAATATGTCTTTTTTTCAATTTTTGGAAATTTAAGGATGCGACTTATGTTGATAATGTATTCGTACAAACAATATGAAAATGTTTCCTAGTAATCACCTAAATCAGACTCAACAAGAAACTTTGACATTTTTGAATTTTTAGTGACAATAATAAAGACTCTATTTTGACATCAAAGACTTTGACTATTACTTGTGACCCAAATAAATTTGACACTTTGTAGTTTTTGACAATATTGACAATTTAATAACATAATAAAAAAACTATGAAAACATGAGATAAGGCATATAAATCTTAATAAAATTCTAAACTCAATACCAAATTACTACATAATAAGATTTCAAACTAAATCACCAAATTACTTAATCAACCTAATAACATCTTATAAACATTAAGAAATAAATAGAACTAAACTTAAAGCTTTTTGACTGACTGTGTTAGCTTGATAGAATAAAAGAGAGATTAGGTGAGGTGTCTGGTCAAATGCATGGAATAGAATAGACACTTAGCAAAAAAGTGGTGATACACGGCATGGATATAACAATAGAAAATGCATGAGAGAATATTGACATAGGTGGAAATCCATATGAATATGTATCAAACCAAGTCATGATGATCACATAGCTGAGCTGATTATTAGTATAGGCACAATAGATTAAAAATTGACATATCTTGAAAAAATAGATGGATATCATGATAAAATAATGAAACCGTGAGGTGAGAGCCATCTAGATTAAATTGAATATTAATATAGAAGGATTCTATAGAAAAACTCAAATATAACTATTATTAAAAATGGTGATCCAAACATAATGACAATCTGAACTAAGTCAAACAAGAAAGATGGACATGTAGATCATTGAAAATTCTACATATTTGGTGATGAAAATGCTTGGTAATGGAGTAGATCTTCATTCACCATTCAATTCTCTAAACTTATAGTATATCAAATATAAATTTAGTGATCATGTAGATGGAAGACTAAACTTCACTCCCTTCTAGCATGTAACCACATACTTCTAAATTAAAACCATGATCAGAGAAGCTCTGATGCCATTGTTGAGAATTAGAGGAGCCAATACAGATTTAATTCATGTATAGAGAAGTTGAATACACACAGAGAATTATTTTAACACAAAATATTCTACATACTCTTTATTCTCATTATTCTAAATAATAAATCTTTTGTGATGTTACATATTTATAGGAGTCATATTCTTATATTCTCTCCTTTTTTCTCACACCCTAAAATTATGCAAACCTATTATGATATATTGTTATAACCTGTTAAAAATATATCTTAATAATAATATAATCTAACTAATACAATCTTATCGTATTAACCATATGGTTACTAATAACCTTGTAACTAATATTTAACTTTTAGTAAATCAACCATAGTAAATACTAAAACTTACTATTTACCTCTTCATAAATACCAAAATTCACACGATGTGAAAACTAATCCCAACACTTATGACAATAAGTTGCATGGCACTCCCTTATTTTATAGAGCTCTCATAGACTTTGACATCTCTATAAAACTAAAAGACTGACATGTTTGAAAATGGTGAGAGCTCATTAGTCAGATCCAAGAACTTCTGACCTTCAAGTCACATGACATCCTTTGAGTTGGTCATGTTCTCATAGGATTTGACATCTTTATCAGGATCTACATCTTTGTCAAGATCTAGAGACTGACTACTCTACCACTAATTGACATGGCACTCCCTAGTTAGGTTGGGATCTCTTAGGATATGACATCTATGTTAGGCTTGAGAGATTGGCCAATATTATTTGGCATGAGGTGATTATCTGGGGTACTAATGACATCTAAATTAGAGCTATGTATCACTTATTGATTATGTTAGGATCTCTCAAAATATACCATCTCTGTCAGGTTTGAGAGACTAACATGTATAACATAAGCCACATGACATTTAATTATTGTGTCGTACCTTTATCACCCTTTCATAATTTTATATTAGAATCGGTCTTCATAAAATTTTCCCTCAAAATTTTTTCTTAGAGCTCTACTCACACAAAACCTCCTACTACTCTTAAGCTGAATATCCTGAAGTCACATAGTGCTAAGACTTTGCCACATGGAAGAACTTGTGAAAAACATATAAAATGACTAATTGAAAGAGAAATGAATAGTTAACACTTCACATCTCACATATCTGCCATCCAGGCTTTTAAAACCCACATAGGACTCTAGGATCTGATACATCAAGAATAGACTAAAAATTTGAGAATATCATAGTAAGGGCAATCTTGTAAAGTTAGTGTGTTAAACCTTGAAAGTAAGAAAGCCTATCATACTCATGGAGTATCAATGGGATTTACCTTAGTGTATTTCATATACCTCTAAGGCATATAATTTGGATCAATTGGTCATTATCCATACCACTTACTTAGGGACAAAAACCAGGGTGACATGGGATTTTAGAGACTTGGTGTAGGCAAATCCAACAAGAATGAGAGAACTGGTCTAGGAACTCTAGTTATGTGTTTTAAAAAAGGGTTTCCCCATTTTGTAAGAAAAGGGGGTGTGTTGCCCAAAATAAATGATGAATTTCATGTGGGAAGTAGTGACAAGCACTTAGAACCTGACATGTTAACCCTCCATTCCTATACAACACATAAATTGTAAGAGAGATCTTTATACGTATCAAAAAATAAGGCACTAAAGTCATGTAATAACAAGTGACATACTAATATTCTATCCTCTAAAATACCATAAGTGTGTGTAAGGAGTTATTTTCAATTAAATTATCTAATTATGGACTTCATTTAAGTAACTAAGGTTAAACTGGGCATCAAATTTCTTCAAGGGCATTAGCGATTTCATGGCTTAAAGGGGAATGGTGTGAACATTGGTCTATTTCTAGCTAGGTGTCCATATCCCTAATAGAAATACCTTTGGTCTTATTTGAGGCCTTAATTCATTTCCAAATAGGTCTAAAATCTTATGATAGAGGTTGCCTAAATGGCCATTTCGAGGAAGACTCAAAATTTGAATTCTATATTTTTTTCTAGTCTTCTTTTGAGGTTCCTTATGAAGAGATTTAGTAGTATTCGTCCATTAAGGGTTCACAACCAAACCATGGGTGATAGGGTGAAGAAGAAGATCTAAATATCTAGTTAATTTTTTATTGGATTTAATGGCCCCACCTTTTATAAGATGTTATATTAAGTGTATCTTAGTGGCCTTTACTAGGATACAAGATATTCTAAAATCCACTTGTTTATTTAAGACAAATTTGGTCCTCTATAACCCAATAATATCTTCTAGTATTTAGTCATCACTCTGAATGGTTACTAACTTCTATTTTTTGGGGAGCCCCCATTGTGGGGTTCATTTTCTTAAATTCTACCAGTGGATATATTTAGGTTAGGTGAATGATACAATGACACAACCAAACAAATGAAAAAAATAGAGAAATAAAACACACAATAGTAAAAATAAACACACAAATAAAATAAACTAACTTACTATATACATTACCATCACTCATTGAGGTTATTACAAAATTACATTGGACAAAGTAGTTCAGAAGTAGTGATTCAGGAACTATCTATTTACTACGAGCGGTAGGTTGTTGCCTTCTAGGTCCTTGAGGTAAAAGGTGTTTTGGCCTAGGACTTTGGTTATATTATAGGGGCTAATACAAAGAAGATAAAAATTTGAGTGTTGGCCTTTCTTTTCATGGGCTTTATCCTACATTCTCACCAAATCAGAGATCCTAAAAGTTTTGATCTTATCCATGAATTTATGCATGAACCTATAAGTCATTATTTTGAACATGAATGACATGATTGGATCTAATCCATAGACTAAAATGAAAGGAGAGATCTTTAGGGGTTGTTTATACCTAGTGTGATCATCCCATAGAGAAAAATTTAGTAATGAGTGCCACTCTTAAAGCTTTTCTCCTACATATTTCTTGATAGCGTCTATCAAATTCTTATTGGTGGCTTCCACCAAACCATTTCCTTGTGGATAGTGATTGGATGATAATCTAAATTTGATACTATTATCATAGGCCCATTCTATAAACTCCATGGATTAAAAGGCATAAATGTTATCATATAACAAAGAGACTATAATCCCAAATTGGGTGGTTATAATGTTCTTCAAGAACCTGATGACTTTGGTAACGGTGATTTTATTCATTTTAATTGCCTCAAACCACCATGTTTAATAATTTATTTCCATGAGAAAAAAATTTTGGCCATATGATGAGTTGGGGTTGATGACCCTGATGAAATCTAGTCCTCATTGAATACATAATATCGACTCTACCACAAGCTGAAGTGGCATTACTACATGGGTCTCTTTAGAAAATTTATAGTAATAATGAAAATGTAGACATGAGCATGAATATATTTAAACAACTTAGGCTAGTATCAGCCCCCCTGAAAGACCCTGCGTTGTGGAATTTGTTGTAGGTTGACTAGCGCCTAATTTTTCATGAAAACTTGCCATCACTTCCTTGGCTTCTTATAGGGACAAACATCTGAGACAGACTCCTTCATGATTATTTCTAAAGAGAATTCCCTTATTCAACATATATTTTGAATCCTTTAATTAGAGAGATATTTTTTTCATATGGTTGAGTTTGGGAGGTGTATTTTTATAAAGGAGTAAATGCACGATTGAGGCATACTAGTCTGGTTACGTAATTAGCTCTTGGTCTATTTGGTGTATAGTTATTCTAAGGTCTATCTCAATTATCAAATCGGTAAGGCCTATCTTTGGACCAAATTATCTAGTTTGATATCCAATTCATACTCTTACAACTTAGTCATCCATCAATGTTTGTATTCATCCAATTCATTCTATCATAACATTTTATTTATGTTTGGTTTGAGATGATGGCATGTACCTTATTCTTGAGAATGTATTGCCTAAATTTATTCACTAATTTGACCAAGGTTTAGGTATGTTTGTCAAGATTATAATATCTTAGTTTCTCATCCTTGATATTGGTACTCATTAAAGTAATGAGATGTTCCTATTATAGACACTAAAAAACCATACACGATGGTTCTAGATGTCAAAAGACCCTTGGATCAGACCATTACCCAACCTATGACCATGACCCTGAGCCATTTTAGCCAACTAGATAAACCCAACTCACTAACCTATCCTTTTACCCCACTTAATCTTGAACCCTTGACCACTGACGGTCACCTTGACCACTGACAGTTAGGTCTTCCCCATCAAAACAAAGATAACTTAAGATGTATGCAAGCTAACATGTCAAAATTTAATATGAAAGGTAAGATAACACATAAAAAAAACCAACCAAACCTATTTTAGAACTTTATAACTCAATATTTCTTTGAGTATAAAAGGAGGGGATCAAGAGGTGAAAAAGATACATTCATCTAGGAATTTAGTAATTAGGTAATCAAGCTATCAACCAAAAATCATCGAGAGCTTATCCATTAAGAAATTATTTACAGGTCTTCCCTTTAGAAATTCAATAGCTACAACAAAGACCTGAACCTCTACCAAAATTATTCTTTAGGCAAAGTACCATTACTCTACCAAAATTGCTTCTCAATCTACCATTAACCATCAAATAATGAGCTAAGTACATTTCTTGTTTCAAGTTTTATTTATTTAGTTTATGATATCTCTTCTTATATCACACCCTTTTGCTCATTATCCTCTAACCCCATGACCTAGAATAAACCTCCAACACCTTGCTATATACATTCTACAACCCTTTTCTAAACATTATTAGAACACGTAACAACCATCGATGGTCACCTTGACCGTCGATGGCTTGCTCAATCATTGATAGTCACCCAACCGCTGACGGTCACCTTAACCACCAATGGTCATCCCAACCACTGATGTTCACTATGGTAAGAAATAATAGAAATCTATTTCCACCTACTTACCCTCAACCAAATTCCACTTCGTATCTTTCTACCTGTCCACAAAGACCCCACCTATTTTTTAGACCCAACCTGACTTATTTAGCATTAGTATTGACCCATTATTTTCTATAATTAGTCTATATTATTTATCAAACATTTATTTCTTCTTGCATTCCCTTTAAGTATTTTCTATCATTTTATGAAAGTATTTCATATTTATTTCCTTCAACTTAACTATTATAAAAGTTTGAATTGACATCCTCCTAGTAAGCTTACGCTTCTTAGATCTAGCTCACGCTAGGCAGTCCACCTTATTATCCATCTAACAACCCATTTGCATTAATGCTTTCTTAACTATAGGTCATTCTTCCCAAGATAAAGAGGAGCTATTCACAATCATCTAGATCATGTGCACACAAACAAACAAGTTCTTCTACCATACCCATATTTAGTTTCTTACTTCTTCTTTAACTAAAAAATGAACAAAAATTGAGAGAAACATTCTAGCACGCCCAGTGGAACCTAGTAGCATCTAGGTGTCATTTTATTCCTTATTCTATGCTCATATAAAGAAATCAAAATTTATTTTGGGTATAAAATAAACCTTTCATACATTGATTTCTTACATGTTTAGCTCACGTAGTTAAAATTAAAGGCAAAGTAATTCAATCCTAGCTTCACTTATTTATCACACACCATAACAAACCACTTAAATCAATCAAAAAATCATAAAAATTGACATAAGGCCTGATTAGGGTTTTATCTCCTAGTGAATCACCTTCACCCTTTAGTTATCTTACTTAGAGGTCATTACCAAGAAGAGAAACCAAAACTCAGCTCTCTAGTTGAGTTTAAACTCTTAAAATTAGTATATACTAGCTAAGAACCCATCACCCTTATCACTTTGGTGTGTGAAGTGAGAGGGTAGACCCCAATACCAAACCATGTATTGATTTCTAAAACAAATCCTTTTAAGAGACTTGAGCACCTAAAACCAACCATAGATTTCTTTACTAGTACATGTTCTACAAACCAAAGTTCTACTTCACACTTTTCAACTAAGGCATAAACTAAAAGTGAGATAAAAGGTACCCTAAGATTTTAGAATGCACTCTAGTGTATGTTTTTGATTACCTTGAGATATTTTTCTTTTGTTTGATTTATGTTTCAATTGTGAGCTTTCTTTTATTTCTTTCTATTTCTCACATGGTCTTTACTAGATAATAGTTGAGGAACCAAACGAACCAAGAGCCACCTTCCTCTTCTTATTCTCCATGGATTATACCTTGGATGTTGAGGGTTTCCCCATCCTTCTACCCCTCCTACCATGCCTCAAATATCTGTCCAAGGTGATGCATATTTCACCACTTTCCTTGATAGCAATCTTATATCCCTCCAACATTACCTTAACACCCTATCTTAATGCACCCCTAATTCAGTTCCTCTTAGTGATCTACCTTATGGGATGCCTCCCCATCTTATGGTTGTCACTAGCTCTACCCAACCTATGATCACTCAAACATCTTCCTCCATCACTAATACATCTACTACCTCCACCCAAACTCAATCAAACAAACAAACTAATAACCAAACACCCCCTACACTAACCAATAATTCCTCTAACATAGGAACAACCTTACCCCTTGTTACCCATACTTCATCCACCATGGGGATACCTTCTGCCCATATTGTCACTCTCCCCCTTATCACTGCCAACCCACAAATCTTTACCCCACTTCAAAATGTGGTGCTTTCCATACCTTTTACCCTTCCACCTATCATACCAGAGTCACCACTCACCCCCAATCAACTAACCCATCCATACCTCTAACCCAATCCATATCAATTCCCTAATCTACCAATATAATCATACCTCCCAACCAACCCACATCAACTCCTCAACAAATACCTATGACACCCTACCCATGTTATGTTACTAATCTATAAGGATACATATCTCCATCTTCTACCCAACCTCTTGTGCCCATTAACCTTTATGTGGCATCATCCCAACCCTCAATGACCACATACCAACATATGACATCTTCTCAAACTTCTACTAGTTATCAATATATTACATCCACCTAACCATAACAAATCTTGCCATACAATTACGAAACTCCCCAACCCAAAACATATTTGGTCAAACTATTGATGGACAAAATGACCAACCTAGAATCATCTATCTTTGGGGCTCACAACCTCTTATCTTATGACCAAATTTTTAATGAACCTATTCACCCATCTGTCCCTATCCAACCTTACCCTCCTCAATGGGAACTACCCAAATTTTCTAAATTCCAAAGCAATGAGGACCCCCAACAACACCTAAGGGCATTTTGGTATTCTTTCTAATTGATTACCCATGATGATGATCTTCTCTGTCACACCTTTCCTATGTCTTTATTTGGACCAGCATTATATTGGTATAGTGCTATCACTAAGCACTCCATCCTTTCCTTTTCCCAATTCTCCCAAACCTTTGTAGACCACTTTTCTATCAATATATATAAGAAGGTCTCCATCACTAACCTTTACTCCATTAGGAAATTTGATGACAAATCAATTGTCGATTTCATAGCTTAATGGAAAGGTCTTATCAACCAAATCTATTTCTCTTTTCCCCACCCTGAGTTCATTTAACTTTTATCTTAGGCTTATGCCAAACATATGGCCCTAATCTATAGGTTTCAACCTTCATAAATTTTTATGAGGCTTTCACCATGGCATGTAAACTAAAAATCAGAGCCATTAATGAGGGGAAGTTGAAACTAATAAACAAAAACTCTAGCTTCAAATCCAATGACCCTTCCCCATCTAAAACCACCAACCAATCTAACTATCCTAAAATCAAACCAAAGTTAGCCACAAACATGGTTGTCCTTAATACCGCTCCACCTCTGGTTGTCAACCAACCCAACCAAACCAACCCCTTTACTCCTCCAATCAACAAAACCAAAATCAAAATTGGGCTACCCAAAAATAATAAACTCCGCTAGGGGAGTCATATCCTTCAATTTTGGACAAGTTGCTCAAAGCAAACATCATACAAATTCCCCCCATCAAACCTCCCAAAAAATTTGATGCTTCTTACCCTATGCTTGGTTGGTACAAAAAGAATGATCTATGTGATTTTCACTATGTCATTAGACATGAAATTATTAGGTGTAACACCTTCAAAACCATTATCCAAAACTTGATTGATAAAGGAGAATTTGCACTAGAAAATCCTAATGCACCTCTAAACCAATCACTTGACATTTTTTGACAACCTTTCCCCAATCATGCCCCTTCTACCAACCATGATGACAAAAAATTAAATTCATCTCACACTCATAAAGTCCATATGGTCAATGTAATTATTAGTGAACCTATCATTGAGGAAACCCCTACCTCAACTACCTCTTTTTCCACTCCACTCATTGAAATGGTAGAATCACCCTCCATTTCTTTGGATACCTAAACAAAGGAAGCATCCACCTCCTTTCATTTAATTGATGAGATAATGGATTTACCCACCTCCCCTTTGATATAAATACCAAAGGATGCAACCATTTCCGTCACACCTTCCTCCCCCATCATGGAATCACCCACTCTCTCTTCGAAAACCATTCCACAAAGAGAGATCATCTTATCTACTCCTTCTATGGAGGAAACATCCTCCCAAATCTTGGAAAATTTCATCAAGGACAAGGGTGAAGAAACCATTCCCTTACCCCAACCTATGGGTCTAATCTTTGAATCTGATGCCCAAATAACCAAATCAATTTACAAACCCTTCTATAGATTGGTCCAAAGCCTAGAATTCTCCTCTCAAACTGATTTGGATTGAGCCACCTTTTGGCATCATCTTAGGATCCCCTATCAAAATAAGCATGAACCTTCAACTTCAATTTCATCTACCATTAAACCTATAATGACCTCAATCCCTTCATCAAACACCTCTCCTTCCAAAATCATGGAAGAACCATCTAAACCATCTCCATCCAAAATTATCAAATCACCTTACACCTCTCTAATAAAACTTATCAAGAACCTAAGGATGCTTCCTAATCCTAGCCTTATCCACCCATCTTTGAAGTTGGATTTAAACCCGTTTAGTCTACCAAAGTAAACCTTAACCAAAATAACCAAGAAGGTGGAACCATCCAAACTCCCACCTAGAACTAGAACCATACCACCCCTTTCCCTCTTAGCTTCTATCTTGGGACCCCATCCTTCTTCCATCGTATGATCTCAACCTTCTTCCATCGTATGATCTCATCCTTCTATCAAGGAGGTGAACCCTCCAAAAACTAACCAAACTAAACTTCCACATTTTATCCTACCTTTACCTACCCCCTCCAAATCATCAAACTCCCCATCTACCTCCACCTTCCCACCTATCTCCAAACCTTCATCATCTCAATCACCTAGCTCCAAATCTTTCACATTGAAATCTTACACCTCAAAACCATCCAACACCAAACAAACCCAATCAAATCCACCTATCAAAACCATTCTACCACCCACAACTTCTATGGTGAAGCCTACTTCTAAAAAGGCTTCCACCCCCAAAACCAAAATCGCATCAACCTTAACACCTTTGCGCAAATATTATTCAAACATTTTACAAATGTTGTTATAGACTTATTCCATAAACCTCCAACCCATCAAACCCTTTGATGCTTTAAGTCCTAAACAATCTTAGTTCAATAATAGTTTAATCTGCTCATACCACATGAAACCTAGACATGACATAGAGAACTACAAAGCTCTCCAAGAACTTATCCATAAATTATGGGATGAGGATGACCTATTATCAAATGAAATTTTATTAATCCCATTATCAAACCCACCACCAAATTAACCTATCCAACATTTACCCACTCCCACACTCTCATCCAAGAGTGAGGAGGAACTGAAGCATCCTTCCAACCCAACACTTCCCCTCATCCACACTATCCATATGGTCACATGATCTCAAGACCAACAAAAGGATAAGGGAAAGGCCAAAGTGTCTATTCCATGGACATATCCTTCCACCCATTAACTTTACAAATGGACTTAAGCACCTTCACCTTTACCTTCACTAATACCCAGAATATCCATTTTGGGTGCCTCTCCCTTCAAGCCTATTGAATATATCCAATGAGTAGTTTTGATATAACTTCACTAAACACTAATGAAGATGAGCCTATATGAACTGATCAACACCTTACTTGAACACCACCAAGCATTGATAGAGGCCTTGTAATCTATATAGGTTCAACCTAAAGACCTTCAACCTCTAGCAACCTTTGTTGGAGCTCTTTGTCTTTTCACCCTTGTCACATTTAAGGATTTAAAAAATACCTTTTATTGATCCTGAAGATCCAATCCTCCTCTTTTCATCACTACATACATAAATCAAACCTACATAAAAAAGGTGATGATTAATAGAGGATCTAGTATTAATATTATCTCCTCCCATGCTTATGACCAACTCTAGCTACCAAATAATATTATTTTAGAAACCGCAATGATCTTTCATTCCTTTAAAGATACTATGGACACAACCTTCGGAATAATCATCCTCCATATTTTATTGGGACCTCACAAACTTCTATAACTCTTCTATGTCATAGAAGGTGAGTTATAATACAATGCTTTACTTGGCCACCCTTGGATTCATTCCATGAGCTATGTCCCATCCACCTTGTATCGATGTGTCAAGTTCAAACACAAGGATCAGGTCGTCACTATACAAGTTGACCTTAGTAATTTCACATATTGTAACATGACATATCGACCTAATGATGTTATTTTTTCTTGCTCATCTACCTTACCACCAACCAAAAAATCCATCCCTACCATTGATGAAGCTTTAACTAGCTCATCTATCTCTTCTTCTCAAATCCCCATAGAGGACCCCTTGAAACCTACATTCCAATGTCTCTCACTAGGAGAGTATCATCTTTTGGCCTTGGATGCCTTCCTTGCTTCTCAAGAGTATGGGAATCTTGACCATAATCTTAGGTATGATCCTAATATCAAAACCATCATTCCTTTTAGGCTTCCTAACCACCAAACCAATTTCATCTATGGGGGACTTGATTATCTACTTCTTGCTTCCTCCGCCACCTCTTCTACCCAACCATTTATCTTCAATTTTTCCTACTTTGAGTATTTACCAAATTTTACCTTCATAGGTGTGCCTAGAAGGGATTTTCCCTCAGTCATTATGAACATGGACCCCATGAGTTACCTTTAATGAAAACCCATAAACCTCATGATCTATTTTGCCTTGAGTTCATCCCATTAGAAGAACCCACCAATTCACCCAAACCCATTACCACCATTGATGAGGATGTTCCGTCCTCACCAACCCCATCTCTTTTAAAGTATAAGGATTTTGAAACCATCCATATTAACTTCTTTTAGTCAATACCATTAATTTTTCCCCCTTGACCTATGAAAAAGGTGACCAAACTAAAACCTTTCCTCTGATTCATCCTGAAATGGTAAAAAATAATTCTCCTACCATCTGCACCATCCAATGTCAAGATGATGATTCCATTCTCACTTATCTTGGTGTAATAGATTATTCTATCCATAAATCCTTTACTCTTAAGAACCAAATCATGTTGAAAAAATCCACTATTGATGTCAACTTGGGTACTCAAGATAACCCTCACATTGTAAAGATTGGTCAATCCTTAGATTCCTTAGAATAATAGGATTACCCTTCCTTACTTCATGAAAAAAACATGGAATTTGCTTTTCCCTATCAAGATATACCCAAAATTGATCCTTTCATATCCCTCCACAACATTGTCATCCATTCTGACACTAAGCCTATTAGGCAAAAGCTTTGTATGATGCACCCTCATATCTCCCTTCTAGTGAAAGAAGAGCTTTAGTGCCTCTTATATATCAATTTAATTTAACCCATTGATTATCCCTAATGAGTTTTCATTATTATCCCCATCACCAAACCCATAGGAAGACTTTACCTCTGTATTAACTTCTATGACCTCAACCTTGCTTGTCCAAAGGATGACTTCCCTTTGCCTAACATTGACCAAATTATTGATCTTACAACTGACCATGAGATGTTATCTCTCATATATGGTTTCTTAGGATATAATCAGATCTTTATGCCCCTAAGGATCAACATAAGACTTATTTCATCACCTCATGGGGAACCTTCTACTATAGGGTCATGCCATTTGGTTTGAAGAATGCTAGGGCAACCTACCAATGTGCGATGACCTACATATTTCATGATCTCATCCATAAAATCATAGAGGACTATGTCAAAGATATCCTTGGAAAATCCAAATATTGTAAGGATCATTTAGAAGTTTTCCAAATTATCTTTGAGCACCTTGTAGACACCAAAATCGTGTCTGCACCTTGGTCGCCTTTCCCCCTTTGACCCCCCTTGACCCATGTCCTAACCCTTATCCTAGTCCTGTCCACTTTTAAATTAAATAATCAAATAATTAATTTAGTGGCCCCCTTTCCACCTCACCCATGCCACCTTGGATCCCCTCCTTGGATACCCCCACCTCTCTCCTAGCCTTTATTACCCCAAATCTCCCCTTTATCCTTCCTCCCACGCCCATTAAGTCTTCCCACGACCATTTTCCCTACGACCCCTTGACCCAGTGGCATGCAAGAATGGACAGAGGCTAATTTTAGCCTTTGTCCCCATTCTTTTGCCACCGACGTTGGCTACCCTGCGGCCAACGTCGACGATCCTACCGACGTTGACAGCCTTCAAAACCATTTCCTGCATCCGTTGTAGGACCCCCTGCATGAACAAAATTCTCTTGATGCTTTTGCATTCGTATTTTCTTCTCCTCCCCCTCGTACAACAACATCAACAACTATAGGCACCTTGCAGGAATAGCTCCAAGCAATAGCTCCATTTACAGGTCCTTCAACAGCTTCGACAACAAGTTTCTCCATTCTCTAACCAGCAAGCAAGAGGTAAGGACAGTGTTGTTTTCCATTTCATTTCTTATCTGCATTTATCTATTTAGCTAACTACTGCCTATACCTTACCTGTTTGTCCCTGAGAGGCTAAAAAGCCTTCTAAGACCCCTGCCTCTCATCCATCCCCCTTTTGTGCTTCTGGTTCTCAACCAATCACTTTCCTGATAATCCCCTCTGCCCAACCAGTTTTGCATAAATCCTCAGACTACTCCTCAAACCCCAAATAGTCCCTCTGAATCCCACACAGAGCCTCAGACCCTTAGACGAAGCCTCAGTGCATTCTGTAGACCAAGACTAGACCTGTAACTCATCCCTGACTACTGCCTCGGTCAACCTCGTCCATTTCCCCTACCGACGTCAGCAACCTAACTGACATCAGTGACCTTCCTTGACCGACGCTGGCAATATCACTAACGTCAGTGACTGTGCAAAAGAAAATTGCTTCTAAACAGGTATGCATTTGTCTTAAGTTCTTTCTTTCTATCTTTCATCATTTATCACTTTCTATTTCTGATCAGCATTCTATTTTTAACAGTGGACTGGCATCCCCCAAGAAGCCTTTGTGCTTCTAGGACCAAGCCTTCGCTTGGCAGTCCACCCTTTTGTCATCTAACATTTTTTTGTGTTTTAGTGTCTTTCCCTTTCAGGTGTCATCCTCCACAACCAAAGAGGAGTTCTCACAATGTCTGAATTCTGGTGCGCATGTCTACAATCTGGGTATGTACAAACCCTCATCCATTTCCTTCTTAGTTTCTCATTTCCCTTTCTTGAATGTGAAAAGCAAATCTAGTGTAGAAACACACATAATCCATTTTCTATCTAACTGAACCCCAAGAAATGTGTTTTTGGGGTCTTATCTAGAAAGCTTATTGGATTTATCATATCTCTTTAAGGAATTGAAGTAGATCCTACTAAAGTCAGAGAAATATTTGACATGCCACCTCTAACCCACCTTAATAACTCCATAGCTTACAAGGGAAGCTCCAATCCATCCATCGCTTCATCTCTTAGTTATTAGATAAATGTCAACTCTTTCACCATATTCTCAAGAAAGATACATATTTTAAGTGGACTGTAGAGTAAATTTTTTACTCTACATTGTATTCCAATTTTTAGTCACGCACTGCAATTTTGGTTCCCACATACCTTGGTCATGGTGGCAGAGTTTTGGAGCAGAGCGCGGGTTTGTTTCTTTTGATTCTTTTTCATCTAAGTATCAAAGTGCAACAGAGGCTGCCAAGTGGCATAGTCTGAGCATGGGTTCTCTTTCCCCTTTTTGATTCTTTCATTTCATTTTTGCCTAAGTGTTGAATTCAAGTAGAGGCTGCCAAGTGTCGATTTCTAAAACATGGAACCAGCCAACTGGCGTCGTTTGAGACACTTTTCATAACTTTCAAGAGGGCCACAGAATGTGCCATGTATTTAGTAGTAGCTGAGTAGAATGCACCACGTGTCGGCATCCGTGTTTCATATCAGCACTCGCATTTCATCTATTTTTTGGCAAAAGGGTTTCAATAAGCTAAGCAGTAAGATCATGCAGAAAGTGCCAATTGGCAGTTGTGAAAGGCCTTGGACTACTTTTTTAGAGGAAAGCAAAAGCTACCACATGTCAGTATCTAGGAGATAGTTGGTTCAATGCCTAGGTTCAATGTTTATGGTTCAATACCTCGGTTAACGTGTAAATGGTGTGCAGCGCTGAACCGTTGAACCATTGAACCATTTTGGTTCATCAAGAAGTTCAAGGGAGTGTCCCAAAAAACCAAAGGGGGTCAAGTACCTTTTTGGAAGGAAGAAAGGCATCATTTAATTTTGTTTAAGTGCCAAAGAGAAATAGAGGCTGCCAAGTGTCACTTTTTGAGCCCCTTTCTACTCCATTCATGAAAGAAGTGGAAGACGCCACATGCCCCTAGTAAGAGAAGTGGAAGACACCACGTATCTTCCCAAAAATATGTAGAGACTACCACATGCATCCATCCCCTTTTTAAAATTTTCTCAGGTAAGGATTGCGGTGAGTTTTATTTTGTTAAAACTGTTAAGTATCGAAGAAGTGGATTGCAACAGGTGTCGAAGGCAGAGTGTTCCTGAGCAAGATATAGGGAAAGTGGAAAATGTCACGTGTCTTCGATAAATTAGGTGAAAAGTGCCAAGTGTTGTTCTTCGGTGCCTTCTAAGTAGTAGGGAGAATTTCAAGAAATTGAATAAGTGTCCTCTTTTGTTTCAATAGAACAGAGTGTTATATGTATTTGTTGCCGCAAAGCGAGATGGAGGGAAACTCGGTGGGAGTTATTTCTGGTAGATGGAGTAGTTCACCGGGTAGATTTTTGGGGCCTACAAACATTAAAAGGGCCATCTCTTTGTCCCATATAAGCAGAGGCATAATATACAATTGAGTAGCTAAGCAGGTGATGGAATGAGTGTCATGACCTTAGATTACAATTAATTACTTTTGTATAAGCAACTAAACATGGAATTGAAACCAAAAGTAATAAGTAACTAGAAATTAGAAACAACAAATAATAGGAGATACGAGAAACAACCAATCTATATTAAACTCTTCTAGAAGGAAATACAATGAAGAAATCTCTCTCTTCTCACACCTCTCAGATGTATAGTAATTCTCCTTCAAGATTTCTCTCTCTCTCTCAATCAATTACAACCAACTCAATTACTGAATTGCCGTTGCAAATCTTCTTGATCTTGCACCTTTGCAGATCTTCTTGATCTTGCACCCCAATTACAATACTATCCCATGGGTCTCTTAAATAGAATTAAAAAGCAAACAATAATTAGAAAAATAGACTCAAGACTAATTTTAGTCTTTACATGCAAACTAACTGTTCTCCTAAAAATAGAAACGTTGTCTAATTTTGGAAATGCACAAAAGTCAGTGTCAGTCTGAAGATGACCGATGCCAGCTGACCCCTAACCGATGTCAGTCAATTTTGATCGATTTTGTTGATGCCAGTTGACCCCTAACTAATGTCAGTTGGTTTTGACTGATGTCAGTTAGTGTGTAAGCCCAACAACCTCTACATTAGCTCAATAGTGAAGCTTTTAGCTCCACAACTCAACAATTTCCCACTTGGAGATAAATAGCTGCACCTATACCTGTATAACAACATCCTCTAAACATCTCTAGCTTGTTTCTCCCTCTTCAATTTCAATCTTGAAGACCAACAAAATTTGAATAAAGATTCAACTTCTCCTTTGTTACCAGCTTTGTTAACATATCAGTAGGGTTCTTATCCATATGGATCTTTTCCAGCTTCAACTGCCCATCCTCCAATACCTATCTAATGAAGTGGTACTTAAGCTGTATATGTTTGGTTCTTGAATGAAAGGTTGAATTACTTATTAAATGAATTGCACTTTGACTATCACTGTATAATCTACAAATCTCTTGCTCCTTTCTCAACTCTTCCATGAACTGAGTCATCCAAATCATTTCCTTGCTAGCCTTTGTGACTGCAACGTATTCTGCCTCTGTAGTAGACAAGGCAATAACCTTCTGAAACTTTGAAATTTAGCTAACCGCCATTCCACCAACAATGAACACATATCCTGTGGTGCTTCTCCTACCATCCAAGTCACCTACCATATCCAAATCTAAATACCCATGTAGAGAAGTGTTTGACCCTCCATAGAATAAATGCCTATTGTTGGTCCCTCTTAGATATTTGAGAATCCATTGAACTGCTTTTTAGTGTTCCTTTCCTGGATTGGCCATAAACTTGCTGACAACTCCCACTACTTGGGCAATATCGGGTCTAGTACATACCATTGCATACATCAAGCTCCCAACTGCTGAAACATATGGAACTCTACTCATGTACTCAACCTCATCATGTGATTTAGGACACTGTTCTTTGCTCAACTTGAAGTGTCCAGCCATAGGTGTGCTTACCGATTTTACATCCTGCATATTAAACATCTCCAACACCTTATTCACATAATCCTCTGATACAAAATCAAACTGTGATTTTTCCTATCTCTCTTAATACTCCTGCCAAGGATTTTCTTTACTGCTCCTAAATCCTTCATGGCAAATGTGTGAGCTAATTTTACCTTAAGCTTAGTAATTTTCTGCATGTGTGAACCTGTAACAAGCATATCATCTACATATAGTAACAGGATAATATAACTACCATTATCCAATTTGTTAAAATAAACACAATGGTCAGATTGACATTTACTAAAGCCATGCTTTGTCATAAACCTATCAAACTTCAAATACCATTGTCTTGGAGCTTGCTTAAGACCATATAAGCTTTTCTTCAACCTGGCCTTATGTCTCATTTGTCCATTCTCTCCTTCCTTTAACCTGTATACCCATTTGTTTTTCAGTGCTTTCTTTTCAGCTGGCAACTCAACCAAATCCCATGTATTGTTCTCTTCCAAGGAATCAATTTCCTCATTCATGCCATGCTCCCACTGTTTCCTAGATTCTACTTGCATTGCCTCATCAAAATTTTTTGGTTCTCCACCATAAGTGAGCAACAAGTAGTATAATGAAGGGGAATAATGAATTGGAGGTTTACTTACCCTTTTAGACCTCCTTATGGGTGTTTGAGACTCATTTACAGCTTGCTGTCCACCCAAATTTCCTTCTGACAGTGACCAATTCAGTCATCTCTGATCGATGTCGGTCTACACCCAACCGATGTCGATTCCACCTGACCAATGCTAATTTCCACATGACCGATGTCAATTTCCACCTGACCAACGTCGATTTCCACCTGACTGACATTGGTTTTCACCTAACTGACATCGGTCTCTGTGTTTTTCTATGAGTGATGATTTTTATCCATGAGCTCATTTTGGATCATAACCTCTTCCAAATCAAGATTGCCCTGCTCAAAATTATTCAGCCTCTTGAGCTGATCACTGTACATCACCTTCTCATTGAAAACTACATCACAACTAATAATTTTGTTAGTTTCTAAATTCTACAACCAGAATCTGAAATCTCCAAAACCATAACCAATGAAAGTGCACCGCATAGATTTAGCATCCAGCTTCTTTCTATTTTCTTTATCAATGTGCATAAAAGCTTTAGAACCAAAAACTCTGAGAAATGAAAGATCTACCTTTTTACCTATCCAAGCCTCTTTTGGAATTCCACCATCTAGTGTAGTAGAAGGTCCTCTGTTAATCAAATAAACTGCAGTGTCGATAGCTGCTACCCAAAATTGTAAGGACAAACTAGCATGCAACCTCATACTTCATGCACACTCCATTATTGTTCTATTCATCCTTTCAACAACTCCATTTTGCTGAGGTTTCTTTGAAACCATCCTTTCCTTGCGTATTCCACTCATAGAATAATAACTATTGAATTTATTGCTACGGTACTCACCACCATTGTCAGATCTAAGGCACTTCAATCTCAACCCTATTTCATTCTCAACCAAAGCTTTCCATTTCTTAAATGTGTCAAAAAAAGTTAGTTTTCCTCTTTATGCAATAAACCCATACCTTTCTTGTAGCATCATCAATGAAAGAAACATAATACTGTGATCCTTCAATAAAAGCTACCTGAGCTGGTCCCCACACATCTGTGTGAACAAGCTCCAACTTGTGCTTCTTCTTTGTTGACCCAGTTTTGAGAAACCTCACTTTTTTCTATTTCCCAAAAATACAATGCTCACATAAATCTAGATCTATAATTTTCAAATCTGAAAGCTTACCTTTTGACTTAAGAATATTCATTCCCTTCTCACTCATGTGACCAAGCCTACAGTGCCACAATTTTGCATCTACATCTGAAGTAGATAGAACAGAAGGAGAATAATTATTAATACAAGTAGATAGATAAAGTGTACCTACTCTCTTACCTTTTACTAATACAAGTGCACCCTTGGAAACTTTCCAAGATTTAGCTGTGAGAGCTATTATGCAACCCTCATCACCCAGCTTTCCTACAAAAATTAGATTCCTCTTTAGGATGGGTACATGCATGACATCCTTCAACACCCATGTGTTGCCATTCTGCAATTTTAGTTGCACTTTTCCTTTGCCAACAATTTTACAAGGCTCATCATCCCCTAAATAAACTTTTCCAAAATCTCCATGGACATAATCATTGAAAAATTCTCTATTTAGGGTTGCATGGAAAGAGGAACCAGAATCTAAAACCCATGATTCTACTTTATTATCCAAAGAAAATGTAAGAGCATCTTGTGCAATAATACCTACAACTTTTGCTTCTTTATTACCTTCATACTGATTTTATTTGTTATCCTTCAACCAACAATCTTTCTTTGCATGCCCTTTCTTTCCACAATTCTAGCAGGTTATTCTTCTATTTCTGGATTTGGATCTACTTCCCATCTTTGACCTTTATTTCCCTTGCTTGCCCTTCTTTCTTTGCCTTCCCCTAATTTTAACACTTAAAGCATTACCTGATGTTTCCCCTGTGCTTTTCCTACGAATTTCTTCATTTAATATTACACTAAAAATATCATCAACTTTCAAGATATTTGAAGCATATGCAGTATTACTAACTACCATTACCAAACTATGCCAACTTTTAGCTAAAGAGCATAAGATTAAGAGAGCCTTAATTTCATCATCAAAAACTATTTTGACTAAATTTAACTGATTTACTATTGTATGAAAATCATTAAGATGACTAGATACAGATCCACCTTCCTACATTTACAAATTAAATAATTGATTCATAAGATATACCTTATTCAAAGCTAAGGGTTTTTCATATAAATTTGCCAAAGTATCCATTAACTCCACCGTTGTCTTTGCCCATGATAAGTTGAAAATCACAGAAGCTGCTAGGCTTAACCTTATAGATCCACGAGCCTTTCTATCAAGAACATTCTATTCTTGATCTTCCATATCTATGGGATTCTTTGAAACCCCACCCAATGATAAGTACAAATCTTTTTGATACAGATAATCTTCAATCTGCATCCTCCATAATTGATAATTCTTGCCATTGAATTTATCCATTCTTAGTTTACTTTCTTCTGCCATTGCTTTGCTCCCACTCAATCAGAAACCCCTATGAGTGAATTATGTAATCAACAAACACTAACACTCTCTGATATCAATTTTTAGTGTATACACATAGCTATGATACCACTTGTCAGGACCTTAGAGTACAATCGATTACTTTTGTATAAGAAACTAAACATGAAATTGAAACCAAAAGTAATAAGTAACTAGAAATCAAAAACAATAAATAATAGGAGATACGAGAAACAACCAATCTATATTAAAATCTTCTAGAAGAAAATACAATGAAAAAATCTCTCTCTCCTCACACCTCTTAGATGTATAGTATTTTTCCTTCAAGAGTTCTCTCTCTCTCTCAATCAATTACAACCAATTCAATTACTAAATTGCCATTGTAGATCTTCTTGATCTTGCACCTTTGCAGATCTTCTTGATCTTGCACCCCAATTACAATAATGCCCCATGGGTCTCTTAAATAGAATTGAAAAGCAAACAATAATTAGAAAAATAGACTCAAGACTAATTTTAGTCTTTACATGCAAACTAATTGTTCTCCTAAAAATAGAAACACTGTCTAATTCTAGAAACACTTGGAAACACTTAAAATTTGGTGTCGGTCTAAAGATGACCGATGTCGGCTGACCCCTAACCGATGTTGGTCGATTTTGATTGATTTTGCTGATGCCAATCAACCCCTAACTGATATCGATTAGTTCTGACCGATGTTCGTTACTGTGTAAGCCCAACAACCTCCACATTAGCTCAATAGTGAAGCTTTTAGCTCCACAACTCAATAATGAGAAATTCAGGTGCAGAAGGAGGTACTAGTCATGAATCGACATGCTGTAGACATGACAACCACCCCACTCTAGCATGGCCCTTTTTGATAAAACCAGTATACATCTAAGGCATTGAATGCACTGAATGTCACACTATTTTATCTATAAAATCTGATGCTATAAAAGAGGAAGGGGAGATACAGAAGGAGATATACAAGATAAAAAAATATATTGTAACAAGTTTAGACTTTCTAGAGCTCGTGACTAAGTAATATCATTTTCTTTTGTCTCATTTTCTTGAGTTGTAAAGTTGATGTAACTGTGCATGTTTCTGTGCCTTTTATGTGGCTGAAGAATTAAGAAGATTGAACTCTATGCCTTTATTGATATTATCTGTGTCATTTGCAAAGTAGTCTATACTATAAAATTTTTAGAGTTGTGATTAGGAATGTCATTTGCTTTTGTCTCATTTTCTTGAGTTGAAAGGTTTACATAACTGTATGTGTTTTTGTGCCTCTTATGTGATTGGAAGATTATTATAAGAAAATTGAACCCTATGCCTTTGTTGACATTTTCTATATCTCAGCAAAAGAAGTTTCTGTTGTGAGCCTCTGTTTCTATTATTTCAATCTTTTACATTGATCATGCACTTGTTTGCTCTTAAATGTAAATTAATCCTACATATAGTCTCACTGTGCTTAGGATTAGGATCAAAATTACACTCAGGTGGATCACCATAGTTAGGTTTCATTTCTTGCATTTGTATTTTTGTTTAAATTCCTATCCTTTTTCCCCCCACACTTGATATAAAGAAGAGACAAACTTCTCTAAAATCTGGAGGTTTTTCTAAGACGCAAGTCCCACATCTTGAAACTTCCCATTGTTGTTGATTAGAATCAAGCATAATTTTAAGCATCAACAGTTTTGGCACGCCCAGTGGGACCGGTCTTACAGTTTCTTTCAAGACTATATGAACTAGAGAGCTACAAGGAGTCAGAGCTGTGGACCAATAACCAGATCTCAATCTACTACAAATCTAGGTATTCTTTAACCACCTTTGGTAACTAGTCTAAGAAGGAGAGTCAATCAGTTTGTACCAATAGCAAATATGGGAGCCCCTTTACCTCCAAGAAATTATGCAAGATGGAACACTGGTAGTCCTCTGATCCTCCCAGTACCACCAACTACTTGGGATCCTATCCCAGTAAATGCCTTAAAAGATCTACCGAAATTCAGTGGGCAAGACTCTAAAACACCTAAAGAACATCTTCAAGATGTATCGGATGTCTGTGCTATACATGTTGTCAAACAACAAAATGTGGCCATAAAATTATTAGCAGCTTCTTTTAAATTGAAAGCTTTAGAATGGTATAGGTCCTTAACCCCAAATACCATTTCTACATGGGATGAGCTCAGAGATCTTTTCTTTGAGATATTTACAGAGAAGGGTGACAAGTCTTCTTTGTTACAACAGTTAATTACCATCTAAAGAGGACCACAAGAAGCCATGAATGACTTCAATTCTAGATTTCAAAAGACTTGGGATAGGATTCCTATTACAGCTAGACCATTACCAGGTATGGCTATAGTATTTTATCTCAAAGCTTTAAATTCATATATATCTTTTATGATTCAGTCACTTGGAGGTCAGACTCTGCCAGAAGCTTATGACCTTGTAGTCAGAGCTGAAAATAATTTAATAAATGCTAGAAAGTTGCCTCCAAGGCCTCTCATGCCCTTGTTCCTAGAAATTTTCTTGCTCTTGCCTCAAGAAGTTCCTAAGTCTGTAAGCCCACCTATGTCTATATACAAATATCCTCAACCACCTGCTAGAGAACCTGTCCCTGCTCAGTCATCTGAGATGGATGATATCAAGAATATCTTAAGGACATTTTCTAATCAGTTGATTAACATCAAGAGATAGTAGAATCCTTACCCTAAGCCTCCATATCAAGGCTATCAAGGAAACATATTTTCATCTCAGCCAAACCTATATTAGAGTCTTCCAAGACAAACTAATCATCAGCCAACAAATCAATTGGTTTCAGTCCCCACACCCTCACAGACTATTCCTCCCAATGCAAATAAGGAGATGGTTCTAGGGCAAAATAATTATGTGGATGATACTAATTCTTGGTGTTTCCCTTGCAATGATGCTCATACACCTAGAGATTGTTTTAGGGGTAATCTACAACAAAAGGTGGTAGAGCAAAGGGGAATGGATGGTCAGTTTGCTAGTTCTAGTGGCAATCAAGCCTACCAGTTTCTTGGTATATAGAATTCAGTCTTAGTGGCTCAGATGCAAGGAATGTCCTTACAACAACATGAATAAATAGCCCCAAAACATGCTTTGTTCTCATGGGTTGAAGATGAAGAATCAATTTTCTTGAATGAAGCATCTATCTCCCGAAAACCAGTGGTGTAATCTGATTATTACACTAGATCAAAGAGAAGGATGGTGGAACAGCCTGAGATTGTAAACAGTCAAGTCATGGAGAATCGTCCATCTCAAGGACAAAGAAACACTGTTGTCAAACAAGAGGTGCCTCAATCGGGGCAAAATCAAGGGACTCCAGCCCAAATTTAGGAAAAAGCAAGATACCCCTATTTTCAAAAAGCTCAGACTCTAGGACCCATAAATGTGGTGGATCAATTGAAGAAGACTCCAAAAAAAGTATCAATATGGGATATATTGGCTATTCTTGAATATAAGATGCTACTACAAGAAGCTCTGCAAGGCCAAGTAGTACTCAAAGGTACTGTTACCAAGGAAGGACCTGTTAGAAGAGAAAATCTCAAAGATACAGTTTATTTGCAGACAACAGCCTTAGTGACTGATACAACAGAGGTAAGCAAATCCAAATTGGATCCCTTCTATTTAACTTTAATAGTGGGCAAAAAACTACTGCATAATGCAATGATTGATTCAGGGGCTAGTACCATAGTAATGCCCAAGCAGATAGCTGATGCTTTAGAAATTAAGTATGAACCACTTGCTAAAGGAGTCATATAGCTAGATGGTAAAGCAGTGCAAACCATAGGGAGAATCCAACAAATCCAATTAAAATTATATGCTTGTCCAAATATAATTGTAAATCAAGATGTAGTAGTGATAGATATACCTCCTATTTTTGGCTTATGTTTGTCAAGAGACTTTACAGCCAAAATAGGGGGATATATGTCCTTGATTGGTCTCATCTCATCTTAAGAACCAAATATGATTCAAGGATAAAGGTATTATCTGAATCATTACATAAATATCATATCACTAATGGTCCCACTGCAAGGTTGGAGGCAGGCCATGCCATGATGAATAAAGAAGAGAGGGTTTTTGTGGAAGAGCTAGGCGACTGGACGGAGCATGATCAAGAAGAAGAAAATGATCATTTTTTAGCTATGATGAAAAGTGACCCATTTGGAAACTATGACTCCATTGGTCTAGGCACTTACATTATACTTGATGAGGATCATAGAATTCCAAATGTTCTAGAAGAAGAAAGGTCAAAAGATTCCTCTTCTATCAATCCTCAGGTCTCTTATGAATTTTAGATTCCTGATGAGAAATCACAGGCATATACTTTGACCCTGGATGAAGAAGAAATAATCTCAGACTTTCTTCTAACTTTACAAGATAATGTAGAAGAGTAGGGGCAATCTCTGAACCATAATTTAAATGATTTGTTTGAAATTATCGGGTCAGGTTATACCATTTTACAAGATAGCTGTGAATCAACTATAGATGAACATAACAACACTGAGCCTCAATTACATGTGCAATATTTTTGCACTCTTTCAAGATTATCCTTTCAAGAGGTTAAAGTCATGAAAGAGGAGAATAATGCAATAGAGCTTGAGTTTGAAGCATAAGAAGTTAAGTCAATGGATGATATAGGTCAGAAGGCTTCTGTTGATGAGCAGACCATCATTGATTTCTTATTAAGACATACTAACATCGAGAGCTGATATTTGACAGACTTCTAAGAATAAGAAGAGCTTATGAATGATGAAAGCATGTTTGACTCAGACTCACTCAAATGCAAGGAAATCCGTTTGGCATATATAGAGGACAATTCACTAAAGATATACCCATCTCAATCACTTATATGGCAACATAAGCTGGCTTGTCATGAAGGAGACGTTAGAAATTTTTTCTTTTGATCCCAATGGGAGATAAAGATGCTTAATTAATGTAGTTAGGTAGTTTCCCATTCCCGCATTGTTTTTGTTTTTCCATTGTTGTTTTCCCACTTTCCTTTTAAATAAGTGTTTTAAAACACAGAGTCAGCACCTTAGAAGTTTTTTAAATTCTTTAAATTTTGCTGCATTTAATGCTTCCCAAATCTTTCAGAATCTCCAAGGTACCTTGCACCGCAACTTGCACAACATGTCCATCTCATTGTCCCTAGAAGATTGAGTTGGATTTGCTAATGGCTATCTAAATTTAATGCCATTTGAGACTTGATAGGTCCATAAATACCTCCTAGCAAGGTTTAAAATTTACAAACTCTCAAGCATTCTTGCATCTGCAAAAAATATCTTGCTCCTTGCAAATTTTAGTGCCTAGTAAAACTTGCTTCAGCAAGAGTGTTTCCGTCTTACAAAAGGTTCATACTGGGTATTATAGAAAGGATATAGAAATGGCATGAGCATCATCTTCACAACAAGGAGTTGGGACTTTTGAATCTATGGATAGGTTGCTTGCTAGTAATTCAAATGCTTCAGCTTTCACACAACCGGTAAGAGCCTATCTGAGGACAAGAATCCTAGGATTTGGTCAAGCCAGTGACCCATCAAAAGTAAAGGATTATGCAGATGGAATCATGGACCCAATTTTGCAAAAAACTAGTAGCAAGAATCTTAGAGAAGGGGTACATCAAAGGTGTCTTCAAAGATCCAGAGGGGGAAATACGAGACATTCGCAATGAAGATATGGACCTCACAATTGGCTCAGTTCATTATCTCAGCTGTGCATCCATGCCCTGACTTGATTGAATTATGCACAAACTTGCTCCATGCACCATCTTGCACTATTCAACAGGGCCCCTTCATGGTGCAGATCACACCACAAGCTATCAGGGACATGCTAGCCCTACATTATGACAATACTGCTACATTCCCCACTATTGCTAAGATGCAAAAGACATGGGCAAATGTCAACACTCAAACAATGTTTTTGAGGTATAAGTTACAAATGGCTGATGGTGATACTATGGTACCCATGTTCCCTGCACCAAGATCTCAATTCACGCCAGCTAGCCAAGATGCACTGTCAATGATGGCTCTCATCTTTGGCATGAAGGATGACATGGCAGTGTATGTAGAACAAATGGCCATCCTTTTCAAGTTGAAGATAGTTGACAAGATGCAAGAGTATCGACTTGACTTCTCAGAGCACATTACCTTTTCAATAGTGGAACAACTGACCTAGTTCAAATCAAAAGGGGTGTTCAGGTATTCTTCTTATTTGTTCCATCTCATAATGTATTAGAACCCTGAACTTTTCACCCAACATATGAATCTGAACATGTATGACCCAAGTTTTGACCCCCAAAGGACCAGTCCTGTGTCTGCATGGACACATGTTTTATCAAGAACTAGTGACCTGTATGATTTTTGGGAACTATTCGTTACCCCCTCCTTTTGTTGCTTCAGACTTGAACCTATCATGAACAGGTTATTTCCAAGTGTTTCAAATCTCCTGGTCAGTTGTCCAATCCTGTGTGACTTCTATTTTGGATCCCACCACATGATCATAAGGGTTCATGGTTTTTGTGGAGAACCAGTGTTGCTATCAAAGACTTTAACTCTTAGGTTAGCATTCTTAGAGGTCACTAGGTAGGTGTCAGTGGTTGAAAATGAGTACGGCTCTGGTAAGAAGAAGAGAAAAAAGTATAATCTCCCATGGATGACCAACAACATGGTATTAGAAACTAGAGATGCTGAACCTGTGCTGCTAAAAAATCTAGCCTTCCTAGGTTTCTTGCTAGTTGAGGACAAATGGGTTTACGACCCAAGTGGTTTCATAGTTTCTTGGGTAAGGACCAATAGGATTGGGGCTAGGATTGCACATGAAGGCCACCCTTTTTGGGGAACCAAAAAAAATCCTATAGAAGATGCTCCTAGTCTTTATGTTGAATTGATAGATTTGCCTCTGCCACAGAATAGGCCATGGGAAACCTTCTATGATAAGTAGAGGGATTATGATCCCAAAGTCAGGATGACTTCTAGTTTGAGAAGGACATTGAAGAACAAAGATTGGGATGCAAAGAAGATTAAAGCCTATTAGAAATATAGGCAGGAATTTTCTCAAACCACCCATACTTTTGGAAGCATGGATTTAGATGAAAGATGGGAAGAACTATGGGATGAGTGCCATCCCTCCCCTGCATCTAGCCCAAAACAAAGAAAATTGCCAACACTGGGTACAGGGTAGGAAGCTAGAATGGGACCCAACAACCACAGGCCTTAGAGCACGCTGTAGCTACAGTCACTACATCAACCTGGCCCTAGCCTCTTAGCATCGTGGAACAACAAAGGAGTGTGGTGTCTTCACCACCAAAAGCTTCCCCATCATTGAAATTTATTGAAATCCTTGGTTCTCCACAAGCACCACTAGCAATAGCAGATGTGGAAGGGAAGTAGACGCAGCCAGAGTTGCTGACACCCAAGAAGAGAAAGAGGGTGCAGTTCCATTTTGATTCAGAGGAGGAAAAGGAACCTTCATGGCATCAATTATAGAGCACTATATTTCCCCCCAAGTAAGTATTACTCCTCCTCCTCCCTCTCAGTCTGTTCCTTCCCTTATCGGCGTGATGCCTCCACCTAGCCAAATGACACCTCCTACCACCTCTACCTTCCCCATTTTGCACTTCACCCCATATTTGATGCCTCAAGCCCTCATGTTACCCCATTTCTCCCCCTCTATTCCCAAAAAGATGCCCCTTCAGCTCACCCATAGCCAACTGCTAGCTATTTAATATGGCCTACCATAGGGATATCCTTTTGTGGGAGGACACATTGCATCCCCTTCCACCTTCCAGATGTAGGTTGATGCTACTAAAAAGGCAAGAGAAGCCAGGATGGAGAAAAAGAAAACTAAAGAGAATAAAGCATTGGCTACCCCACATCTGCAGTCACAATTTGACCCTATTCAGCAGCAACTGATGGTGACCCATTTGTCACCCAATGCGTCAAGCCGAGCGAGTAGATGCAACCATAGGATTACATAATGAATGCAGTGGCCATTGATATGTCCATGTTTAGGCCTCACAATAGAGTTGAGCTATTGACTGAATCCACTTTTGCAGTCATGGAAGATTATTTGAAAACATCAAGAAGAATACAAAAGTTGGAGGCTGATTTGGCCAAAGAAAAGGCAAACTATAGCAGTTTGGTTGAAGAAATCAATAAGAAAGATAATGAAATAACAAATCTGAATAAACAGTTACAAGATATTATTTCCCTTTAGGTTCACTAGGCATTCCAATCCTAGAATGATTCATTAAAGGTAGAGTTAACACATGCAAAGGATGCAGTGATGACCCTTAGGTGGGAGAAAGTAGCGTTGCAAGGAAGATTCAAAGGACATCAATTGCAAGTTACTCAATTGTAGTAGAAGTTGTTGGATGAACAAAATAATACTATGGCTTTTCAAGACCAGTTCCAAGTGGAGCAACAAAAAGTGACACAACTGATGCTAGAGCTAGCTAATAGGCCAAAAGGTGTTAGAGTGATAAAACTGGTAAAGGAGCTCTACGAATTAGTGTGAAAAATAATTTCCTCAGAGATTATTTAGCTTAGGCTGTCTCTCACCTTCCTACTCAATGCACAACAATTGTGTGAGAAGGTGGAAGATTTAGTGAAGAACACTCTAGCTACAGTCTCTGACAGAGTCACAAACTCCCAAACCTTGTTGTAGAAGCTCTATGATGTAATAAATGTGACATTGGCAGCCATAAGAATCACTAACAGAATGGTCACTGTAAAACAAGTCAATGAGGTGCGTAGTTGTAATTCTATGGCCAACAGTTGCAAGGAGCTTCTCAAAGTCATGAAGGAAAGCATCAGTGAGATGAAGTAGCATCTTGAAGATCTAGTGCAACTAGGTCTTCCTTCTCCATTTCTATATGCCAACACGGTGCTAATGGTTGATCAAATTAAACCATTACTGCTGGCCAAACAGAAGGATCAAATAGTTTTCTAGAACCTACGGGATGATTCCTTAGTATCAGAAGTTGAAGCTATTCTAGTTCCTATTTTCCAGCTAGAATTCAAATTGAAAGCTACAGTTTAGATTCTACTAAAATTTTCACACAAGGATATCATCAACCTTGATTTAGCTTTCATTGAATTATAGAACAAGCAAGGGTTATCTGACCATGAATGGTCCATCTACCAGACAACACTTTTGAAACTCTAAAATTTTGAAATTTTGATAGAGCGGGAGTTGTGTTTATTTTTGAGCAGGCTCAAAAGTCCTGGGGGTTGCTACTAACTGTAGAGTATATTTTTTAATCTACGTTGCATTCTGATTTTCAGTCACACACTATAGTTTTTGTTCCCGCATACCTTGGTCATGGCAACAAAGTTTTGGAGCAGAGCGCGGTTTTGTTTCTTTCAATTCTTTTCCATCTAAGTATTGAAGTGTAATGGAGGCTACCAAGTGGCATAGTATAAGCATGGGTTATCTTTACCCCTTTTTGATTCTTTCATTTCATTTTTTTCTAAGTGTTGAATTTGAGCAGAGGCTGCCAAGTGTCACTTTATGAAACACAGAACTGGCTAATTGGCATCATCTGAGACACTTTTCATAACTTTCAGGAGGGCCACAGAATGTGCCACATATCCAATAGTATCTGAGTGGAATGCACATGTGTTAGAATCTACGTCTCATATCGGAACCCAAATTTCATCTATTTTTTGGTGAAAGGGTTTCAATAAGCTAAGCAGCAGGATCATGCAAAAAGCACCAATTAGCAGTCGCGAAAGGCCCTGGACTACTTTTTTAGAGGAAAGTGGAAGATACCACGTGTTGGTATCTAAGAGATAATCAGTTCAATGCTTGGGTTCAATGCCTTGGTTTAACATTTATGATTTAATACCTTGGTTAATGTGCAAATGGCATGCAGTGTTGAACTGTTGAACCATTGAACCATTTTGGTTCATTGAGTAGTTCAAGGGAGTGTCCCAAAAAACCAAAGCAGGTCAAGTACCTTTTTGGAAGGAAAAAAGGCATCATTTCATTTTGTTTAAGAGCCAAAGAGCAGTAGAGGCCACCAAGTGTCACTTTTTAAGCCCCTTTCTACTCTATTCCTGAAAGAAGCAGAAGATGCCACATACCCCTAGCAGGGGATGCAGAAGATGCCACATATCTTCCCAAAAACATGTGGAGACTGCCACATGCATCCATCCCCTTTTTAAAATTTACTCAAGCAAGGAATGTGGTGAGTTTTATTTTGTTAAAACTGCTAAGTATCGAAGAAGCAGATTATAACAGGTGTCAAAGGTGGAGCATTCCTGAGCAGGATATAGGGAAAATAGAAAATGTCGTGTGTCTTTGATAAATCTGGTAGAAAGTGCCAAGTTTTGTTCTTCGGTGCCTTCTAAGTAGTAGGGAGAATTTTAGGAAATTGAATAAGTGTCCTCTTCCCTTTCAACATAATAAAGTGTTTTGTGTATCTATTGTCACAAAATCAGATGGAGGGAAACTCGATAGGAGTTATTTTTGGTAGATGGAGCAGTTCACCAGGTAGATTTTTGGGGCTTGCAAACATTAAAAGGGCCGTCTATTTTTCCCTTATAAGCGGAGGAAGAATAGACAGTTGAGTGGTTAAGCAGGTGATGGAATGAGAAATTTAGGCAGAAGGAGGTATTAGTCATGAATTGACATGCCGCAGACAGGGTAGTCGCCCTGCTCCAGCATGGCCCTTCCTGATAAGACTAGGATACATCCAAGGCATTGAATGCACCGAATGTTGCACTATTTTATCTATAAAATTTGAGGCTATAAAAGAGGAAGGGGAGATATAGAAGGAGATATACAAGATAAAAAAAGGAAATATTGTAACAAGTTTAGACTTTCTAGAGCTCGTGACTAAGTAATATCATTTGCTTTTGTCTCATTTTCTTGAGTTGTAAAGTTGATGTAACTGTGCATGTTTCTGTGCCTTTTATGTGGCTGAAGAATTAAGAAGATTGAACTCTATGCCTTTGTTGATATTATCTGTGTCATTTGCAAAAGTAGTCTATACTGTAAACTTTTTAGAGTTGTGATTAGGAATGTCATTTGGTTTTGTCTCATTTTCTTGAGTCAAAAGGTTTACATAACTGTAAGTGTTTTTGCACCTCTTATGTGATTGGAAGACTATTATAAGAAAATTGAACCCTATGCCTTTATTGGCATTTTCTATATCTCAACAAAAGAAGTCTTTGTTGTGAGTCTTTGTTTCTATTATTTCAATTTTTTAAATTGATCATGCACTTGTTTGCTCTTAAATGTAAATGAATCCTACATATAGTCTCACTGTGCTTAGGATTAGGATCAAAATTACACTTAGGTGCATCGCCATAGTTAGGTTTCATTTCCTACATTTGCATTTCTATTTAAATTCCTATCCTTTCCCCCCACACTTTATATAAAGAAGAGACCAGCTTCTCTGAAATATGGAGGTTGTCCCAAGACGTAAGTCCCACATCTTGAAACTTCCCATTGTTGTTGATTAGAATGAAGCACAATTTTAAGCATCAACATGGACTAAGGACTATAAAAAAGCCTTTGATTCACTCAAAGAGTACCTTCTTTCTCCACCCATTGTTACCCTTCCTAAAGATGACCAACCCTTCTACCTTTATATCTCTACCACTGACCATTCCTTAGGGGTAATGTGTGCTCACCACAATGAATAAAAACAAAAGAAAGCTATCTATTATATAATTCAAACACTTATAGAGTATGAGAATCAGTATACCTATACCAAGAAACTTTTCATCAACTTAATCTTTATGGATTCTAAACTTTGTCATTACCTCCTCAATCATAAAACCTTTGTCATCACCAATACTCACCCACTCAAGTACACGCACTCCAAACCATACCAAATCTAATGCATGGCTAAGTGAATCATACTCCTAGCTAAGTCTGACCTTGAGTTCCTCCAAAAAATTTTGATTAAGGGGCAAGTCATTATTGATCAATTAGTTAAAGCTCTTTTTTTAGACAACCAACCACTCCCTCTTTCTTTTCCCAATGAGTACATCATAACTCTTTCTCAAGAGGGCATCACCTACCAAATGACCATGTTCTTTGACAGTTCAAAATGCTAGCATGATGGGGGTGCCAAAGTTATTTTCATTCCCCTCAATGGCAAACCTCTTTTTATTTCTTTTAAACTTAATTTTGAGTGTACCAATAATATGGTTGAGTATAAAGCCTTGGTGATAGGTCTCCAAACTACTCTAGCTTTGGGAGTTAAGATGATCAATGTATTTGGTGATTCCCAACTTATGGTCAACTAAATCAATGGATCCTAACAATATAAGAATGATGTCTTACAAAAGTAAAAACACCTAGTATATGTCCTCTTGGCATCATTTGATCATTAATTCATCCATTCAATTCCATGATTCACCAATAAGTTCATAGATATAATAGCTTTCCTTACTTCCTAGATCCCATATATGCCTTCTAATTCTAAGATCTTTTCTAGCATTCATTATTTTATCACACCCTCTTATATTCAATTTGACCTCCATACCATTTATAGCATGGAGTAATCTCCATCAGACATTTATGAGCAAACATTTGTCTACCTCAACCTCAACATCATTCCTCCCAACCTCTATAGGAATGCTCAAAGATCCTTTATTCATAGTACCTCCTAATATATCATATTAGGGGGAATCCTTTAAAAACATGCTTTAGATGGCCTCCTTCTCTGTTATCTATGCAACCATGAAGCTTCTCATGCTATAAAGGAAATACATAAAGGGATCTATGGGGGATACTTTAGTGGTCTAGCTATCACTAAACATATCCCTTACCTTGGATACTATTGGCCCACCCTCAACCAAAACTATTACAATTATGTAAATAAGTATGTTAAGTGTCAACAATATACCAATTTACATCATGCACTAGCCCATGGCCTTCAAGTATCCAAGGAATTTTGGCCCTTCTTACAATGGGGAATAGATCTCATTAGGGAAATCAATCCTCATTCTTCATAGTGGCACTACTCCATTATCACTACCATTGAGTATTTCACCAAGTGGATGGAGGTTATTCCTCTCATCTTGTCCAAAGCTGACAAGATAGTTGACTTTATTAATCATCATATCATCTATCATTTTGGTGTTCCCCATAAGATAATCAATGATAATGGTAAATCTTTAAAAAACAAGTAAGTCTAATGTCTTTGTGATGCATTTGGCATCAAGTTAATCTTTTACTGACCTTACCATCCATAAATAAATGGATAGATGGAAGCCTCTAACAAAACCCTCAATAAAATGTTAACCAAAATGGTCAATGCTTCTAGTTGGGATTGACATTTACACATCCCCTTTGCTTTATGGGACTATTGCACTAGCATTAAAACCTATATAGGTGCTACCCCTTTCTCTCTATTCTTCAAATTAGAGGCATTTTCTCCTCTTTAAGTCTAGATTACCTCTCTCTACATATCCTTGCAAGACATCATTTTTGAGAGCGACTATCATCAAGAGTGTCTAGCTCAACTTGAGCTACTTGACGAGCGCCACCTAGTTCCACTTAACCATCTTCATGTCTATCAAGAGTGAGTTAAGTGTGCCTATAAAAATCACATAAAAGAATGAGAATTTAACATTAGACACCTTGTACTAAAGGAAAATCAACATGTGACCAATATAGATAAAATCAAGCGAGGTAAATTTGATTTTAATTAGATTAAACCCTACATCATAACCCACAAGTATGGATCAGGAGCTTATAATTTGTCTTCCCTTAAAGGAAAACCAAAAATTGAGCCTATCAATGACTTACACCTATGTCCTTTCTTTTTTAAACAAGGATCAAAGTCGTCTTTTGTTTGACTTAAGCTCGTCTCTTGAATTATGCTATTTTCACCCTATTCACACCTTCATCCCATCCCTTTGAGGATAGTCGATTACAACATATAACCATGTAATTAACCATCACATTAATAGACTAATACTAAATATGGGTATCAAGGCTCTACCTATGGCATGGTTCTCATAGATACTTTTAATCCCTAATCAGATGGAATCCCATGGTCATTGTTTCTCAAACCACCCCTTTCACCCATCATTAACCCCTCGTGCTCTAGGTTTTGCCCTTATAAAGGTAAACCTCTACGCCTGTATAGACTTTTCCATGTCTAACATAGCATCAAAACAATTTGGGATACCAAAATATCACTTGAGTCAAATATCTCTAGCATGCATACTACTCTTTGGAAGGATAACTACCCAAAATCTAAAATTGCTTAAAAAGATAAACTACTCCCTTGAAGGACAACTACCCAAATAAACAAATTCAAACTTAGACCACTCCCTTGAAATATGGTGTTGTATAGACTAATTACCCAGTTATTGCCAAATTTTTGAGTCTGATTAACATTAATTATTAACCCAGGGTGCATATGCTTTTTAAGGATATCATCACTATATATGCATTATTGATTCAAAAATCATTTTGATTTTCTAATTGTAGTACAATGAATTTATGTTGAATTCATTAGATAGATATACTATGAAACTAATATGATAGAACTAAATAATTAATTCACACTTATGAATCACACATGCATCACACTTATATAATCAAACTTTTTAAAATCAACTTACACAACACACTTAAAGCTAAAGAGAGTTAGGATCTTTATTACAACTCCTTTCGAGGGCGCCCTTCCTCATTTAGAACCGAGTTATAATATTTCTCCAAGATAATTTAAAAACTTCTCACAAAATCAATCTTCTCATTACTTAATTCTATATTAATTAAAGATTGCTATAGGAAGTTACAATATTCAGAGTGCAATGTTGCAATTTCAATACTTTTTCTATTATCTATTCAAATTAACTAAATCCTAATCTGATCTAGGTTCTACCATTAAATACATAAGGTAGTTTATTGAATTTTAACCAAAGACACCAAAATAAGAAAAAAATACAAATACTTAAAAACTACCCCAGTCAACCTTCAAGTGGTTAGTAATCGAAGTTACTTATTTTAGGCTTGACTGGGTTAAAGACAAGGCATATTATTTTGTTATTTTAGTTATTTTTGTCTTTTCCTCATTATCCTTGTATTTTTCATATTTGGAAACACATCCAATATTTCCTTGCATGTAGGGAATCCATACAAAAACTATGATTATTTCCAATAATCCATTCGGTTCCCAAGATAGCTAATTGTGTCTTTAAGATCTTCTCAATAATAATACTATTTTGCATAGTGGCTATAGTCAACCTGTAGGTGAAGTCTATAGTTACTATGAGCACTTTATAGTGGTTATGAGCAACATATAGGTGAATATTATAGTTACTATGGGCAACTTTAGTTGTTGCAGGTAACCTTTAGGTGAAACCTAAAGTTGCTATGAGGACTTCTATAGTGGCTATAGAAAACCTGTAGGTGAAGCTTACAATTATTGTAGGCACTCTATAGTGGCTAAAAAAAACCTATAGGTGAAGCCTATAGTTACTATGAGAAACTTGTAGTATTTATGGCCTAGTAAGATTTTTCAGCCTTTCATGACCCTTCAAATATTTGTTAGATAAAGTCACACCAATACAATTCAATTAGGAAAAAAACATTAATAATTCATAACATATATATATATATATATATATATATATATATATATATATCAATGTACATACAAAATCATAACTTCATTCATTCATTTGTATAAGTCATGAATATTTATGGGATTTACATTGAAAAATACATATACTAAGCATGGATGAGGCTATAAAAGTAAGAAATTAGTGGCCTCATCCCTCCCCCCTATTTAACCTCTTGCTTGGCCTCAATCAAGCCTTGGTTGCATTTTAAAACCACAAAATTTCCTAAAGTCTAAGGTTTTAGGGTAGCTTGACCCTTCAAGGATGTAAAAATTTTTAGCATTCTCAATGTGTTCCCATCTTTTCTTCTCTGCCTCTCTATCAGATGGAACATTTCCTTCCCAGTCTGGGAATTGGGAACCAAAATATAGGGGGTTAAAACATCAATCCCAACCTTTATATTCTCCACTTCCTGACAAGTTCAATATACAAGTATACTCTATGGATGGACTCCCTAAGGTTTTGAGGGGAATAAGGTTCCTTTATTTTTAAGGTATATGATATTTCTGCCCATCTGTGAGAGAAAACAACATAAATTTGCTTGCCATCTCCTTCTTTAAGATTCAAATAGTGGTCTGGACTTCTACCTACTTTTGACAACCCATTCCTGTGGAGTGTCTAAGTTCATAAAGGAGATCCATTTATCTATTATAGCATTTAGATATCTTGATTCACTCCTGATCTTGAAGGTAGATTCTTTTTCTTTTCCTTGATATTCTTCCATTTTTTCCTTCTTATTTCATTTAGAACACATGAAGAAAATGCATTTAGTAGGACATCCCCCAATTAGATGTTTATATTCCATTATATATCACTAGGTACATCATATTGGTGGATGTAGAACTCACTTAGTTGAGCTTAGAGGTCAAGATCAACATGTCTATATTCTTCAAAGAAAGATTTTGGGTCACAAACCATGTAAGATTGATCATTATAAATCCTATCATATCTGAATTTAAGCCATTTCTCTTCCAAGTACACAACATACACCCTAGAAGGGGGTCTGCACTCCATCAATAGTTCAGTAGTTTCATGCATTTTACCAATATTTTCCTTCAGATATCTGATCCTAAATTCAGCAAATTATAATTTTTCTTGTAATTCATCATGTTGTTCTTTTGATTCAACATATCCCTTAAATCTCTACACTAATTCTTTGTGGTAGGCTTGATTATTACTAAATTTTTTCTTCAAAAAAATCAAAATATCATCAGTCTCCACTAGTCTAGTGGCTGAGAAATTCACATCAATAACCTCTTCTACTATAGGTGTTAGTGTAGTGGGCAATGGAGGAGAAAATCTATGACAGATGTGAGTTAGGAATTTGACTCAAGAGAGGATGGTTAGTATCATGTTAGTTTTAAAATAAAAACAAAATGAAAGAAACACACTAAATAGCATAACATCTCTAGGCCTAGACACTAGAGATAGCTTAGTTAACAAACATGAATAAAACATACAACTAAAAAGCAAAAGAAACCTTCTTTTACCTTCTTTGGATGCTCTAAAATGCTTGTTGTAGTGGCTTACTTGGTTTGTGCTCATGAAGTCTTCATCAAAGGAGGCTTGGCTATCTCCTCTTCTCCTTGGCACCTTGTGGATTTGGCTTGGCTTGGTAACACTAACTTCAATATCTTTTGGAATCATTTGTGCATTATAAATTTACATTATTAAGACTTAAAATTTAATAGGTAAGGCCTCTTATTTATAGATTTTTGTGATTACTCAAAATCAACTTAAACCATCCATCTTGAGATGAGGATGTGTGGTTGAGGATTTATTCATTTTTTTACAATTAAATATATAATTATCCTCATCATGACATTGAAAAAAGGGGCATTGAAGAGGCATGGAGGGTCAATATGAGGCATGGGAGACCCATAATCCTGATATTTGTGGCATTTATGACCTAGGGATGTCTTCCCAAGAAATGAGGTCACCTGATGATGCCAATATTCAATATTCATTTCCAAAAATATGTATTCAACAAGTTTACATAGAATTCTTAATTAGGCTTTAATTTGGTTTAATTAGATCTTAAGCATGATTAAGCACGTTGTGCACATATTCTCAAATTGACTTGAATGCCTTATTATTTGTCCAAAATTTGACTGGATTGGAATTGGAAGTTGATGTCAGATGTGTTGGATCCATTACTCCATTTAGGATGTTTTCAAAAAAACAAAAAAACAAAGGCACATGTCTCGTGCAAGATATTTGATAGAAAAGAGCAATCCAAGGCACCCAAGTGCAAAATTAGTATTTTGACTCAAAATGAACTGATCAAAGTTAGCTGACCCATAAATTACATTACCCAATTTTATGATACCCTAGCCAAAATTGGCACTTGAATATCTCAATTGCAACTCATTTAATGTTCTTTTAATTTGATTTAGTGTTTTTAAGCCAAATTGTGTATTTTGGTGGAAATTGGTCAAAAACCTAGTTGGAGGTCATTAGTGGCTAGATTTAGATGTCTACAATAGAGTGGTACCAAAGCTAGAGCATATTATACTATAGGTGTTTTTGTGTCAAAGGTAAATGAGGATTTTGTAGGATCCTCTAGGGAAGTTGTTGTAGGTCCCTCTAATACCTTTTATCTATCCATAGAAGGCTCTACAAACTCTGCTACCCCCAGAAGTGTTTTAATGTTTCTCTTTCTTTTAAGTTCTATTATATCATTTCTCAATCTTTATATTTCCTTAAAATCTTGTTCCAATTTCTATAAATCCTAAATATAAGGAAGTATTTCTTATTCTTCTCCTTTATTCATAGTTTCTTCTTCACCTAATTCTACCATTCTCAATTCTTCTTTTGTATACTCAATGTTTATGAGAAGATCGATGTCCTCCTTAGTGAATTTAGATGGAAAAGGTGACTGTTCTTCTTCTTCTACCTTAGCATATTCCTCATTAGTAGACTATTATTAAATGTCAAACTTATCTGGGGCCTTTCTAACCCTAGGCTCCTTCTTTAGTTTTTCATCATCATTGACATCTATGGTTAGGGAAGCTATAGTGGTATTTTGTTTATTCACTCTTTGAGATATCCTAGAAGGAGGTCTCATTATTTTTGATACCATGGGTTTCTTTCCTTTGATTTTAATTTTCCTTCTAGGAGGGGTGACTAATGGATTTGTTTTTCTTGCACAACAGTTGACAGAGGAACTTTTCTTATCTAGGAGACAATGTAGAGGAATCAATCTATGGTGAGGAAATAATGGGAGGAAGAATATGCTATTATGGGATTTTCTCCTCTATGTCAAGAGGTAGGACTAGTTTCCTTCTCTTTTTCTTATTTGTAGCAGTCTCAGATGGACCCTCAGTAGTTATAGGTTGGCTAGTAGCACTAGTGCCCACAACATCTTATACAACTTGTTGGGATTGGTCTTCAGGAGATTACTTATTATGAATGCCCTTTTCTTGCCATGGTTAATTATTTTTTAGGGCTAAAAATTGTTCCCAACTTAGGTCAGGTCTAATAGAGTTTATTCCTTGTTTAGTTATTATCCATATTAGGTAGTGATGGGATATGGTTGTTTCAATACCCTTCTGATACTCTTTGGACATCATTTTCAAAATATTCCATAAGAAATTTGGAACATTAATGGCTCTATTATGCCTTAAGTGATTTGAGAACTTAAACTGAAGAGTGTAAATGAGGGAAAACCTTCCTTCATAGGTCATGTACCTGATGATGTATGAGTATATCTCCTTCCATGTTTTAGGTAAGCTAAGTCTCTCCACACCTCCTTTACTTAATACTAATCTTTCATTTTCTTGGCAAAACTATTATCTAGCTTCTTGGCCATTGGGTTTATCTTTCCAGTTTCTCCCATACTTGGCAGCCCAATTGCTTGGCTCACCAAGTCTTCAGTGAATAGGAATGTGATTCCATATGCAGTGGTTTGGTTTTCATCAAACGAACCTAAATATTATGTAGCAAGAGGCTCTAAGAAATGTTGCAACTTCTTAAAATAAATGGTCCAACAAGCTCTATTAAAGACATCCCAACTAGCTTGGTCTCCTTGAAGTTGCCTATGATCTATGGGTTCTCTTATTACAATTGACTCTCCCATTTTAGCTTCTCTGTCAGTCCTTTAAACTAATAAACAATAATACACTTTGTTTGGCCTATGGAAATATGTCTATAGCAAATCAGGGTTTTATTCAAAAATGGTGGATGTGAGGTTAAAAATTGCAATGTTTTTTCCAACAATGGTGGATGTGAGTGTTATATAGGAATTTGAATCAAGAGAGGATGGTTATTATCATGCTAGTTTCAAAATGAAAACAAAATGAAAGAAACACACTAACTAGCATAACATTTCTAAGCCTAGACACTAAGGAGAGCTTAGTTAATAAACATGAATAAAACATACAACTAAAATTCAAAATAAACTCTCTTTTACCTTCCTTGGATGCTCCAAAATGCTTGTTGTAGTGGTTTTCTTGGCTTATTCTCATGAAGTCCTTGGCAATGGAAGCTTGGCTACCTCCATCTCTCCTTGGCACCTTTGGCTTGTGGATTGCATTGGCTTGGAATTAATTTGGCATGGTAACACTAATTGAAATGGATTTTGAATATATTTGAGCATAATAACATTGCACCAAATAACGTAGAAATGATGTTTATGGCCTCTCTATTTATAGATTTTTGCAAATGTCTAGAATCAACCTAAACTGTCTATCCTGAGATTGAGATGTGTGGTTGAGGATTAATTCAATTTTTGGAATTAAGTTTGTAATTATCCTCATCATGAAATTAGAAGAAAAGGAAATTAAGAGGCATGGAGGGCATCATGGAAGGCATTTATGAGGCATGGAGGGCATGAATCCTGATATTTGTGGCATTTATGGCCTAGGGATGTCTTCCTAAGAAATGAGGTCACCTAATGATACATATATTCAATATTCATTTCCAAAACAAATTATTCAATAAGTTTCCATGGAATTATTAATTATTACTTGATTTGGGTTAATTATCTCTTAATCATGTTTAAGCACTTTGTGCACAAATTACTCAAATTGATCAAAATGTCTTGTTGGTTCAAAATTTGACTAGATGGAAATAGAAGGAGATGTCAGATGTGTTGGATCCATTATAACATTTAAGATGTTATCAAAAACAAATAAAAAAGGCACATGTCTTGTGCAAAATATTTGATAGGAAAGAGCAATCTAGAGCACCCAAGTGCAAAATTGGCATTTTGACTCAGAATGATCTGATCAAAGTTAGCTAGCCCATAAATTGCATTACCCCATTTAGTGATACCCTAGCCAAAATTGGCACTTGAATATGTTAGTTTCACATCATTAATCATGTTTTAGTGTTTTAGGCCAATTTATGTATTTTAAGTGGAAATTGGCCAAAAGCCTAATTGGAGGTTATCGGTGGCCAAATTTAGGTGTCTACAGTTTGCCCCTATTTGGGAAGATGTTGCAAACCTTAGGAAAATCAATGTCTTCTAAAATAATGAGAGATGACTTATATGTCAAAAAGAAGATGATGGTTGAAGAACAAAGCTCCAAATGATTTTGGGAAGCTTATGATGATGCCCCCTTGAGGGAGTGGCCATCACATTTGTTGATGGATGACCCCTCAAAAAGAATAAAGAAGAAAGGTAGAATTAACCTATGGTTGAGATTAATCCAAAAAAGAAAATGCTTACATGCATTGATTTAAAAAGATTACTAATTTTCCCAAAGTTAGTTATAATTAGAAATAAAAGTCAAAATAATGATTTGCCCATAGGTGGTTATAATAATTAATAAGACCTAAATTAGCTAAAGATGATGGTACCCTAGTTAGGGTTGATTATCAAGCATAACTCAAGGATATAACCTAGAATATAGATTAAAGATGAGCAGATGCAAAGTGATGAAATAGATGAATAGAAGAATAAGATTGATCAGTGTGAATGATTCAGTTATACCTACCAATGAGGAGATGCTCATCCTAATTAACTATGATATAACTAGAATGTCCAATGGGTTGATTTGATTAGGGGTGGTATGGGAGAATTTGCCAAGGAGAAACTTCTGTAATTCCATTGATTGTAGACCTTCTTGAAGCTAATTTTTGTGGTATCATATGATGGTAGGCATCATGATAGAACACCATGAAGACTTAGCCAAAATATGCATAAGGACTAACTCTTGATATCCAATAAACACTCAAGAATAATACACCAATGATAAAAACCATGATGATAATATTAATGTATGAATATGGATAGACTCAAGAATAATGTGCTCAAAGAATCACCCAATGAACACATATAGACTGAATCAAGGTAACAATGCTGAAAGCAAATAAATAGGCAAGTGAACAAACAAATAAACAAATAGAAAACAAACAAATAAACAACTTAAAATAAACAAATAAATAGAAAGCCTAAAAACAAAAGAAAAAGAAAGCATCTTAACAATGACAAAGTGCCAGTAAGGTGGATTGAGGATAACTGACTAGGCTTAGATAGGATAAATATTTTTTAGATTTTGAAATATTATGAATGTTTTTAGCATTTTGAGCTATCTTAACTCATTAGAGAATGATAAGATACATGCTCACAAAATGATTAGAGCGTTTGGCTTAGGTTGCTCTCAAAACGGTGAGAGAATATAGAAAGGGGGACTAAGGTGACCTCAACATGAATTGAGTATGACCCACATATTCCTAAAATGACCTCAAGTCATAGTATTTCTATCCACATAAAAGGTAGAGAAAAACCAACTAGGTCCCAACAAGTTCTCAAATGTAACAAATGGCTATTCAAATGAAAATAGTAATGGTAAGGTGATACGACAATGCATGGTAAATAAGTGTTACCCCTAGTTTACCCATAGGTGATTATAACTAGGATATAATAGCATAGGTCAATGATACTAATTTTCCATAGGTAGTTATGATTAGTAGCAAGACTAGTGAGACATTGATTTGCTCATAGGCAGTTATAATTAGGTTCACATAAACAAACTTGATAAGATGAAAGATATCTTACTAGATCAACTATCAGAATAATTTTAGAGACTATTATTGTAAACATGGATTGGATTGATTGTTGAAACCTGATTGGAACCCCCCACAAAAGGTGGGGGAAGAACCAAAGTAACCAAGATCAAAACAAGATTGGATAGGATGACTAAAAATAGGCTTTGGTCTAGATAGGAATGGAATGATAGGATGGTATGGTCTTGCTAAGGATAATGATGGTTTTTTGATAGATTGGATAAAATGGTAATAGGGTTGCCCCAAAGTGATGGGGTAAATAACAAGATACACGATAATGGAAAAAGGATATATAACAATGGAAATGGTAATGTGAAATTATATGGTACATGTTTTTGGCTTAGGTATGATTTTTAATTCTATTGTTCCTACTGATGGGGAGATGCATGTCCTAATCAACAAATGATACAAACATAATACTTGATCATGTTAATTTATAGCCCACACATTGTCTAAATAGTTTCTACGTCAAGAACTAGCTATAGATTTGGTTGTTAAGAACTAGATACATATTTGGTTGTCAAGAATTATTTTGTGATCTTCATTGGTTATTGATTTTGATTCCTTAAAATGTGAATACAAGTTATCTTTATAGCCTCTACAAAGGACAGTGTGGCCATAGATGATAAATAGGGATAAAAGTTAGATGATAGGTTTGTTTATGAAATGTAATGGTAGATGATAATTGAAAAGGTAATAGTGGGGAAACAAATGAAGATCAAGACTTTTTGTTACACGTAATGTTGTTGATGTCAAATTTGACATAATTTTGGTTGTGGTAGGGCCAAAGACTTGTTCTCTCAATAGGACCACCAAATTTTTCTATTATTTGATCTTAAGAGTAACTACCATCTAATTAGGTTATAAATAGGAAGATATTTTGATTTGATCTTTCATTTTGTCTTCATCAAGTAGTGAAGAAATTTTGTGCTAAGCTATTGGTACCTCAAAGAGTTTTTCACCAATGAAATTGTCTTGATTGTCCTGTAGCACCTTCGAGAAGGTTTCACTAAAGAATGTTAACTTTTGACTTTGATTATCTTCTAGCGCTTTCAAAAAAGATTCACTAGAAGATGCTAAGTTCTGACTTTAATTATTCCCAAGCACCTTTGAAAAGGTTTCACTAGGAGAGTGTTCTTCTGCTACATGAATTTAGTCTTGGCCTCCTTGAAATTTTTCAATTGCTATGTCACCATGGATGCAGTTCAATAAAGTGTGATTTTGTCGATCCCAATTGACACTTGTGGGAGATGAAATGCCAATAATATGGATATTTTGGTTGATGGTAATGGCCTATGGAATGGTAATGGAATGCGTGTTAGCATCACAATCCTTGAAGAAGATACTAAGATAAATTTTGTTGAAGCTGAAGTACTCCAAAACTATAGAAGGATCACAAATGTATTCAAACTGATCTATGAGACATGGATAACCAATATTGTAACAACTATAAACATATTCTTCTTCTGAATCTGATTCTAACTTAAGGGACTCTAAATCTGATGTTGAGACTGATATTGATTTAGATTCTAATTTTGATGCTAAATACGATGTTGATCCAAGAGTAAAACTTGACTCTAACTCTGATTCTTCATATAATGGGTACTCTGTTATAATGATGTCTTGTTAAATATTTAGTTTTAGATAAGTAATGGCCTTTGATGGCATAATGGGCTCCACAAAAACTAGTTTGTCAAAGTGAGACTCCTCTACAATGGGAAATAGGTCAAGAGACAACTCCTCAGAGATTGGCTTATCAATAAGAGACTCTTGAAAAATAGGCACATGGTTGAGGTAATGATTTACCCAAAGGTGGTTATAATCATTAAGAAGTGACTTGACAAAGACTAGCTCATAAGCATGAGATTCATTGACAACTAGTATAGGATCAATAGGTGATTCATCATAGGTTGACTTATAATAAGTGGTTAGTTCAATAAAAACATCTTGGACTGGTTGGTTGTGTAGGCTTTGGTTTCCAATGAGTTGAAAAATACCAGTTTTGAACACAACTTGGTCTTTAAACAATTGGATGGGATTAGTACTGGATGAGGAATGAATTATGGTTGGATAATGGTAGGGAACTAGGAGCATGATTTATCACATGAGATAAAGGATAAAGTCCTAAGATATTAATGATAGGGTGGTGTGGAGCATGATTGCTCACAAAAGCTAAAAGACTAGGTCCTAGAATGATGAAGGGGTGTTGTGGAGCTAGATCACTTACACAAACCAAAGGATGAGGTATTAGTATGAGAATGCTGAGACATTATGGTCCTCAAATAGAAATGATATGGTGTGGTGGAGATTGATTACTCACATAAGCCAGAGCATCCAAGTCTTCCTCATAAACCATATCATCTTGGTTGTGAGTTAGCTCATAAGCTAGTTATTGACTACGTTCTATGTACTGATTATTGAAAAGAGGGTATGAATTTATATCCCAAACAACATTATCTATAGTTGGGTCTTAAAACTCTTCCTCACAAACCTCTTTATGCCAATCAAGGTCTTAATTTAAATTTTGTAGATTTTGACTATGTTCCCCATATGGAGTATTGTCCGGAGAATACTAAAACTCCTTAGAAAATCTTTCTCTATAGGGGTTCCTAGTGGGATTTTGTGTAGCCATTCTATCATAAGTTGGATTGTACATGACTCCACTATAAGTGTAGCTATACATATCTATATAAATGATGAAATCTCTAAAAATAAAAATGCTTCAAGTTCTACAAACTCTGAGAAATGATCCAAAGGACAAATGGTTCAAACTTGGTCCAACTTGGTCGAAGGGGTGGAGCTGTATCTCTGATGTGGTTTGAAAGAGGAGTTGTATCTCCAAAATGGTTTGTGCTAAGACTTGGCATAAAATAGCCTAATGTCAAACATCTAACATCAAATGCCATACCCATAAAAGGTCAAGCATTTGAATAAAAACTAGCATATCAAATGTCTAAGTCAAAGTGTTCCAAACAAGGTCTAAACTAGGAAAGAGAAAAGTTGAGTTACTAGGTATTTTGTCCAAATTCAAAGTCAAAATCTAGGCTCAAACAAAAAGGCATGTGATAGGAATTTTAGTCAAATTGCATCAAAATATATACTTAAAATAAAGGCTAATGTGGTTTGATTTAATATAACAAGTTTGGAAACAACTTTGATATAGACCCAACACACATAATAAAACATAAACATGATTAGTTGGCATAAGGCATAAGATAAAAGGATATTGAAAAAGGTTGTGTTCTCCAAAATAAATGCACAAACAATGATGAGGATAGGCATTAAACAAACAAACCATCAATAATTTTCAATTTTGGGTAATCGATTAACCGAAGTTATACAACCCAAAAGAGAAAGATTTGTGTATTAGCCCCATGAATTGAGGCCTAAACAAAAATCAATCAATGTTTGAATCCAAACTTGACAAGGTTAAGTGAAAAATCAACATTGAAAACTAGGATTTGACTAAACAAATTAGACAAGATTGGATAGCATGACGACACAAGACAATGGTCCAAATGGTATGAATGACATGGTTTGAAACAAATTGAGTATCCTAATAGTGTAAGCATGCTCAAATGATGTGATCAATGCTATGTTTCAAAAGACTTAGGTAAAATGGTTTTAACATATTTTGGGTAGCATAACACTACCCTCTATAACTCAAATGACATACACACAAACAAGTTTAGTAAAAATTTTAAGGTACAAGTGTGGTGTAAAATGGCCAGCATAACACCTCTTTAGACAAAAGAGTGACGTATAGACAAATTGGTTTTGACATGGCTTATGAAAAAAAAATTAGTCTCAAAACATACCAAGCAAAAATGACCAAAATACACTAAGTATAATCATCGAAATCCTAGCAAAGGTATGTCAATATGGGGTTGACTAAACTAGAAAGTTTTGAATGTATCTAGGGGAATCAATTGAATAATGACTTTCACGTCAAATGATGAAAAATACAAGCATAAAAATTGGGTGACTATGGCATTGGCTAGTTGTAAAAAGGTATATTTCTTTTTACAACCACTACATCCTATTGTTCACTTAGTGTAGTGCAATGTCCAAATGTAGATACATCCTGTGTGCAACTCCAAAATAGTAAGTGAAGTCAATGCTGGGAGATGAAACCCTAGGTCAAAGCTTTCCTAAATAACTTGTGGGAGGTAATGACATCTCCCTCGTAAGCCAAGTTTGCATGGAAATAAAAGACTAAGAGAAAGACTTTAGGGTCATTTTCAAGGTCACCCAAACTTTGATGAGTTTTTGGGGAGTGCTTTAGATGACTTTTTTTTAAGCCTTGGACTAGACTACTTGTACTAAGAATGTCACTTTTGATTCCCAAGGTTCCCTAAAGGGGACAAATAGAAGAACATACACGCAACATCCCTCTTTTTACCAAACAAAATTTTAATCTAAACAACTAAGTAAATACAAAAAGCTTTGAAAGGTGAGTTCATTTTTAAGCCCAAATAGAAAAATGAGGTGGTATTTATTTGACCCCTTGGCATTAGTTGTAAACTTTGAAAGCATTCACCATAAACATCTAAATTCTTTTGTTAAACACCAAAAAAAGGTTCCTAATTGATTTTTAAGAATGAAAAAGGTGATCTTAAACATGTTTTTAGTAAATTTCAAGTTTGGTCCTACAACAAAAATGTTAGCATGTCCGTTATCCTTAAAGCTCTTTTAATTTTGAAATAATGAACTTTTAAAAAAGAGCTCTTGGGTTTGTGTTTTAAGAAAAACATAGTGACCGACATCAGTTGTATAACTGATGATAGCTACATTTTTTAACCGATGACGGTTACCTAACCAACATCAGTTATACCAATGTGACCGATGATAGATATCTAACTAATGTTGGTTTTACTAACTGATGTCAGTTAAGCTATGCAATCGATATTGATTTTACTAGCTAACATTAGTTATTGTGTAGACCTATGGCAAACAAAAATAAAAAAATAAAGTTAGAAAATTAATTTACAGGATTTTTAAGGGTATGAATGAATATTTTAAAGCTGTAAAATGATCTTGTTCATGTGTGGGATTCATCTTGTCCCATTGATCATGCCATTATGTGATATAAAATTTTGAATCAAGAGAGGATGGTTAATATCATGTTAGTTCCAAAATGAAAACAAAATGAAATAAATACACTAACTAGCATAACATCTCTAGGCTTAGACACTAGGGAGAGCTTAGTTAACAAACATGAATAAAAAATAAAACTAAAATGCAAAAGAAACTCTCTTTTACCTTCTTTGGATACTCTAAAATACTTGTTGTAGTGGCTTTCTCGGCTTGTGCTCATGAAGTCCTTGGCAATGGAAGCTTGGCTACCTCCATCTCTCCTTGGCACCTTTGGCTTATGGCTTGGCTTGGCTTGAAATAAATTTGGCATGGTAACAATAATTTAAATGTATTTTGAAGATATTTGAGCATAATAACTTTGCACTAAACTAGCTTAGAAATGATGTTCATGGCCTCTCTATTTATAGATTTTTGAAAATGTCTAGAATCAACCTGATGTGTCCATCTTGAGATTGAGATGTGTGGTTGAGGATTAATTCAATTTTTAGAATTAAGTTTGTAATTATCCTCATAATTACATTGGAATAAGGGGAAACTAAGAGGCATGGAGGGAATCATGGAAGGCATTGATGAGGCATGGAGGGCATGAACCTGATATTTGTGGCATTTATGGCCTAGGGATATTTTCCCAAGACATGAAGTCACTTGATGATGTAGATATTCAATATTCATTTCCAAAAAAAATTATTCAACAAGTTTCCATGTAATTATTAATTATGCCTTGATTTGGGTTATTTAGCTCTTAAGCATGTTTAAGCACTTTGTGCACAAATTACTCAAATTGATCAGAGTGTCTTGTTATTGGTCCAAAATTTAACTGGATTAGAATTAGAAGGCAATTTCAGATGCATTGGATCCATTATCCCATTTAGTATATTATCAATATAAAAATACAAAGGCATGTGTCTTGTGTATAAGATTTGATAGGAAAGAGCAATCTAGAGCACCCAGGTGCAAAATTAACATTTTGACTCAATAAGATCCGATTAAAGTTAGCTGGCCCATAAATTGCATTACCCCATTTAGTAATATCTTGGCCAAAATTGGTACTTGAATATGTCAGTTTCATGTCATTTAACACATTTTAGTATTTTTAGGCCAAATTATGCTTTTTAAGTAAAAATTGGACAAAATCTTGATTGGAGGTTATCAGTGGCTAGATTTAGGTGTCTACAGTGAGGTTATAGGTTTTAAATTATGGCATCTAATTTCTATACATAGGGTTCTCATATTGCATGGGGTTATAACCCATAGAATCCTCGCCAAACTTGAGCTATCACATGTCCTTAGGTGATGTGGAGTGAGTATAAAATCATAATACTATTCATTATTAGGATTATAATTATGAGTTTAGAGGTGATGTGATAAACATTAAATAAATGACATAATTCATGATTTTATATGATTATTAATATCATACATGCTATATTAAATAATGAATTATTTTTCAATGATTAAATATATGGCATACCTATTTATTAACAATTTTCTTGAGGTGACATCGAGAAGTTGCATGTGTGTTGACATGCAAGTGTTTGCATGTGAATGATTGACATGACACAATGATTGCGCTGACAGTTGTAACTAGATTGAAGTGGACCACTTGTGGAGTAATTAGGAGATCATCAATGGTTAGGCATTGATGATGCCTCTATCTCATGTGCATGTGATACATGATAGCCTGCATAAATAGGGTCTAAAAATTGGATGAGAGATGATGGCTCTCCTACCACTAGGTGATTATTTAAGAGCTAGGTGATCCAAGTAATGGGCTGTATGAACTTGAAAGTAGGTGGCTGAGGGTGTTACTACTTTTTGACGTTCCTCTACATAAATTTGTTGATAATTGTCTTTGTATTGTATTATTACCTATAGGTTCTATGCTTGGAGGATTTGGATTTAGTAATCAAGAGGGTATTCAAATATGGGACCTATGTTTCCAAAGAAATCTGAGATATCACTATTCAACATAGTGAAATGCTCTTCATGAAATGACTAGAAACTATAAATGAATTATGGGTGTCCTTTTAGGCATAAATTTTGGTTTGCAACACTTCCAAATGGAGAGGGAAGGTGTATGATTTATTGTGGCTCTAGAGCTTGGTATTCAAGGGTAGTTCTAAACAATAAATGTGACTTTCATCCAGTGCCCAAAATCCAATAGCCAAGCCATAAGTAAGAATTGGAGGAGGATTTATCCTGTATGCTCTATAGAAAGGTGAGAATGGGCATGAGGAGGTACTTATAGTAGCTATAGATGAAGCCCATAGTAAGCTACAAAGTAATGCCCAATTGTGTAGAAGGTGCCTATAGTAGCTACATAATTTCCCATAGTAACTAGAGTAAAACCTTTAGTGGCAAAAGTGCCTATAGCAACTACAAAAAACTCATGGTGACATGAATAGTTGTTCTCTGAATGATGATCAACTCTTTGCTTTCTTTCTCACTTTTTTTAACCCCTAAATAGCCAGCAAGTTAGTTTTCTACTTAGACCCATTTTATATATTTGGGCAGCCAACAGACTAGTTTCTACTTAGAAGCTACCAATAATTCCAAAAGAATGGGTTTTTATTGTTGGTTTTTTTGACTCTAACTACTGTTTGCAGTAGAATGTTTATTCAGGGTCCTTGCTAAGTCACCTAGAAGGGTGACTAGTCAAGGACCAAGTGAAGGTCTCATTTGTCATATCATAGAAGGGCAAGGATGTCCTCCTTTCCTTCTTCATCTAAGTGTGGATTAGTGTTCCCTTTGTCTGGTGAGACAGCATGCCTATCAAGTACATCATTGGATCTATCTTATAATTTTTGGCATATGTGACTAGTAAACTCTTCCTAAGTGAGTGGATTTTTGTATAGCTTAAGTCTGTGGCTATTAACCAACAGACAAAATATTATTGGATTAATGGTTTAGAGTTTCACTACATCATTGACATAAACATAATCAATCTCAAAAAGACCAAGCCATTTGGTCTAGAGTTTACCCTTGTGATCCTTGTATTTGGAGTCAAAAAGAAGGGCCCAATATATTGTATTAAACTACTTGGTCTTAATATACCTATCATGCCAGCCAATCTGCTATTGTTATACAAGCTCTATGTTTTGTAATACCTATTATCTATAGTCATCTAAAGCATTCAACTATAGAAGCCTTTCTTTTTGCGCTTTAGATATATCCATCCCAAGTTCTAGTGCTATCTATAAGGTCTTATGGTCAAATTCAATTAGCAAGACATGTTTCTTTTCATAGACCAACTCATATGGAGTGAAGCCTATAGTGGTCTTCCATATGATTCGGTAAGCCCACTGTTTCTATCAAGTTTTCGCTTTCACATTCAAAATGAATAATAAACTAAAAGAAATCATCTAGGGTTAGATGATACCTGGATGAGGTCTGTGCACCATTATCCAGACGTTGTAGAGACTCCTCTTTGGCTGTGGAGGATGTAGAAGAAAGAGACTTGAACAAGAAAATTGTTAGATGGATGTAAGGTGGACTGCCAAGTGATATGCTTGGTCTTAGAAGTGCAAAGACTTCCTTAAGGGATGTCAGTCCACTGTTGATAAAAAAGAATGTTAGATAAAGATAATAATGATAGACTAAGCTAGAGAAATACAAACAATGTGTACCTGCTATCTACTGTCGGTCTGCCACAGTCACCGATGTCGGTTAGTCTACTGATGTCGGTTGGTTAAGGTCACTGACATCGGTTAGTCTGCCAATGTTGGTAGGGACAATGGGCATGGTGGCTGACGTCAGTCAGGGAAATGGCCTTGGATAGGGTCTGGATGGGTTTATGGTCTGCAGAATGGTCTGAGAGTCTGTTTGGATGGTCTGAGAGTCTTTGCAGGGTTTGTGCTAAGTTTGCAGGGCAAAGAGTGTGGTTGAAAATGGGATAAGGATGTGGGGAAGGCCTCTCAGCATTTCTGGGAAGAAGTCAAGTCAGGTCTAGTTGATGGCTGGGTCTGGGTGGTGATAATACTTAGAAGTAATGAAAAGAAGCTAATTGCTTATACATTCTAAATACATTTTAAATCAATAAAATAATAAAAAGCACAGAAGAATACTTACCTGCTACTTGGTGCAGAGCCAGAGGAGTTGGAGATGCTTGTCCCTGTTGTGTCTGTAGCCAGAAGAGCATTGGTTGAAGTCTGATGATTGATTTTAGAGAGTCCCTATTGATGTCCAAGAGAGTCGAGAGAGAGAGAGATCAAAGTCTAGGTGCAAGAGGATTTTTGCATTCGAGGGAAGAGGATCAAGGAGAAGACCAAAATTCACCTTCGGGCCTATCTTAAGCAACCGACGTCAATGATCCCACCGGCGTCGACTGACTAGTAACTGATGTTGGCAGCCAGAATAATGGAAAAAGGGCTAAAATTAGCCTTTTGCCCGTTCTTCCAACTGCCAGGGTCAATTGGTCATGGGAAAATGGTCTGAGGCAAATTAAATGAGTGCGAGGGGTTAATGGGAGGAAGGAAATGGGGTTTAGGTATTTAATACTTGGCATGGGGTAGTGGAGGGCATCCAAGGAGAGGGATCCAAGGAGGGGTGAGGTGTCATGAGAGAGAGAGAGAATTATTAATTTAAAATAAATGATTTTTTTAAATTAATAAGACATAGGTTAGGCATGGTTAGAAGTGGAATGGGATGAAGGGGACCAAGGGGGAGAGGATGACAAAGGAGTAGACATGATTTTGGTGTCTACATTTACCCCTTTTTGTCTTGTTGGTTATTCTGGACGAACTGCAAGACAAAAATAGGAGTTGGTTGCCCCAATTATGGGATGAGGTGTTCCCCCCTCAAAGCGAGAGTTAAAGGAAGGGAACATGAGATCGGGTGTCGATTTGATAGAGAGTGGATGGAAAGGGTGAAGGTTAGGGTGTGAACGCTGTAATAGTTGGGATTATGCGCATACCACTTCACGAGATGGCTAGGTCAAATTATCATAGGTCAAGGGTCGAAGAGTGCTAAAATTTAAATAACCGGGCCCCAACATTTAGTCATAGCTGATTGGGTTATTCGATCCAAGCTATAGCTCCAATGGTCATCATGTTCCAGGTATCTAGGGCTCAGGAAGTGCTCCTAGAAACACAAAAATGTCACAAGTAGTGTGGATCAACTTGCTTACGATCTTATACTTGTGAAGGTCAAAATGTGGGTTACGAACAATTTTGCTAACCATTCGTGAGGTAGCATAAAGGCAAAAACAACCACGGCAATGTTGTCTTGGAAGTGGTCATGGTCTGAGGAGATAGTCCTGATCTCCAAGGTCGTTGGTCGAGTCAAGGTGAGATAGTTGGTCCGTTAGATGGACGAATGAAGGAATGTGGCTGAGCTAACCTCAGAAGACATCGTGTCATCTGAGTGCTGCCTACATAGCCCCTGTGTGAAGGGCCTCAGGCCAATGTAGTTCTCCCTAAAAGGGAGGAAGAGGGTTGGTTATGGATGAGGTTGGGCGAGGTTAAGTCATGGTTAAAGGGTTGAAATGGTTTGTCCATCAAGATAGATGAACAAACGGATGTGGCCGAGCTAACCCCAGAAGATGTCATGTCATTTGAGTGCTGCCTACATAGCCCTGGTTGTTAGGGCCTCAGACTAATGTAGTTCAGACTAGGAGGCAAAGTCGGTTGATGATTGGTTTGGTGATTGGTTTGGACTAGGTTAAGTCATGGTTAAAAGAGGATATGGTTTGTCCATCAGGTAGATGAACAAATGAGGGTGGTCGGGCTAACCCTAGAAGACGTCTTGTTATCTGAGTGCTGCCTAAATAGCCCCTATTGGAAGGGCCTCAGACCAATGTAGTTCAGACTAGTTGAGAGGCAAAATGGTCGATGATTGGTTTGGTCATGTGTCAAAATGATGAGGATAAGATGATGTTACAACCTTTTCCATATTGTGTGATGGTGTATTCTGTAACATTGGTGATGTGGTCTTTCATCCCTAGCAATTTTCTATATTAGTGATGGATGCATGCTAAAAAGGAATTGAGTCTATTTATGCTTCAGCAAGTAATGGTTTATGCTTAACATAAATTGTTTAGTCGATAGTTTCCATGTGTATTGGTGTCCATAGAAACTACTGTGAATAGGCTAGGTGAGTGGTCTGAAAAGAGTTGGGTTGATTTGGTTTGACAAATGATGTAGTTAAATGTGACCAAAGTGTATGGGCAGAAAGTGAAAGGCATATTCACCCTTTCATTGATAAGGACCATAATGATAGCATAGATAGGGGTTGTTAGAACTGAGAGCCCCATTCATGCTTTACTTCATTGACCATTAGTTGTGTTAGAGAAGTAATCGAATCACTTTGACATTAAAATGAGATCGAAGTCCCTTGAGTAGGTGATATGATATAGGAGGATAGGGTAACTCTTTTTAAGTAGGGATAACTTTGCCCCTTTTATAGGAGACCTAGAAAATGACTACAAGTCAAGTCCATGACCCTTTTTTTTTTGGGAGATTGATCGATGCGGGAAGTCTACATAGAGATGTCATTTTGCTTGGTGGTCATGTGTGAAGCTGATCGATGCGGGAAGCTTCTGAAAGTGCTATTTGTAGCAAGAGTTTAGTCATAGCCATCCTTTGAGGGAGTGGTCTATATTTTTGCTTTTTATATGTTTGAGGGCTTTGAATAGCTGTCCTTCAAGGGAGCAGTCTATTAGCTACAACAATGATGATGTAGCTGTCATTCGAGGGAGCAGTCTACATTTAAGAGTTTGTGACCTTGGAATATTTTGTTTGACATCAATTTTATATATATATATATATATTTTGTTTTTTGACTGAATTTTGGTCATGGACTTGACTATAGAGGTTCAAGGGCTCCCTTTTATTAGGACAAAGCATTCATACTTTATAAAAGGGTTACATAGGGTTTTTTTAGGGGAATAGGGTTGAAAGGAATGAGGATTAAGAGGATTGAGATTGCTCAAGGGATGAGCTCAAGTTAAATGTCAACTGAATGAGTACTCGACTAATAGTAGAACGGTCAAAGATGCAAGGCATAAATGGGCTCAAGTTATGATAAGTCCCTGGTCCATGCTTGTGTGTTATGATGTAAGGTTCGAGCCAATTAGGAGCAAACTTGCCTCGTTTACTTCTTTCCAAATTGGTCATGTGTTGATTGATGTTGGACATGAAGTTGGTTGATATGTTGTTTGGATTGTTTGGCTGGTTGATGTTTGGTCATTGTTTGGTTGGTGTCTAGTCGAGGTCAGTTGATAATTCATTAATGATGCTAGTTGATGTTTGGTCAAGGTTTAGTCGATGCTTGGTTGATGTTTGGTCGATGATTGGTCAATGTCATGATTAAAAGGTTGGTTGATGCTTGGTCAAGGTCTGGTCGAGGTCGGTTGATGTTCGGTCGAGACTAGTTGATGCTTGGTTGAGGTTTGGTTGAGGTCATGTTTAATGATTGGTTGATGTTTGGTCGAGGTCATGATAGTCAGGATAAGGTCAAATTCCCCCAGTTGCTAGGGAGAATGTTTGATAGATTTAGTTGGAGAGGGTGAGAACTTGATCTACCAGGTTGGAGGCAAGAATCTCAAAATCATGGAAGGTGATGGAGGCAAGGGTTGGTAATGATTTGATTAAAGTGGCTAATGGTTGGGGGTCATCAGGTTGGACCTCCATCGATTGTAAGGATTTGATCAAAGTTTGATGATGCTGTGGAGAGTCTTGTATGAGATCATACAAAGACATCTTCATAGGGGTCGTGTGGTGAGGATGTTTCACCATAGAGTCAGGGATTGTCTTTGGAGATGTTGGTCGAGATGTGCCCAAAATAGTAATCTTGGGTTTTGGTTATGGTGAAGGCTTGGTAGATGGGGATGTCCAAGGGATAGAAACATGTCTTTTCCCTTTATCCTTTTGGGTTGGTGGGCTGGTGGACAAGTTGACTATGTTGATTTCAAATAATGGGGTTAAAGGCAGTCGAGGGACCGTAGTCTAGTGTTGAGATCCCAATTTAGGTGATGATGTTTGTGAGGCATGTGATGGTGTCAAAGATTTGGCAAAGGGGTAGTCAAGAGGATCCTTGATGAGAAGGGTATCCTTTTTTTGGTGTTGATGAATGACAACTTTTAGAGTGTAACAACACTCAGTGTCATGTCCTGGTGTGCGATGATAGTGACAAAATTTAGTGTTGTCAAACCAAGATGGTCTTGATCTGAGAGTTGATGAGTGTGAAGGTGAGGAGGTATGGGAAGCATGGGATGATGTTGAAGGTTTATTGATAATATGGTTAAGAGGAAGAGTGTCTTTCTCCAAGCATTGGTGAATGACAACCTTGAGGGCACAATAATGATCAGTGTCATGCCCTAGCATGCGATGATACACACAAACTTTAGTGTCATCAAACTAGGGCGATTTTGGTCTAAGAGATTGGTATGGTTTAAGAGGTGGAAGACTGATGCAAGAAGACTACAACAATTGTTGTTATAGCAAGACATAAGAACCTGCCAATGGGTTTGTGTGTTTTGTTGCAGTAGGGGTTGATGACTTTTGTTTTGGAGGTGTAGGAGGCATTGGTCATACCACCTTTTTGTTTGTTGGTGTAGCGTATGACTCTCTAATTGGAGTGTATTGATGCTATATGTACCATTGTTGGAATTGTTTTGTGATGCAGTCTGATGTGGAAGGTTGAGGTTGGTCGGTCATTATCGAGGATGGTGATCTAATGACCACAATGCTTGCCACTCCTTTGGACTTGGAGTGGGAAGAAGAAGGTCTAGAAGAAGAAGGGTCATCATTTTTTGCATTGGTATTACGTAATTTGACCTTATTTTCTTCAATAGCATGGAGTTCAAGCTTTCAGGCCATGGTGAAAGCTTCATCAAAAGTGTGGAATGTTTGAACCCATAAGGTGGATGAGATGTGCATGGCACATGCTCAAGAGAAGAGCTCAATGAGCTCGGGTTGAGGTAAAGAGAAGGAGAGTTGGTTGATTAAGCCTCTCTAATGGGTGACAAAATTAGCTATTGATTCATCGTCAAACTGCCTGATAGAGTATAAGTTCGTGATTGAGACCTTTTTAGTGATATTGATAGAAAAATGGTCAAGGAAAAGTTGGACTAGTTGGGTGAATGAAAAGATAGAGTGACTGGTGAGAGAGCTGTACCAATCAAGGGTAGGGGTAGAAAGCAACATGGGGAATGCGCGTAGCAATAACGCATCGTCATGTGCTATGAGATAACAAGCATGTCTGAATGCTCGTAGATGCTACTATGGGTCTTCCTTACTCTAGAAGCGAGTAAACTTAGGAAGTTCCCACTGACTAGTATATGGTCAGATTGGGATGGAGGGATGGATGGGTTCATTGCAAATTTGGCCATATGAAAGAGCATTGCTTGAATCAGAAATGGAAGCCTCAAGACTAGACATTTTTTCCATCAGCATCTTGATGAGATCAGCTGATGGATTGGTAGATGGGGTGCCCCCTAGGTTGTAAGGCACTTGGAAGGTGATAGAAGAGGCATATGACGTAGTTGGTTGCACTTGTATAGGCGCAACGTATTGATGACTAGTCATAGGGATAGAAGTGGAAGCCAAGGGCGGTTATGTCATGAAAGTAGAAGGCATACGTTGACTAGATACCACCAAAGGTGGTTGCATGGTGGCATTGGAAAAAGGGGAGGTAGACACTCCTACATTTATAGGTGCAAGAGTGTGTGGAGTCAAGACAATCAAGTTCTGGTATGATGTAGAACTTGATTGAATTGCGTGTGGTTGAGGGGGTAATGAAACCCCGATGGAGGTTGGTCCAAAAATAGATGGGGAGGCCAAACTTTACATATTGGCCATGGTCGGGTTAATGGTTGAGGCAATAGTTTGAGTCATAAAAGGCTGGTTAGCAGATGGTGTTGATGTCATCATCGCTTTACCCGAAAGGTCTCGCGTTTTGTTTTTTGTGAGATAGTGTTGGAGAGCCTTGACGTTGTGGTCAAGGAGTCTCTCAAAGTTTGGGTCCCCTTTGGGGACAATTGAAGGTTGATTGGGAGTTGGTCGGGTAGGAGTTCGTTCAGTCTCTGAATGATACTCCATTAGAGGACTAGGCATAGATGGCAAAGGCAAGATGGTTGTTGCCTTGCATGGTCAAGAAGATTTCTGGTCTGATTGCGTGTCAAAACCATTCAAGGCAAGAAGGGTTAGGTTCCAAAAATTGTGTTTTTTAGTCTAAAAAAACTAGAATGGGTGTTGGACAGCAAGAAAGCCTGGTTTTAAGCTTGCTATTTTGTGAAGAAGGAAATTTGGACAGTGACCGATGTCGGTTGAAAAACTGATGTCAGTGAAACAAGTTGTTAATGTCGGTCAGAGAATCGATGCCGACAAAGAAAGGTTGCCGACGTCAGTGGTAAAACCGATGTCAGTTACCGTGTTTTCCAGAAACTCAAAAATTTTGAGAGTTTTTGGAAGAAAGAAGAAAATGTCCTCACTAGCTCAAAAAACTAGATAAAGACAGAAAAGAAGAGGAAGACAGGCAGATCCTAAACGTTAAATCCTAAGAATAAACTTTTAAAATCGTGTTGGCTTATGCCTTAGAGTGTGTTTGAGAAGTTGGCTTGTAGAACGGGTCTTATAAGAAGCAGTCTAAGGTTGGTTTCAGGTTAGTTTCGGTGCTCAAGAGTCTGTGTTAGGTTCATACGTGGCTTGGTGCTAAGGAGCAAGCTCCCCTCACTTCACGAGCCCAGGGATAAGCTGGTCTTGCTTAGCCAGTATATACTTCCCCTAGAGATTATCCTCTACCAGAGAACAGAGTGGGCTTTCCCCTTGGTAGTGAAGTCCAAGTGGGATTACCGGGATGGGTAAGGTATCCGCTAGGTGATGAAATCCTAGTCGGACCTTGTCTCAGGTGAGTTTAGATGTTTGATTTGTGATAGTGGTTTGGATGTGTAACATAAGTGGCCTACGCTTAATTCATGATGCGGTTTTAATTACTAGATGTGAGAGCTAAAATGCAAGCAAGCAAAAATGAAATGCAAAAGATTTTAAGCCCAAATTGAAATGTGAGTTCGTATGTAGACAAGTGGGGAAAAGGTTGAAGAGTATGACTTTGACTAGTCTAAGATGTAGAATAGAAAGAAAAAGAAGGATTCTTTTTAACTTTGCTGATAGTGTCTTTTGGAAGAGATAAAGGGAAAGAGTGCAAGAAGAAACTTAATGCACCTATATGAAAAGTTTGTTTAGAAGAAAAAAGAAGTATGAACCCAAGGAGAATTCCTAGGGTCCCACTGGGCGTGCCAGAATGTTTCTATCAAGTTTTCACTTTCACATTCAAAAGGAATAAGAAACTAAAAGAAATTGTCTAGGGTTAGATGATACCTGAATGAGGTTTGCACACCATTATCCAGACATCGTAGGGACTCCTCTTTGGCTGTGGAGGATGACACCTGCAAAAGAAAGAGACTCGAACAAGAAAATTGTTAGATGGATGTAAGGTGGACTGCCAAGCGATATGCTTGGTCCCAAAAGTGCAAAGACTTCCTTAAGGGATGTCGGTCCACTGTTGATAAAAAAGAATGTTAGATAAAGATAATAATGATAGACTAAGCTAGAGAAATACAAATAATGCATACCTACTGTCTGCTGTTGGTCTGCCACAGTCGCCGATGTCAGTTAGTCTGTCGATGTCAGTTGGTTAAGGTCACCGACATCGGTTAGTCTGCCGACGTCGGTAGGGACAATGGGCCTGGTGGCTGGCGTCGGTTGTGGCAATGGCCTTGGATAGGGTCTGGATAGGTTTATGGTCTATAGAATGGTTTGAGAGTCTGTTTGGATGCTCTGAGAGTCTGTTTGGATGGTCTGAGAGTCTTTGCAGTGTTTGTGCTGAGATTACAGGGCAGAGAGTGTGGTTGAAAATGGGATAAGGATGTGGGGAAGGCCTCTCAGCATTTTCGGGAAGAAGTCAAGTCAGGTCTGGTTGATGGCCAGGTCTGGGTGGTGATAATACTTAGAAGTAATGAAAAGAAGCTAATTGCTTATACATTCTAAATACATTTTAAATCATTGAAATAATAAAAAGTGCAGAAGAATACTTACCTGCTGCTTGGTGCAGAGCCAGAGGAGTTGGAGATGCTTGTCCCTATTGTGTCTATAGCTAGAAGAGCATTGGTTGAAGTCTGATGATTAATTTTAAAGAGTCCCTACTGATGTCTAGGAGAGCTGAGAGAGAGAGATCGAAGTCTAGGTGTAAGAGGATTTTTGCATTCAGGGGAAGAGGATCGAGAAGAAGACCAGAATTTGCCTTTGGGCCTGTCTTAAGCAACCAATGTTGGTGATCCCACTGACGTCGGCTGACTGGTAACCGATGTCGGCAGCTAGAATAATGGAAAAAGGGCTAAAATTAGCCTTTTGCCCATTCTTCCAACTACCAGGGTCAATTGGTCATGGGAAAACGGTCTGAGGCAAATTAAATGAGAGCGAGGGGTTAATGGGAGGAAGGAAATGGGGTTTAGGTATTTAATACTTGGCATGGGGTAGTGGAGGGCATCCAAGGAGAGGGATCCAAGGAGGGGTGAGGTGTCATGAGAGAGAGAGAGAATTATTAATTTAAAATAGATGATTTTTTTAAATTAATAAGACATAGGTTAGGCATGGTTAGAAGTGGAACGGGACCAAGGGGACCAAGGGGGAGAGGATGACAAAGGAGTAGACATGATTTTGGTGTCTACACCCACATAGCTTTAGGAAGCCTAGCCTCCCAATCCTTATGAGATAGACTAATAATATTTGTCAAAATATTTTCTAACTCCTTATTGGTGACTTCCACCTATCCATTAGACTGTGGATGATATGGAGTTGATTTCTTATGCCTGATCTCATATTGTTGGACTAAGGTAGTAATTAAATTAGTAGTGAATTGAGGTCCTTCATCAGTGACTATTTATTGCAACACACCATATCTTGTGAATATTTCTTCATAGATAAAAGTTGCTACCTTCTCATACCTAACATGTGTAAGAGCCTTTACTTCCACCCATTTAGTGACATAGTTAATATAAACAAGGATGTACTCTTTGTTATTGGATTTTGGATCAAAGGGTCCTAAAAAGTATAGGCCCCACTTTTTGAATGGTTCAAGTACCATCCAGGGCTATAAAGGTATTTCATCTAAACCTGTGGGTCTTCTCATACCTTGATATCTATCACAATGAGTAGTATATCTTATTGCATCTTTATGGAGTGAGGGCCAATAGTATCTTATATTTAAAATTTTGATTGTTGTATGCTTGGCTAAAAAGTGGCCACATAGGGTTCATAATGGGAGGCTTTGAGGATATCTGGAACTTCATCTTCTTTGAGATATCTTTTGAGGATGGAGTCAGGCCCAGTATAAATTTTTTTTGGACAACCATGAATATCTAGTAGTTTTATGAATCAAAGCTCTCCTTTGTTAGGGAGGAAGTGTTATGGAAGTAGCCTTGTTATAAGGTAGTTATTAATATCAGCATAGCAAGGTGTGATAAGGGTGAGAGAGAATAGGTTCTCATCTATAAATAAGTCATCCACAATGGTATCTTCTTTAGGGGTTTGTAGGTGTGATAAAAATTCAGTCATCACATTGTCCCGACCAAACTTATCTATAATGGTGATATCAAATCTTGTAATAATAACAACCATCTTATCACTCTAGCTGGAAAAACTAGTTTGTTCATAAGGTACCAAATGATTGCATGATCTATATGAATAAAGACTTGATACATTGTGATGTAGTGATGAAACTTGTTGATAGCATAAACTACCACCAAGAACTCTTTTTTAGTAACAACATAATTTAATTTTGCTACCTGTATATTTTATCTTATAAAATATATGGCATAATTGAGTGCTTCTTATTTTTGAAATAATTGAGTGCTTCTTATTTTTGGCTGAGCATAACTAATAGATTGGGACCAACAAGAATCCAATCTATTGATTGATGAGTTCTAGAATGATGAGGCATTCTATGATTTCTTAGGCCTTAGAGATAATGTTTTATTGGGAGATCATAAATCAAGATTCTCAATCACATTGGACCTTGTAGCCTATTTTTGAGAGTGAGTGAACACCCTTAGCCAAAAATAAATAAGTAAAACATTGAGGTCCTAAAGTGAAAACCTCTTTGAGGTGCTTTTTGACTAGGGAAAAAGTAAAGATAAAGGCTAGTCTAGTGGTGAAAACCTATTTTAGGTTCCATTAGATGGGGGTGTTCATTTTTCAAATTTAGACTAGGAGACCACCAATGATGAACTTGCCTGTGGATTTGAGTTCAGTTTTGAGAAACAACAAGTATTTGATCAAATTCTTCAAAATTTTTTGACTATTTTTGTCACATGGCCAAAACTCCCATTAGGGGATTCAGATTCATCATGCCTAGGAGAAGTTGAAGAGCAAGTCCTAATAAAAGATCTTGACATAATCCAATAGTTCAAGTTACTGCCTACTATCCTATAAGATGGTTCAACCCTTCTAGTCAAAGATAAAATAGAGGTAAACATTAGAACTTCATTAGAACTAAAATGGATAAAATTAGGCATGTCCCTCATTGAGTTGGAATATGACATCTTTATAACTCTATTGAGAGAATTTGTATATATCTTTACATTGGCGTACTCTGACATGCTAGGTTTAGACCCTGACTTGGTTCTACACCACCTTGTGATTAATTCTGATGACAAACTAGTAAAACAAAAGTTACATAAGATGCATCCTCCCATTGCTATATTGGTAAATAAAGAGTTGGAAAAACTCTTAGAAGTAGGATGTATCTGATTAATTGACTACTCAAAATGGATCTCTAATGTGGTACCTATTAGCAAAAAAATTAAAGGGTTTAGAATTTATACTAATTTTCATGACATCAACAAAGCTTGTCCTAAAGATGATTTTCCATTACCTAATATTGACATGATCATCAATTCCATAGTAGGTTATGAAATGCTTTCACTCATGGATGGATTTTCAAGATATAATCAAATCAGAATCATGCTAAAGATCAACCTAAAATAGTGTTCACCACTCTATGGGGAAAATTTTGCTATCAGCTAATGCCATTTGGCCTCAAGAATGCTAGAGCAACATATCAAAGGGCCATGACTACCATATTCCATGATATGATGCACAATATTATTGAAGACTATGTCGATGACATATTGGGAAAATCCAAAACTAGGGTCGACCACCCACCAGTGCTACATAAGATATTTGAAAGATTATGAGAGTACAAAGTTAGACTCAATCCAAATAAATGTGTGTTTGGTGTCACTTTAGGTAAATTACTTGGCTTCATAATGTCTCATATAGGTATTGAAGTCAATCTAGCTAAAGTCCATGTTATAACCAAGATGCCACCATCAACCAATTTAAAGCAACTCCATAGTTTATAGGGTAAGATCTAGTCAATTTAATGCTTCATCTCTCAATTAGTATACAAGTGTCATCTATTTATGCACCTTTTAAATAAAGGAGTTTCATTTCACTTGGATGATCACTACCAAATAGTTTTTCAACAACTCAGATTATCTTATCAATATGCCTATTTTATTACCTCCTATGTCAAGAAAGCCATTCTTGTTATACTTATCAGCTACCAATCATGCCTTGGGGGGGCACTCTTGGCTATATACTACTTAATCCGTACCTTGGTTACATATGAACAAAACTACGTGTCTATTGAAAAATCTTGTCTCACCATGGTTTTTGTAGCTCAAAAACTATGCCATTACATGTTAAATAATGAAACCATGGTCATTTAAAAATTAGATCCACTCAAGTATCTACTATCTAAAATATCTTTGCAAGGTAGAATGGTGAAATGGATCATGCTTCTTAGTGAGTTTGACATAGAGTATGTCAATCAAAAAACAATCAAAGGACAAGTTCTTGTAGATCAACTTGTTGAAGCACCTCTCATGGACACACAACCACTCAATTTTTAATTTCTTGATGAATACATCATGACCATTATTGATATGCCCCTTGAGGAGCAACCTTGGAAGCTATATTTTGATGGTTCATTCACTACACATAGATTGGGGGCAGGCCTATTGTTTATTACACCATAGGGGGATCTGATACTTAAATCATTCAGAATCAGTTTTCCTTATACAAACAACATGGCTGAGTATGAAGCACTTATTGCAAGACTTTGACAAGTAGTGCATTGGAATGTATCTCATCTCTGAGTTTATGGTGATTCTCAGTTAATCATTAATCAGGTTATAGATCATTTCCAGACCAAAGATGACATACTAGTTTCATATAAAGCCATGGTCGACACTCTTAAACAAAAAATTGTCAACATTCAGTTTGAGCATATACCAAGAGCTAGTAATATAATTGTAGATGCCATGGCTACTATTGGTTCTCTGATTTGACAAATAGACAAAGCTAGAGAGTATCAGTTTCTCATCAATAATTTGTCAGCACCAGTTCATGAACCTTTAATCATTGCCATGATTTATGATATTGTTGGTCTTAATTCTATATGGTACTTAGACCTTTATAACTACCTTCATGACCAATTTATACCACATAATCCATCTCAAAAAAAAACTAAAGCCTTCATTCATCATTCCACTCATTATAATTTACTTGGATCCACCCTTTACCATCAGAGTTTTGATGTAACTTTGCTTTGTTATTTAACTTTGACAGAGTAGCGTTAAGAGAAGTTCATGAAGGAGTATGTGGAGCCCATTCTAATGGGGCAGTCCTATCCAAAAATCTCTTGTGTACTAGTTATTATTGGCCCACAATGGATGCAAATACCACAACATATATAAAAAAGTGTGACAAATGTCAATGGCATGCTAATCTGATTCATGCCTCAACAAAAACTCTAAAACTGATGTTGACACCCTAGACATTTTCTACATGGGGACTTAACCTCATGGGGAAGATTAACCCCACTTCGTCTAATAGCCATAAACATATCCTTACCACCATCAAATATTTCACTAAGTGGGTTGAAGCTATACCCCTTAGTTACGTGATTGGAAAGCAAATTTCCAAATTCATCTTCAACCATATCATCTACCACTATGGTATTCCTTTTAAAATTATATCTAATAATGGAGGATCATTCAAAAACAAGGATGTAGACAAGCTATGTACTAAATATAACATCACATAAAACATTTTTACAAATATTACCCTCAAGGTAATGGCTAGGCTGAGGCATCCAACAAAACCATTATCAATATTCTCAAAAATCTTGTCAATGATGTCAGTCATGATTAGCACCTCCAAATATTCCCCACCTTTTGGGCATACTGTACCAATCATCATACCCCCATAGGAGCCACTCCATACTCACTTATTTATGGTACTGAATCCATCCTTCCCATTGAGGTTGAATTGCATTCACTATGCATCTCTTTCAAGCATGCCCTGGATGATCATGACTATCGAGTAGCTCGCCTACAAGAGCTAGATCTACTAGATGAGAAATGCATAGTTGCACTCAACAATCTTCAAGCATATCATAACTGACTCAAAGGCCATTATAATCAATGTGTCAAGTATAAAACATTTAAACTTGGTGATCTTGTTCTTAAAGAAAACCAAAAGAATACCATGACTGAGAAGAAATATAAAGGTAAATTCAAACCAAACTAGATAGGGCCTTTCATCATCACTACAAATTATGGATAGGGCCTAGCCCTTTTGACCTTGGTTTTTGTCATATGTTCTACATTTTTAGTATTAAGGTATCTGATCTATTTCATCAGTTGGTTTAAAAATTTCAAACAGAGATCATATTTTGGGTCAGTGTGACAAAATTTGTGGCAGTTGCATCCCTCATCTGTTATTCTTTCTTACCACTAATCTCAATGATAATTATAACCACCTTTGGGTAAATAGTACCATTGATATATGCCATTGTGTCATGGTTATAATCACCTATGGGCAAACTAGGGGAAATATTAAACCTTGATGTACCAACTTGCCACTTTCTATGTCACACTATGACTTTTTACTCACTGTGCTTGTTTTATTTGAATTGACTACTACATTATTCAAGTTCCTCCAATATAAAGTGAGAACTACAGTGACTTGAGGTCCTATTTTGGGATTATGTAGGTAGTGCTCAATACTAGTTGATGTCGGCTCAGTCACCCTTTTCCCCACACTCTCACCATTTTGTGAGTAACCTAAGCCATGCTCTCACTATTTTATGAGTAAACTAAGCCATGCTCTCACCATTTTGTGAGCAACCTAAGCCACACTCTCACTATTTTATGAGCAACCTAAGCCATGTTCTCACCATTTTTTGAGAAACCTAAGCCATCCTTTCATTATTTTGTGAGAAACCTAAGCCACACTCTCACCATTTTGTAAGCAACCTAAGCCACGCTCTCACCATTTTGTGAGAAACCTAAGCCATGCTCTTACCATTTTGTGAACAAATTTAGTTTAAATTCTCTCACCATTTTATGAGTAACATTAGTTTAAACACTCTTACTATTTTTGCGAGCTTAAACCATTTAATGTCTCATCATTCTTGATTGAGTTGAGACACTCCAAAACACTTCTAAAAACATTTAATTTTTTTTAGAAAACAACAAAAACATTAACCACTTCTTTGCCTTAAGGATTATAGGAACCCTTACTAAGTTATAAGTAAATCACTTGTCATTTAGTTTCCCCATCCTTTTTAGCCTTTTTCTCTCATTCACTTGCTATTTTTCAAGACCATTCATATTATTCTATCACATCCATTCTATTTATTTTCCTCAGTTATCACATTCTTCCTATTCCCTGGGAGAACTACATTTGACCTAAAGTTTTTTAATTAGATATTACATCCATGGAACTATGTAGGCAACATCCACTTTCCTAGTGCATATGGAGACAACTCAAACACCCCCTTATTTTTCTTTTATTCCCCCCTTTTTGTTTGTTTTCTAAGTTGTCACCTATTTTCTAGGGGTAATGTTCGTAGGGTTTTTATTACATTGTTTGTTTGTTTATTTCTACTTATTTTATTTATTTGTCTACTTTTTTATTTGCTTTCAGCATTGTTGCCTTGATTCAATTTATGTATGTTCATTGGGTAATTCCTTGCCCACACTTACACTTGAATCCATCCATATTCATATGTTTACATTGTCATCATGTTTTCTATCATTGGTGCATTATTTTCTATTAAATATTGGATTACGAGAATCAGTCTTGATGCATATTTTGGCCATGTCCTCATGATGTTATACCATGATGCCTATCAACACATGCTAAAACAAACCTTAGCTTCATGAAGTATATTCAACAATGGCAAAATCTCTTTGGCACCGACATCTAGATTCCATCTTAATCATATCCCAAATAGAGTAATTAAATATGAAATAATTTCAAAAATTATTAGTTTAGATAGGCATCTCCCTAGTAGTAGGTTGTTCCAATTCATCATTACCCTCTATGTTAAGTTATCATCATCCTTAGATAAGTCTATCATGTTTTCCATAATCGAGGTCTAATGATTATAACTGCCTATGGGTAAATCATTGCACACCATTCTACCTACATTTTTCAATGATTATAACCACCTTTGGGCAAATCATTGTATTTTCACCACTTTACTTTTTATACCTATATAGAGGCATGTTTTTATCTTTTTTGTCTTTCCTAACTAGGGTATCTCCATCTTCTCAATGAATATAACCACATTTGGGCAAATCATTGTGTTATCATACCACAGTACCACTATCAGGGTACAATGCTTATAACTGCCTTTAGGCAAACCATTGTACACCATCCTACTTGCATTCTCAATGATTTTTATTATTTTTTCACTATCATTATGTTTTCACCCCATCATCTTTCCTTTATTTGGTCCCCTCATTTCACTTCTTTCTTTTTGAGGGATCGTTCACTGACCCACTTGTGCCAACTATTCTCTCAAGGGGGCATCATATAGTTAGTTTATCATCATTGAAGTTGTAGGCAAATAATACCTTTTAATTCTTTTAGAATATATTACTATGCTTATATCTTGCAATGCCTTCCCAAATAGGGTCAAACTGTAGACACCTAAAACTGGCCACCGATAACCTCTAATCAGGGTTTTTGCCAATTTCCACCCAAAATGAACAATTTAGCCTAAAAACACTAAAACATGTTAAATGATAAGAAACTAACATATTCAAGTGCCAATTTTGGCCAAGGGCAATGCAATTTATGGGACAACTAACTTTGATCAGTTCATTTTGAGTCAAAATGCCAAATTTGCACCTGGGTGCTCTAGATTGCTCTTTCCTATCAAATATTTTACACAAGACATTTGCCTTTGTTATTTGTCATTGGTAACATCCTAAATGGGAATATGGTTCCAATTCATCTAAAATCACCTTCCAATTATAATCTAGTCAAATTTTAGATCAATAACAAGACATTCTGATCAATTTGGGTAATTTGTACACAAAGTGCTTAAACATGCTTAAGAGATAATTAACCCAAATCAAGGCCTAATTAATAATTCCATGGAAACTTGTTGAATATTTGTTTTTAGAAATGAATATTGAATATATGCATTATCAAGTGACCTCATTTCTTGGGAAGACATCCCTAGGCCATAAATGCCACAAATAATAGGATTCATGCATCCCATGCCTCATCAATGCCTTCCATGATGCCCTCCATGCCTCTTAATTGCACCTTATTCCAATGCCATGATGAGGATAATTACAAAATTAATTTTAAAAATTAAATTAATTCTCAACCACACATCTCAATCTTGATATGGATGGTTTAGGTTGATTCTGATCAAATCCAAAAATCTATAAATAGAGAGGTCATGAACATCATTTCTAAGAATAATTTGTGAAAATTTATAATGCAAGATTGGTTCCAAAAGATTCAAGAAACTAGTGCTACCATGCCAAATTAATTCCAATCCAAGCCATAAAACAAAGGTGCTAAGGAGAAGAGGAGATAGCCATGCCTCCTTTGATGAAGACTTCATGAGCACAAGCCGAACAAGCCACTACTACAAAGGCATTTGGAGCATCCAAGGAAGGTGAAAGAATTCTTGTGTTTTTATTCCTTGCTTTCTAGTTATGCTTATCATTTATGTTTGTTAACTAATCTCTCCCTAGTGTCTAGGCCTAGAGATGTTATGCTATTAGTTTATTTATTTCATCTTATTTTCATTTTAGAACTAACACCATACTAACCATCCTCTCTTGAGTCAAATTCCTAGATCACAAATCTTATCTAACTTTGGTTTGTTTAGTCCTTAACAATGAATAAACATCATGCCCTTTCTTTATCCTCTCATAATTGGTTCATGTATTCACTTAGATGTATGTATCATGATTTTTATCTCTTTTCCTACATCATTTTTTTATCTAATTTACTTTATGTGCTATCATCAATAAAATAACTACGTAATCAAAACCATAATCATGAATCACATCACATATCCATGATCCTAACCATAACCATAATCAACCATAATCATGAATCACATCACATATCCATAATCATAACCATAATCAAAACATCATAACTATCATAATCAATAAAATAAATCATCACATCACATATCCATGATTATAGCCATAACCATAAACATCATTATCATATATAAAACAAAGTACCATAACATCATCATAATCATGTACAGACCATTCATCATAAACATCATCACATGCCTAAGCTAGTGAGTCTACATCTCATGAGCATAATCATAATAAATTATAAACATCAAAACCATGAACCATAAAAATCACATCTATATATTATCATCACATCATATACATCATGTCTCATCAAAACAAAATAGTACATGTAATAATGTGCATCTCTCTCTCTCAAAAAATATACATCTCACTGCATCATCTCATAGGCTAATATCAAAATCATCTACACCTATACATATCATATCATAAAAATATGCCCCTAGGGCACTGGTACCACTTGGTGTCTGCCCCCTTAAGGTGCCTCCCTATCCACCCACAATTTAGCCTAAAAACACTAAAACATGTTAAATGATAAGAAACTGACATATTTAAGTGCCAATTTTGGCCAAGAGCAATGTAATTTATGGGCCAATTAACTTTGATCAGTTCATTTTGAGTCAAAATGCCAAATTTGCACCTGGGTGCTCTAGATTGCTCTTTCCTATGAAATATTTTACATAAGACATGTGCCTTTTTAATTTGTCATTGGTAACATCCTAAATGGGAATATGGTTCCAATGCATCTAACATCACCTTCTAATTATAATGTAGTCAAATTTTAGATCAATAAAAAGACATTCTGATCAATTTAGGTAATTTATACACAAAGTGCTTAAACATGCTTAAGAGATAATTAACCCAAATTAAGGCCTAATTAATAATTCCATAGAAACTTTTCGAATATTTGTTTTGGAAATGAATATTGAATATATGCATTATCAAGTGGCCTCATTTCTTGGGAAGACATCCCTAGGCCATAAATGCCACAAATATCAAGATTCATGCATCCCATGCCTCATCAATGCCTTCCATGATGCCCTCCATGCCTCTTAATTTCCCCTTATTCCAATGCCATGATGAGGATAATTACAAAATTAATTTTAAAAATTGAATTAATCTTCAACCACACATCTCAATCTTGATATGGATGGTTTAGGTTGATTCTGATCAAATCCAAAAATCTATAAATAGAGAGGCCATGAACATCATTTTAAAGCATAATTTGTGAAAAGTTATAATGCAGGATTGTTTCTAAAAGATTCAATAAATTGGTGCTACCATGCCAAATTAATTACAAGCCAAGCCATAAGCCAAAGGTGCTAAGGAGAAGAGGAGATAGCCATGCCTCCTTTGTTGAATACTTCATGAGCACAAGTCGAACAAGCCACTACTACAAAGGCATTTGGAGCATCCAAAAAAGGTGAAGGAATTCTTGTGTTTTTATTCCTTGCTTTCTAGTTGTGTTTGTCATTTATGTTTGTTAACTAAGGTCTCCTTAGTATCTAGGCCTAGAGATGTTATGTTATTAGTTTGTTTATTTCATCTTATTTTCATTTTGGAACTAACACCATACTAACCATCCTCTCTTGAGTCAAATTCCTAGATCATAAATCCTATCTAACTTTGGTTTTGTTTTGTCCTTACCAATGAAGAAACATCATTTCCTTTCTTTATCTTCTCATAATTGGTTCATGCATTCACTTAGATGTATGTATCATGATTTTTATCTCTTTTCCTGCATCTAGTTTTTTTTAATCTAATTTACTTTATGTGATATCATCAAAAAAATAACTATGTAATCAGAACCATAATCAACCATAATCATGAATCACATCACATATCCATAATCATAACCATAATCAAAACATCATAACTATCATAATCAATAAAATAAATCATCACATCACATATCCATGATTATAACCATAATCATAAACATCATTATCATATATAAAACAAAGTACCATAACATCATCATAATCATGTATAGACCATTCATCATAAACATCATCACATGCCTAAGCTAGTGAGTCTACATCTCATGAGCATAATCATAATATATTATAAACATCAGAACCATGAACCATAAAAATCACATCTATACATTATCATCACATCATATACATAATGTCTCATCAAAAATAAAACAATACATGTAATAATGTACATATCTCTCTCTCAAAAAATATACATCTTACTACATCATCTCATAGGCTAATATCAAAATCATCTACACCTATACATATCATATCATAAAAATATGACCCTAGGGCACCGCTACCACTTGGTGTCTACCCCCTTGAGGTGCCTCCCTATCCACCCACAATTTTAGCCTAAAAACACTAAAACATGTTAAATGATAAGAAATTGACATATTCAAGTGCCAATTTTGGCTAAGGGAAATGCAATATATGGGCCAACTAACTTTGATTAGTTCATTTTGAGTCAAAATACCAAATTTGCACCTGAGTGCTCTAGATTGATCTTTCCTATCAAATATTTTACACAAGACATGTGCCTTTGTTATTTGTCATTGGTAACATCCTAAATGGGAATATGGTTCCAATGCATCTAACATCACCTTCCAATTATAATCCAATCAAATTTTAGATCAATAACAAGACATTCTGATCAATTTAGGTAATTTGTACACAAAGTGCTTAAACATGCTTAAGAGATAATTAACCAAAATCAAGGCCTAATTAATAATTCCATGGAAAGTTGTTGAATATTTGTTTTTGGAAATGAATATTGAATATATGCATTATCAAGTGACCTCATTTCTTGGGAAGACATCCCTAGGCCATAAATGCCACAAATAATAGGATTCATGCATCCCATGCCTCATCAATGCCTTCCATGATGCCCTCCATGCCTCTTAATTGCCCCTTATTCCAATGCCATGATGAGGATAATTACAAAATTAATTTTAAAAATTGAATTAATCCTCAACCACACATCTCAATCTTGATATGGATGGTTCGGGTTGATTCTGATCAAATCCAAACATCTATAAATAGAGAGGCCATGAACATCATTTCTAAGCATAATTTGTGAAAAGTTATAATGCAGGATTGGTTCCAAAAGATTCAAGAAACTGGTGCTACCATGCTAAATTAATTCCAAGCCAAGCCATAAGCCAATGGTGCTAAGGAGAAGAGGAGATAACCATGCCTCCTTTGATGAAGACTTCATGAGCACAAGCCGAACAAGCCACTACTACAAAGGCATTTGGAGCATCCAAGGAAGGTGAAGGAATTCTTGTGTTTTTATTCCTTGTTTTCTAGTTGTGCTTGTCATTTATGTTTGTTAACTAAGCTCTCCCTAGTGTCTAGGCCTAGAGATGTTATGCTATTAGTTTGTTTATTTCATCTTATTTTCATTTTGGAACTAACACCATACTAACCATCCTCTCTTGAGTCAAACTCCTAGATCACAAATCTGATATAACTTTGGTTTTGTTTAGTCCTTACTAATGAATAAACATCATTCCCTTCTTTATCCTCTCATAATTGGTTCATGTATTCACTTAGATGTATGTATCATGATTTTTATCTCTTTTCCTGCATCTAGTTTTTTTATCTAATTTAGTTTATGTGCTATCATCAACAAAATAGCTACGTAATCAAAACCATAATCAACCATAATCATGAATCACATCACATATCCATGATCCTAACCATAACCATAATCAACCATAATCATGAATCACATCACATATCCATAATCATAACCATAATTAAAACATCATAACTATCATAATCAATAAAATAAATCATAACATCACATATCCATGATTATAACCATAATCATAAACATCATTATCATATATAAAACAAAGTACCATAACATTATTATAATCGTGTACAGACCATTCATCATAAACATCATCACATGCCTAAGCTAGTGAGTCTACATCTCATGAGCATAATCATAATAAATTATAAACATCAAAACCATGAACCATAAAAATCACATCTATATATTATCATCACATCATATACATCATGTCTCATCAAAACAAAATATTACATGTAATAATTTGCATCTCTCTCTCTCAAAAAATAAACATCTCACTGCATCATCTCATAGGCTAATATCAAAATCATCTACACCTATACATATCATATCATAAAAATATGCCCCTAGGGCACCACTACCACTTGGTGTCTGCCCCCTTGAGGTGCCTCCCTATCTACCCACCGAAGTGGCCCACTAACCTAAAGTTATTACACCTACACCACCTACCAAGCTGGCTCTGTACTGACCCCATTAGGCTTCCTCTTGATAATGAGTTAGAACTATGGCCTCATAATAATGTAACTCATCAATAGTGACCAAGTAATGTGACATGGGAATGCTACCTGGTGGTCTTATTGGTGCTATGACTCCTCCTCTAGTCTTTTTGAGGGAGTCCCTTTCCTGGGTCACCAAGGCTAGTGAAGTCCTAACCTGGTCCCTCTCACCCATCATAGTGGCTACTTGACCCTATAAAATTACAAATTGGCCCTATAATATGACCACCTACCCCTATAAATTTATGACCTATGCTTGTGCAATGGTTAATGCCTCTCCTACCTATCCATTAGGGCCATCTCCCTATACCTATACTTATGGACACACACTAGCTAGATCCACATCCATGGACTGCTTGCCCCCATCATCCCATTGAAAATATACCACTACATAAAGGTCCTGATACCATGCCACAAAGCCATAAAGAAATTGAATCATCAATCTCTGCTCTAGCAGGTAACTCCTCATGATCTAGCACCATCTCCACTTGTTGTGGCTTTGGAAGCAAAAACTTGGCATCATCCCACCTATACGTTTGGAATGGAGCTAAAATCCCTTGTACTAAGCAAAACTACCTACAAACCCTTTTAAAAGGTATGAGCTTGGTCTCACCCTCTCTCCTCCCAAAAATCCACCTATAGCTCTACAATAATAAAATATGTCAAGTATAGTGTCCCCACCTTGGGAAACCAACATAAAGCCTCCAAACCACATCTCCAATGATCAGGCCCTCTAATGCCCCCTAAACCAATCAATATCTCACACACCTCTTCTAGGTCTTGTGAGCACGTAATCACTCCTCTACTGCATAAAACCTACCCTAAAGTCCATCTGGGCATATCCCTCTCATGATAACCCCATCGACCTCAGAACTCAGATGTGCTCATAGTCCCAATAATGTAGCATAAATCCCACACTAATGCCATATTTATTATACATTATAAACCCCCATAACTCCCTATATATCTAAACTAATAAAACAAGTACCCACCCAAAAACTATCTAACCTAGTAACAACTCCACTAAAACTCTTAGAAATAGATAAGAAAACCTCCCACTACTTGAATTAGGAACCACGAAAAATAAGACTACCATCATCATCATCAACAACCTCTGATCATCTTTGGCCCTCTAATATAATAGTTTATATATAAACCCACCAACATGCCACTTGGAAAATGTATGATCATCACCATATAGCTACTCCATCAATTCATCCCTCTCCTCTCTCTCAATATGATATATTAGCTCCCCTTGAATTGGTAGTTGTGTAATCGTACATATATCCTCAAGTAAGATATTCATCTCACTAGTTAGTAGGATAAAGGTGTTCATGGTTGGATCTCATCTCTTGATGAGGGCCATGACCGTTGCTACATCTCATAGCATGTGTTGGTAGTGCATCATCACATCGAGGCTGACCTCCTTCATATGCACCCAGTCATCATCCATCATCCCTTAATGGATCTTTGTAATTATTTGAAGAACCCAATCTTACATTTTTATCTACTCTCATGCCTATAAAATTTAGTATAATAAACACACTTAGTTTTATATAAACTTCTTTGCCCATGGACAATGTCTTTTCACCCAATTTTACCTACCTAGTTACACCTATATGAATAACATCTACATCTTTCATTTTAACCTAACCTAAACCAAGCTACCCTTAGCATTCTAATTTTGAAAACATTTTAAACTCACCTATTTTATTTCCCTATATAAAACCAAATAAACCTCTTTTTAAAACCTTTATTAAAAAACACTATCTCTTTTGGTCAACTGTCAATGGTCAACTGACCATTTTACCCTTGGTCTTTGATCATCGAGGGTCAGGTGTGACCATCGATGGTCAAGTATAATTGCTGATGGTCATTATGTGTGACTTCTAGTGGAAAAATCTAACCCTAACCTACCTAAAATAGCCATATCTAACATCTAATTACCCTAATTTTGACCTTACCCTACTTTCAACCTACCTACCCTCCTAATTTCAATTTTTAATCATAAATTTAAACCAAAACACCCTATAACCTACCCCCTAGGGTAAAACCCAAAACCTCACCTAAACCAAAAATAAACTAATAAAATTCAACCAAGAATGACCAAAATAACTAATTTATCAATTTAAGGTAGCCCCTACTTCATTCCTCAACCATCATCAAGGGGGGATATTTAGTTTTGCTACCTAGTCACACCCCTATCCATATTGTATCCTTGATCCAACACTAGTCAAATCAACACAAACCCCTAATCAACCAATCAATAACCACCTCATCAGTACTCTCACACAAAATGCTAAGGATGTTGGTATGCATGAGAGTCAATAGAGTCAAAAGCAAAAGTGAAAATGATAACCCTTTTTCACTTTTTATCTTCCACACTTTTAGGGTTTCCCCCTGACCATTGATGGTCAGGATGATTATCGATGATCAATTTTAAGACCCTTAATCATTGATGGTTAGGAGCTCCACTTTTCTACATTTTTGCACCCATACCTTAGAGCCCAAATTTGGAGATTACATTCTCTGCCTACCTTACCAACCACATCCACCTTGACATTGGCCATTTTGGCCTAAACTATAACATATTTTGTGATAACCTTACCTTGGTCCTTTTGACCACACCAACCAACTTTCCATGTTGAAAATTTGAATTTGTACCACCTCATGCACACTAGACTATTTGTGTTTTCTCAATAGCACTTCCTACCTTGTATACCTACAAAAACACTGACCCTATTTAGGAGAATTGATAGGCCTAACTTGATTAGTTATGCCTAATGCTATGGCCTAGTTACCTCTATTTTAGAACCAACATTTTATTTTTACCAACCATGGTAACTTAGTCTATGCATGATATTTTTTATCACACTTAGTCACATTTTATGTGCATGTTTGCATTTCAAATGCCCCACCCTTTTTCTCACCAACCTCATGACTCACCATAACTGCTTATCAAACTCGTATCCAATTTGGTTTCACCTCATCAACTACTAATTTAAGGGAGAACACCTCCTCCCATACTTTGGGTAACCAAACCTTTGACCCATAATCCATTTTTATTTTACAGCTTACTAAACACAAATTACATAACAAAAAGGGTAAAATGTAGACACTAGAAAATTACACACAATGGTTCTAGTTGTCAAAACACCCCTAGATCAGACCACTACCCAACCTCTAACCATGACCCTAAGTTAGTTTATCCAACTAGCTAAACCCAACTCACTAACCTACCCTATTACCAAACTTAACCTTGAACCCTCAACCACTGATGGTCACCTTGACCATTGATAGTCAGGTTTTCCCCATTAAAATAAAGACAACTCAAGTTGTGTGTAAGCTAACACATTAAAATTTAATATAGATGACAAGCTAACACATCACAATAACTAACCAAACCTCCTATGGAACCTTTTACTTCCATCTCTCTTTACTTATAAAATAAGGGAAGTAGGAGGTGAAAAGGATCCATTCATCTAGGAATTTAGCAATTAGGCAATCAAACTATCAACCAACAGATATTAGGATCTTCTTTATCAAGAAGTTCTATGTAGGTCTTCCCTTCAACAAGTCAACAATCACAATAGAGACCTGAAACTCTACCAAAATTATTCTTTAGGAAAAGTACCATTACTTCTCCAAAATTTCTTCTCAATCTACCATCAAACATCAAGCCACGAGCTAAGTATATTTCTTATTTCAAGTTTTGTTTATTTATTTTCTAATATCTTTGCCTAGACCACACCCTTTTTCTCATTACCCTCTGACACCCTAACCATGAATAGACCTTCAAAACCTTTCTATATCCATTCTACAACATTTTTTTAACATACCTAGAACTTGTAGCAACCAGTGATAGTCACCATGACTACTAATGGTCTCCTCAACTACCGATGGTCACCCAACTGCTGATGGTCACCTTAACCATCGACAGTCATCCCAACTATTGAATGTCACTATGGTAGTAAATAATGGCAAGCTACTTCTACCTGCTTACCCTTAACTAAATTCCACTTTATATCTTTTTTCCTATCCATAAATACCCCACCTATTTTTTGGACCTAACCTAACCTATTTAGCATTGGTATTGACCCACTATTTGCTATAATTAGTCTGTTTCCTTTATCAAGAATTTATTTCTTCTTGTATTCCCTTTCAGTCTTTTCTTTCATTTGATGCAAGTATTTCATCTTTATTTCCTTCAACTTATCTATTATAAAAGTGTGGATTGACAACCTCCTAGTAAGCTTACACTTCTTGGATCTAGCTCATGCTAAACAATCCACCTTGTTATCCATATAACAACCCCTTTGCATTAGTGCTTTCTTATCTACAGGTCATTTTATCTATTACAAAGAGAAGCTCTTCAAAATCATCTAGATCACACCACACAAATAAATAGGTTCTTATACCATACCTATATTTAGTTTCTTACTTCCTCTTTAAATATAAAATAAATAAAAATTGAGAAAAATACCTATCCATCCAATCTCTAGGTGAGTCAGGAAGCAATGGAGTGTTTAGAAGCAAAGGGTTAGATATATAAATCTTGCATATATTCTTAGCTGATAAGCATTGAGGCTTATATAATGGTGTCTTTAATGTCCTAAAAAGTTTTCTTTGATTATACATGCCATTCCACCTTCCCATTATGTTTCAACATAACATTTAGGGGTTTTATAATGTCATCAAATCCAAAAATGAATTTATAAAAAAGTTGATTTTCCTAAAGAATGATTTTAATTCTTTCTTATTATTAGGTAAATGTAATTTAGAAATCACATCATCTCTTTCTATATCAATAGCAATACTTTTTTTTGTGATGATATGACCTAAAAGCTTACCTTTGGTGACATCAAACACACTCTTCTTGGGATTCAAGGAAATACCATATCTTCTACACCTTTCAAATACTTTCTCCAAGTGGCATATGTGATCTAAACTTTATTTTGAAAATATGATCAACTCATCCATATAAATTATTATACACTTACCAATTAGTCCTTTGAAAGTGAAATCCATTGATATTTGAAAGTTTTCCCCACCATTGATAAACCCAAATGGCATTCTTTTGTAGTAAAATGTGCCCCATTTGCTGTTGAATGTGGTTTTGGCCCATACCTCTGAATTAACAAAGACTTGGTTATATCTAAGAAAGCCATCCAAAAAAGACATCATCTAGGATTCACTCACCATTTGGATTACTTTATCAAGGGAAGTCAATGTGTAATTATCTTTGTTGGAGGATCAATTCAAGCTCCAAAGGTATACACATGTAGATTTCCCCATTTTTATTTCCCATGGGTACCATGTTGGCCACCCAAGTAAAATGATGAATTGGTAAAATTATCCCAATAATGAGTAATTTATGGACCTCCTTGTGTATTAAAGGTTCCATGATTGGGTTTACTTGTCTCTACCTCTATCTAAATGGTTTCTGATCTAGATTGAGATGGATAGTATGAATAATCGCTATTGAGTAGAATACCTTAAGTCTCCATAGGCCCAGACAATTACATATTTGTATCTCAATAGTAATTTTTGAAACTGATCCAATTCAGAGTCTATCTAGTCAGGACCCACATTGACCATTCAAAGGTTTTATACCAAGATGAGGTTGATGAGACAACATTTTTTATTCTCAAACCTGGCATTCTTTATTTGTAATGTGTGTTTTAAAATATCAAATGCTATTTCTTTTGAAATCATCCCCTTTGGGATCTAATTCTCATGAATATTAAGGATCTCATCCTTGTTTAGCTCATTCATGGGGTTATCCATGTTTGCCTCATCAATGATCTAGGTTTTAAATACCCCCATGATATTAAATAAATGGATGATATACTATTCATCCTCAAATACTTGAAATTTTATCACATTATCAGGGATAAAAGGGCAAGGGACAAGTTTTAGAGAGAATCCTTGAAACTCAATGTCATCTGGGGGTAATCTCACTGCTATAGATGTGAGTGAGTCAACAACTAGGTTTTCTTCCCTAGGGATAGGGATGACATTTAATGCACTAATTTTTTTGATTATATCCCAATATTTATGCTTATACCTTCTAAGGTATGATAGTTTGAATTGAAATTTACTCTTGATATAGTTGACTACTAGCTTAGAGTCATTGAATACTCCTAGTTAATTTACCTTATGTTTCAATGTAAATTATAATCCTAGGATTAGTGTTTCATACTCTACCATATTAATTATGTAGGGGAAAAGTATCCAATATGATGTTAGGTATTTATTACCTTGAGGGTTTATTAGCAAAACACTAACCCCACCACCGTGTTTGGAATGGGCCCCATCTACATAAAGAGACCATAGGCCTAGTACATTTGAATGATTATCAATTTGTCTTTTGTTGGTTTCATATTTAATGTATATATACCTAGGTCTAGGGATGCTAAGTTCACTTTATCTTTGATATAATTATACTTAGTTATCATGTGTTTCATGTGAATCACTCTATCTACCCTGATTTGATTAGCTACCCATCTTTAGGGTTGCCACATATGAGAGAATTTTGTGGCCATATACCCATTTAGGGATTTAGAAAAAAATTCTACTAAGGAGCATGCCATAGGCCTCAATAATCTCTACCACCTAGATGTCTATGAAGTGTTGAATCCTAGGCTCAAATTCTAGCTATATGTGGATATTCAAAAGCCCTCTTACCACTTTTACCTTAGATTTATCTAGTTAAACGACTACCTTATCCAACTTGATAGGGACCAACCCTAACATTTTGAAGATGCTTGTTGACATTATGTTGGTTGAGAATCTTGAGTCTCATAGGAAATTATGTAGGTTTTTCCCAAATAATATGATGTTCAAAAGGAAGAGAGGCACTTCCATATTACTCTTGTGAATGAGAACATTGGTATGGGTCATTTTAAATTTGCATGGGTGGGTTGAGTCAGCTTATTAGTTAAGCACTTTAATATAAGATCACATTTCTTTGTGATTTGAATAAGTTCATGGAGTGTAATGTTAGATTTCATTTTATTCATGTCCTCTACTATATTATAACCTCCTTTATTTTTGATATGTGGGGCTTCCATTAGAGCTTTAGGTTCTTAATGTCTTGGAGGTGGCAAGTCATTCCTAGCATTTTGGTTAGGTGGGGTTATACCATTATTCGATGGAGTTGAGATAGTGAAGGGTTGTTATGGTTTCCTATTCCTAAGGGAATAGTTTATCCTTTCACATTTTTGAAATGCCTACACCTCATTAATACCCTCCTTCAACTCATTTCTTCCTAGCAATGAAATTCCATGGTTTTCAACACCATGGCAGTGCTAGGGGATTTATCCATGTTGGATGATTTAGGTGATTGGGTACCACCTTATACTCTTCTATTTCCTTATAGAATATCTCAAAGGCATAGCAAAACTCTATGCAGTCAAGTTCTCCATGGTCTACCATGTTATTCAATTGACACTAGTTTGTCAAGGCTATCTCAAAGATATTAATTTATGATAACCTATTGGTTGATAGTTTTGATGGATTATGGGAATGGTTGTAGTTTATGTTTGGTATTTAATATGTGAAGTTTTTATTATAAATCTCTACATTGGAGTTTTTAATTTGCCTTTGTATCCCAAGGAAATAATTGTTGAGTTTTTTTACCATTCATTGAATGACATCTAACTCTTTCTTTGTAGACTCCTAGGATACGGTTTGGGTATTGTTAGTTGATACGAATGTTACCTGGTGTTGTAACTAAGGAGTATTTTCATGGGTCATTGGGCTAATAAAACCCAAGTATTAGTTTGGTGTGACATCACTCAAAAAGAGTTGATTTTTTATAGGGAGTGGCTAAAACATTAGGATATTATATTTAGTGTTGGGCAAGAGGCTCAATAAGGGCATTTGTGCAACACATTGGGAATGGGGGCCATTATCTGACCTTGTGGGTTTAGTTGTTTGTATAATTTGATGGCCCATACATAATAAATGGATAGTTCCACTATTATTGGGTCTCATCTTAGGAACATATTCATCTAAGGGTCTAAAGCATTTTTATACATTTCAAACACTAGTTGGGGGTTGGGTTGGTAGAGAATGGTAACCCAATTGTACATATTTTGAAACTTAACATTGAAGTTCCTAATAAGATCATTAGGATCTTTTTCAATACAAGAAATTTTTTGGTATAAGACATTGGGTTCTATCACTTGTACAAACTAAGTAAGAAAGACATTTATGAAATGCTCCCAACTAGGGATCGAGTCCTTAGGGAGGTTAAGGAACTAGTTATAGGTTGAGTCCATCAACATGAATGGTAAATTATTACACACTACATCCTTGTGTTTTATATTTAAGAGTCTTAGAGTGGTTTTGTAGGAGGTCACATGATATCCAATATTTCATCCTATACCAAGAGTGAAACATGTAATATATATCTTAGGGTTTCCAAGTAAGTCATGGATAACTCCTGGGATGTTAATGGTTGAACTAGCCAACCAAGCCATCCTAGGTAGTCTGTTTGATAGAGGTTGAGGTGACAAGCTAGTTAGAATCATGATAAGTCTAGGTTTATTAAACTTGGGTCTTTTATGGAATTGTAAGGATGAAACCACAAACCAATCATGAGGGGACCTAGTTATGGTGATGGGTGAACTAGACTCAAGGATGTTTCAAAAACAAAAAATAGTTAGTATGTTATCACCAACAAGCATAATCTCAAATAAGTCAACACTCAACATATAAATTCTTAATGCCTTAATTTTTTTTTTTTGATGTTTTGTGTGCTCAAAGCACACAATAATGGAGAGATATTAAAGGAGAGGGAATAATATTTAATCAATAAAATACTTCTTTAGGGTCTAGGTTTCTAGTGACAATTATCCTTAAAAAGTAAGTTCCTTCTAGTGTCAACTATTGTTTTGTCTAAGATCCTATTCCAAAATACTCATAGGAGTGATTATTTCTATTTATATTAGTGGGATTACTTATTGAATTTCATCCTTCATTTTAGGATTGATATGAAATCAACCCAATGCATGACTGCAACTATTTGGATTCATAATGGAGATTACGTGGAATAATCTTTACGAGATGTAGTGATAACACCATGGGTTCAATCTTAATTGTTGAGAATAAATGAGTGAGTCATTTAAGTCTATTAATATTGTTCATTTACTTTTATCTACCATTTTATAAATAAAAGGGAAGGGGTAATTTAATCTCCAAAATAAACACAAAAAGAGGGAAGGGTAAGGCAATATTTTTTTTCCAAATCAAGGTGAAATTAATGCTTCAAAAATCATGCTAAACACATCTACCATAGTTATAACAATGTGTGTTGAATCTCATCAAAGTTTTTAACTCCAGTACTACACAATGAGAAGAGTTTGGGGAAGCAGTGAAGAACACTTAGTTTGTGTTTCCTCACTAAATTCCAATACTAGAAGTCTATAGTAAATAACACATAAACATCAAAGATAACTTGTAGGCTAGAACACAAGTTATCAATATTATAAATAAGATGAAAATATTTCACAAAGAGTTTATGAAATGAAAGCACATCATAAATATTTAAATCATAAAGTAATAGATACTTAAAACAATTATATGATTACTAATATTTGCTTAAAATTAAAATGAGAGATACTTTGATAAACAAAACATGTGTTACACAAAAGCTGAAATTGCATTCATTAAAATAACTTATTCTATTACAAAAATACCAATATTATCCCACTTTATATAATTCAAAAGGGGAAATGGAAACAATAGGTGAAATATTGGATTTATTCTGACAACACTTTTGAGCTAAAAATTATTAACCCTAAAATCAAAATGCAATTGCACTTTTATAGATAAGGATGGGATTCACCCCCAAGTAGCATGAGATTCCCATCCTAGACCATGATGGCCACCCCTAGTGGTTAAAATTAAATAATTAAAAAAGTAGATGAAATCCCTTCACTTATTACAAAAATATCTATGGGGGATGGGACCACTCAACTGATATGTGGAGGTGGAATGGGCAAGCTGACTCCCAACTAATATGACTTGGCCTTCAACATGGCTATCATGAGGTCAGAATCCTAGTATAGTTTGTTGAGGTTTATTAGAGGATCTCTAAATATCATTTATGCTTAGCCTATTAGTCTTTGGTATACCTATATGGGAGCCTCCATTGACACTTAGACTTTAGACACCTAGCTAATGCTCATTGTCAATTGATTTAAAATATTGAAAACCACTTGATCTCCTTTTTTAATCACCTTGGGCACCTTTCCCCTCATGACCTAGTTAAAGTGACCTAGGTGAACTCCAAATTCACCCCTATCTAGTAGAGTGTCATCTATGTGGAACAACATCAAGATATTGACTTTCTTGAAATAAGCCAATATCTTCTTTTTTCCATCTTCCAAGGGTCCCATTACCATTTAGGCTAAGGTAAGCCACTCCTTTATATAAATCTTCATGGTCTTGATGCGGTCTAATATAAGCCTAAATATGAAGTGGGAATCAATTTTAACTCTAATAACATGACTTTATTAATCATAATAGTCAGCTTCTAACACTTCTTATCAATTACAATGATCCTCTCTAGATATGACTAAGTCCACTAGATGAATACATGGGTTTCAACCATAGTCTATAAAAAATTACTATTGCCACTTGGATTTGCACACTTTGAGGATATGTCTCAACTCTCCTCATCTAAGTGGCATAATTGAAATTATTTAGGCTATGGGCGAACCTAAGAATGAGGTGAATCTCTAGATAGGGATAGATCCCTTGATGTACCACTTGTAGACCACTACTACACCTAACATTTATGAGGGAAAAGGGGGAGAAAACTGAAAGTAAACTATCCTAAAGGAGGTGATACACCAAATTAATTTATGATTAATAACCAATTGCATACTACACATGAGAATAAGGGACTAACCAAACATACACTTCTCCAATCTGCATCTTCTCACATCAATATTCCATTATGAGGTCATGGTGAATGTTTAGGCTAGGAGGATTATACAAGAGGCCTAGAATGACATTGTTTGAATATACTAACTCACTTAACCTTAACAAAGCCTGGAATACTTCACATTACTTATAATAAGAAGCTTTCCAACTGTAAATAGGTGAGAGAATGAGACAACATGCTAAGGAAATAAGAGTCATCACTAAGCAAGATCAATCATAAAATTAAAACACACTATGAATAGTTATGGAATAGGTAAAAATTAGTAGTATTTACTGATCCATGGTATGCAAATGATCAAGGCTTCACCATACTTAGGTGGAGCATGATTTACAAAGGCCAAAATGGCTAGTTTTTGTAGAACTTGAGAGAGAGAAGTGGAGAAAGAAGTCCAAAGGTCATAAGGACACTTATAAAGATAATAAAATGAGTTATTTATTCATGAGAAGGGAATTTTAAATTTATCATGCAAATATAGTAAGCACAAGTGTCAACCCAAGGCATGAAACTCTTACAATGTGGCATGATATTCCTTTTGTTGACTAAAAAAACTACCTTCTTTAATTGTAATTCTTGAACACTTAATAACTAACTAGGGATAGGTAAAATGATTTAAATTATAGTAAAGGATTTTATACATGCCTCTCTATGCATTGGTTATAGTCGTGAACATCTATAATCTTCCCAAAATGAGCTATCAACATCTGCATTCAAAATAACTCTTCTTTCACACACCCTACACACTTGACCTCCAAAAAGGCATCAATTTTAAATGAAAATTTTTACAAGGGAGTGGATGAAACTTTTAAATAAACTCCATGGAATTAGAGGCATCAGGCACACCTTAAAAATACTCCCGCATGAAGTTTTCACCCTTCTCACCATCATGTTCATTATGCCAATTTTGACTAGCTAAGATGAGATCTTTGGTTTGAAAAATTAGGAGTTTTATAAATAATTAAATGTACATGGTATTTATATTAATTATAATATTTATTTAAAAGTTTATTTCATCTCTTGAAACCTCCTATAACCTACACAATGCATAAAATAATCAAGAAAACCCTATTTTGTACTCCATCCGTATAATTCCATATAATTCAAAAGTATGGGGAGTAACCTTAGATATTATCCTATAGAATAAAATCATCATCCTAGGAAAAATATTCCATTTGGGTGCACTAACTTCTCCATTTTTATAAACTAGTCACTAGCAAGGGTTTAAGAGGGTTTAGGCCTATTTCTATTCTTAAGCTTTGTTCATGAAGATATAATGTTGAATTTTCTAAAAATTTAAGCTATAACATATTTAAATACATTCATAAACTTCCAAAAACTCCTTATATCCCCATGTATAACCTCCAAGAAGATGTGAGCATCTAAACTTCTCCTATCAAGCCTATTTTCTCATTTCCTACATGATTAAATTGTCTCTGAGCCAAAAGTGACTTTTTAAGGTTTTTATCTACATTAAAAATTATTATGCATGTATTTTATTACCCATTAATCATTATAAAATCCATTATAAATCTTTCCTAAGGTTAGAAATGAAAGTGACCTATCATTTGAAATCTAGGCCTAACCATGCTTAGTAGGCCTGAGTTGTCTTAAAGATCAAAATGACCTTTTGTTGGATTTACCTACATAAAAATATCTTATATACATTTATTTTTACCCCATATACATTCACAAATTATTTATAAATAACACCCAAGGTTTGAATTAATATTGACCTCTCATTCGGTCCTTAGGCCTAGACATGCCATATAGGCCTGACTGCAACCTTGATAGGTTTGGAATACTATGATGGGATTAATTATTATATACAAGTATATTAATTATTTACCATGTTTAATTTTAATCTAAAAACCTCCTATAAATTTCTAAACATCTCCTAGCTTACCTTATCACATCCATTCTTTAAAACCTGTCACTTTGCACCTAAGGGTTGTACCCTCTTTCTGAGATAAAACAAAGGGTATTTACCTTATTTGTTATAACCAAATAATAATTTTAAAAGATTATATAAGTGTTAAAAACCTTATACATAAAAATTAATCCCTTTTTTAGGTTTTTAGAACCTCAATCTCCCTCAAATTCCAAGATAGACTATGCAAAAGGTGGGTTGTGTGTATAACAGTCATAGATTGATTGTGTATTGCCCTCGAAAACCAATTTATTTGTTCAATATACATAATAATTATTTTATGAGGTTTTAATAAATTTTATGAAGGTTTTATAACCTTTATTCATTCCTCCAACCTCTCACATGTCTGTCATATTGATTGCCTAGTCAAGACTATGTTACCCTGCCTGTCTTCCTTAACAAAGAATCTTGTGGGTTTCTTTGCATGATTTAGCTTGAGAAATATGTTTATAAACTTAATTAGATTAAATTTTAATCATATTAAACCTATTTTGACTCATTTATTTCATTTATATGTTATATCCTCATCAAAAGGCCCAAATTTTGCTCTTTGCCCCTCACAGTCAACTATAGTTGACTGTGTGGTGTCCTATAGGTGTAAATGAGGATTAAAACATAACATTATAAACTATTTTATTTATCCTTATATAATAATTTTTATTTGATATTATTTTCACTTGATGGAATAGTTCAATCATGAAGATAAACTCCATTTTCAAACTTGGGTTCTAGAGTCACCTTGCATCTCCAAATCCTGTACATGTACATTTGTGATGAAAATGAGGTCTATAGATAGTTTTTTAGTCAAAATAAATATATAATTCTCTATTTATTATATTTATATCATAAATATTAATTTTAAACATTTTTAACCATTCAAATGTGAAGGTATGGACTAGTATGCAACCTTGGATGAAAGGTCACCTTGGGGCTCAAAACTGTAGATGTCAATGCAAGAAATTAATGGTAAAAGGTGCAAGTCTAAGCCCTCCTAGAAAAAAAACCAAATGATTAAATCACTCCCTTAGTTTTTAAATATGTTATCCCATGTAGAGGCTACATTTTTTGTCTATTTAGGTGCCTCAAAGCCTTTTAAAATCTTGTCATAAGATATCAATAAAAAACTAGGGTGCTTTGTTCTATGTTTTTAGGGATTTGATCCCTAAACCTACATACATTATCCTTGGAAAGGTTTCTCATAATTTCTTACCATACTAGCACCTCACATAGGGCTATTATGATCTACATAACATGTTATTACTTTAATAAGAGTTTTACCTCATGATCTAACACTCCTCATAACACCTCTGACTCTCTATTAAGCCACCTGTAGGTGGTTATGGTCATGTACATGCAGTAAATATTTGAATGGTTATTACTTCTTATATTTGTTAATTTTGAAATCTTAAATGGGTCTTCCCTGATCAATACCAATGCTAAAACTCCCAATAAGGTTTCACCATTGCTCCCACTTCCCCATATGACACCTCAACTTACTGTTAACACCACCTATTGGTGGATATTATCATATATAGGCAGTAAAGGTATGTTTAGGAAATGTGCATTGTTTTGACCACCAATCCTCCAAATGTACTCCTCATACTTCAAATACCTTATTCAGATCAAACACTCCTTTTTAATGTGACTAGTCTTCATGAGAGCACTTGTGCATGCACCTTGAATGGTATGGAGGTAGTATGTGAAATGGTATGAGTAGTGGTATCATTAATTTGACCTTAGAAAAACTCCATGCTTTTAAAAAAGTCTCAAAAAATGGATGATGATGTCAAAAACTTGAGGCAATATTCTACACCTCATTTCAACATTTGAAAACCTTTGTGAAAGCACCTATAGATGTATTTTCTCTGGTAGACTGATTGCATATGTGACTAGGTATGACTACCATTAGAATTTAATTTACCATTTCAAAGATTAATTCACTATTTCATGTTCTAAGAGGATTTATCACATATTTTAAACTTTCATAACACTTCTATGGACGTTCTTAGAGCCTTTACAAGTCATGACTAAGATTGAAAATAGATGGGAGCTGACTAAGTATGACAATGGACTGAAGGTTAGATCCAATCTTGATTTTATGAGACTAAAAATGAGGGAAAGGTGATCAATATTGAATTAATACATGGTGATGAACCTATCTACACCCTTTGAAACCACTATCAAAGCATGAAAATCTTACAAATGGTGAAAAATTGTTTGCAACATAGAATGGTGCTTTCTTTTACAATTTGAGATAATTGGCTCATCCAAACACCTTGAAACATGAATCAAAGAATGGGTAACATGATGGGATATAGTCAACATCATATGGAAACCATATGAACAACTAGATTGTATATAAATATCCATACAAGACAAAACCTATAGGGTGCATAGATTGGCAAGTAGAAAAACACAATCAACTTGTTAGGGATGATTCATAAAGCATAGTTACCCAATCCTTGAAATATTGTTATGGAAATGGAAATATATAAGTATAATTTCACCTCCATAAAGGATTTTTACCTAAAACTTCTTCAAATACCTATACCAAGCACAAACCTACTAAATGGTTTTGTGTGTTTAGAAGGGTGAAAAAGGAGCAGAATGGTTTTAGCTCAATTTTGACACTTTAAGAGTAATTCAAGAATGAAAATGGATTTGATAAAGTTTAATAGTAATTCCATGACCTTATCCCATGTGTCACCTTCCCTCATGGGTCGTACAAGTGCCAACCTCTCCCTTTTTTAGATGATTTCTTGACTTTCAATTAGATAACCTACAAATTTTATATGAAATAACATTCTTGATAGGGAATCTGACTTATCAAATGTTTTAAAGGAGATTAAGACACTTAGACACCTTATAAATCATGCCACTTGCATTTATGACCCTTAAATACCTATTAAATGACTCATAATGCATATTAACTAATTGGATCATGATCAAGGCTAAAATAACATTAAATGACATCAAAAAAATATAATAAACCCTATAAAATAATACTAAACCCCCTATAAAAATATAAATATCAATTTTTCACTTATATGGGTCCTAATTTGACCTACAAGGTCAAATTTGGTCAACATATTAGTGACTCATAGGGGTAGTTGTTTCTAACTATTTTTCACTTTTCCACATTCAAAAGATGAAAGAAACTAAAGTAATGGTCAAGGGTTAGATGATACCCGGATGAAGATGCACACCGTATCTAGACATTTGGAGGGACTCCTCTTTGGCTATGGAGGATGACACCTACAGATAAGAGAGACTTAAACAAGAAAATTGTTAGATAGATAGGTAGTAGACTGCCAAGCAAAGCTTGATCCCAGAAGTGCAAAGACTTCTTTGAGGGATGACAGTCCACTAGTTGATAAAATAATGTCAGATAAAGAGAAATAATGAAAGACTAAGCAAAAGAAATAGATACAATGTGTACCTATACTCTGATGTTGGTCTTCCATAGTTGCCGATGCCGATTAGTCTACCGTTGTCAATTGATTAATGTTGCTGACATCGATTAGTCTGCTGACATCGGTAGGGGCAATGGGACTGAAGGCCAATGTCAGTCGGGGCAATGGAGCTTTAGACGAGTCTTAGCATTGTCTGTAGTCAACAAAATGGTCTGAAAGGAGTCTGGGTCTGTGCAAGGGATACAAGATAGTGGACAGGGTCTTAGGAGGGACAAGGGGTAGAGGATAGGTTGTCAAAAGGGAGTAGGGATATGGGGAAGGATTTTCAGCATTTCTGGGAAGGAGGTCAGGGCTAGTCTGGTTGATAGCCAGGTCTGGTCTACAGTGCTTAGAACTAGTAAAAAGAGAATTAATTACTAAACTACTAAAATGAAATGAAAGAGAATACACTTAGCTCTAGTTTGCTGAAGGAAGAGTGTAGAAGGCTTGTTTTTGATGCAGTTGATGTACCTGAAATGTCTTTAACCCCAAAGTCTGGAGCTATTTCTGTAGAGTGCCTATAGCTTGTGATGCTTGGTGTGTGTCTGGGAGAGAGAGAGAGAGAGAGAGAAGAGAGAGAGAGAGAGAGAAGAGAGAGAGAGAGAGAGAGAGAGAGAGAGAGAGAGAGAGAGAGAGAGAGAGAGAGAGGAGAGAGAGAGAGAGAGAGAGAGAGAGAGAGAGAGAGAGAGAGAGAGAGAGAGAGAAGTTAGATTTAAAGGAAGAGAGTTAGCGTTCGTGATTGTGATTTTGCATTCCCAGGGTCACAACGAGAAGAGAATTTGCCTTTGAACTATTTTAAGTGACTGACGTCGGTGATCCTATCGGCATCAGCCGATGGGTAACTGATGTTAGTAGCTAGAAGATGGAAAAAGGGCTATTTTCAGCCTTTTACCCATTCCTTCGTCTACCAAGTGCAGTGGTCATGGTTAAATAGTCAAAGGCGAGTTAAATGGGTGTGAGGATTGATGGGAGAGTTGAAATAGGTCATAAATTGGTCATAGGGTGATGGGAGGCATCCAAAGAGAGGTATCCTAGGTGGGGGTGAGGGTGTCATGGGTGTGATGTGTCAAGGGGGTTATTAATTTAAAATAGTTAATTTATTTTAAATTAATAAGTGTGTGGGTTTAGGAATGTGTAGAGGTGGACCAAGGGGACCAAAGGGGAGAGTCGACCAAGGAGTAGACACAATTTTAGTGTCTACATTTGCCCCTTTTTATCTTGTTGGTTGTTCTTGACAAATTGCAAGACAAAAATAGGAGTAGGTTGCCCCAAGTATGGGATGAGGTCTTTTTTTTGTCCTATTGGTTATTCTGGTGAACTGCAAGACAAAAATGAGAGTTGGTTGCCCCAAATGAGGGATGAGGTATTCCCCCTCAAAGTGGGAGTCGAGAGAAGGTACCCTAATATCGGGTGCCAATTTGATAGATAGAGGAGGATGGAAATGGTGAAGTTTGAGTGTGAACATTGTAATAGTTGAAATTATGCGCATACCACTTCACGAGATGGTCAGGTCAAATTGTCATAGGTTAAGGGTCGAGGAGTGCCAAAATCAAAATAACTGGGCCCCAACATTTAGTCGTAGCTGATTGGGTTATTTGATCCAAGTTGTAGCTCTAATGGTCATCGTGCTCCAAGTATCCTAGGCTCAGAAGTGCTCTTGGAAAAAACAAAAATGTCACAAGTAGTGGGGATCAACTTGCTCACGATCCTATACTTGTGAGGGTCAAAATATGATGTGCAGACAATTTGGCTAACTATTCGTGAAGTAGCATACATGCAAAAACAACCAAGGCAATGTTGTCTTGGAAGTGGTCATGGTCTAAGGAGATAGTCACGATCTCCAAGATTATTGGTCGAAGCGAGTTGGGATAGTTGGTCCATTAGATGGATGGACAAAGGAATGACATGTGACAAAGGAATGGCTGAGCTAACCTCAGAAGACCCCATGTCAACTGAGTGTTGCCTACATAGCCCCAGTCATTAGGGCCTCAGACCGATGTAGTTCTCCCTAAAAGGGAGGAAGAGGGTCGGTTATGGATGGGGTTAGACTAGGTTAAGTCATGGTTAAAGGTAAGATAGTTTGTCCATCAAGTAGACAAACAAGCGGATGTGGCTGAGCTAACCCCAAAAAACATCATGTCAACTGAGTGCTGCCTACATAGCCCCTATTATTAGGGCCTCAAGCTGATGTAGTTCTCCCTAAAAGTGAGGAAGAGGGTCAGTTATGGACGAGGTCAGACTAGGTTAAGTCATGGTTAAAGGTAAGATAGTTTGTCCATCAAGTAGATGAATAAATGGATGTGGCCGAGCTAACCCCATAAGACGTCATGTCAACTGAGTGCTACCTACATAGCCCCTGTTTGAAGGTCCTCAGACCAATGTAGTTCAGACTAAGAGGCAAAATGGTTGATGATTGGTTTGGTCATGATAAAGGTTTAGCACTTCCCATATGTTTGAGGGTACGTGCTTGAAATGATGAGGGTATGATGATGTTACAACCTTTTCCATATTGTGTGATTGTGTATTCTGTAACATTGGTTGAGTGGTCTTTTCATCCCTAGCAATTTTCCATATGGGTGATGGATGTATGCTAAAAATGAAATGAGATTATTTATGCTTCAGCAAGTAATGGTTTATGCTTGACATAAATTGTGTGGTCGATAGTTTCCATGTGTATTGGTGTCCATAAAAACTATGTGAAATGGACTATATCATGTTGGTGGTCTGAAAATGTTTTGGTTGGATTTGGATTGGTTGTATGTGACCAAATATGTGTGTACGAAGTGAAAGGCATTGTGCCCTTTCATTGACACAGACCATGATGATAACATAGGTAGGGGGCTTGTTTAGAAACAAAAAGCCCCATTCATGCATTATGTCATTGACCATTGTTTGTGTTAGAGAAGTAATCGAATCACTTTGACATTAAAATGAGCTCAAAATCCCTTGAGTAGGTGATGTGAGATGTGAGGATAGGGTAACCCTTTTGAGTAGGGATAACTTCACCCCTTTTTATAGGAGACCCTGAGATGACTAAAAGCCAAGTCCATGACCCCCCTTTTTCTTAGGTAGACTGATCAATGTGGGAAGTCTACATGGGGATGTCATTTTGTTTTGTGGTCATTTTGTGAAGCTGATCGAGGCGGGAAGCTTCTAAGAGAGTGCTATTTGTAGCAATATTTAGGCATAGCCATCCTTTGAGGGAGTGGTCTATATTTTTGCTTTATATATATTTGAGGGCTTTGAATAACTGTCCTTCAAGGGAGCAGTCTATTAGCTACAACAATGATGATGCAGCTGTCCTGCGAGGGAGCAGTCTGCATTTATAGTTTATGACCTTTTGATATGTTGACATCCCAATTTATTTTTGACAAAATTTTGAGTCATGGACAAGACTATAGAAGTTTAAGGGCTCCCTTTTATTAGGACAAAGCCTTCATACTTTATAAAAGGGTTACATAGGGTGTGTTTAGGGGAATAGGGTTGAAAGGAATGAGGATTAAGAGGACAAGGATTGCTCAAGGGATGAGCTCAAGTTAATGTCAAGTGAATAAGTACTTGACTAACAGTAGAATGGTCATAGATGCAAGGCATTAAGGGGCTCAAGTTCTAGTCAACCTTCAAGAGAAGACAGACGATAAGCCCCTGACCCATACTTATGCGTGATGATGTAAGGTCTGAGCCAATTAGGAGAAAACTTGCCTCATTTACTTCTTTCCATATTGGTCACATGTTGGTCGATGCTAGGTTGGTTGATGTTGTTGATTGATATTTGGTCAATGTTTGGTCAAGGCTTGGTTGAGGCTTGGTTGATGCTTGGTCGAGGCTTGGTTGAGGTTGGTTGATGCTTGGTCAAGGCTTGGTTGATGTTTGGTCGAAGTCATGTTTAAAAGGCTAGTTGATGTTTGGTCAAGGTTGATTGAGGTCGTGATAGAGTCAAATTCCCCCAGTTACTTATGTGACAGGGATAATGTCTGGAAGACTTAGTTTGAGAGGGTGAGATCTTGATCTTCCAAGTTGGAGGTAGGAATCTCAAAATCATTGATGGTGATGGAGGTAATGGTTGGTAACGATTAGACTAAGATGGCTAGTGGTTGGGGGTCTTCAGGTTGGACCTTCACTGCCCATAAGTCTTTGATCAAAGTTAGACAATGCTGCAGAGAGTTTTGTATTAGGTCATATAAAGATGTCTTCACAGAGGTTTGGTGAAGTTGTTTCACCATAGGGTCATGAATTGGTGTCAAAAAATTTGGTCGAGATGTGCCCAAAATTGAAACCTTGGGTTTTGATGGTTGAGGGGGGGTGATGAAAAGATATGTTTGAGGGAGAGAAACCTTCTCTTTCCCTTTATCCTTCATGGTTTGTGATCTATTGGTCACATTGATAGTGTTGATTTCAAATAATGGGGTTGAAGGTGGTAAAAGAACCACAGTCTAGTGTTGAGATCCCAATTTAGGTGATGAGGTTTGAGAGGTATATGATGGTGTCGATGGTTTGTTGAAAAAGTGGTCAAGAGGATCCTTAGTGAAAAGTGTGTCCTTCTTTAGGTGTTGATGAATGACAGCTTTAAGAGCATAACAACGCTCAGTGTCATGTCTGGGTGTGCGATGATACACACAAAATTTAGAGTCATCAAACCAAGATGGTTTTCATCTAAGAGTTGATGAGTGTGACAGTGAAGAGGGTTGGGAGACATGAGACGGTGTTGGAGGTTTATCAAAGGGGTCCTTAGTGAGAAGAGTGCCCTTTTTCAAGTGGTGATGGATGATAGCTTTAAGAGCACAGCAATGCTCAGTGTCATGCCTAGGTGTGTGATGATATAGGCAAATTTTAGTGTGATCGAACCAAGATGGTTTTAGTCTAAGAGGTTAAAATGGTTTGATATGCAGAAGAGTAATGTTAGAGGATTCCAAAAGTCAGCGTAGCAGCAAGGCATAAGAACCTACTAATGGGTCTACACGTTGTGTTGCAGTAAAAGTTGACTTCTATTTAGAAGCTATTGAAGGAGTGTTTCGTACCATCCTTTTGTTTGGCGGTGTGGCCAAACACGTAGATGACACTTTCGTGGTAGGAGGTGTTGGATGTTTTGAAGGAGGTATGCTTTTGTTGGGTGTTGGTAGTAATGGAGGTGATTTATTTTTGTTGGGTGTCAGAGTAGGAAGCACTCCTATTAAGGTGGATGGGTGTGGGCCCAAAATGGAGGGCAATGATGATGGTGGAGGAGGATTTCTCCGATGGGGTTTAGTAGCCTTCTTTGGTTGGGTGCGAGGACTACTATTGTGGGGGGTAAGGTTCAAGTCTACCCTCACTGGATCTTCTTCGACTAAAGTAGGTGAGGTGGTGAGTTCCTCTCTCAATGGAGAAGGGATTGGAGAGAGCGTAGGGATGGTGATGGGTTTGGTGTGTGGTCGAGGAGCGGGGAAGGTGTGATCCCCCATTGATGATGAGAAGGATGAAGGTGAGGCTACCAGAATCAGAGTCACCAAAACATCCTCTAATATGAGAGAGTTCAAAGTTGACTCTCCTTCATGTGAAAGAGGGCTGGACAGAGGAATATCCTCTATTGGTGGAGGACAAATAGGAGAAGAAGGTTCTTCTACCTATGGTGGACTAATGGGTGGGCTAACCTCTTCAGACTGTGGGAGAGGTTGGTTAGGCATAAGAGGAGAGACTGTGTTGACTGTGCGTATATGACGCTTTTAGGAGTCATCGGCCATGGTCTGAATGTTGTTTTGGCTAGGTGGATGGTTAGGAAAAGGTTGTCTAAAGATGTCAATGTGTTGATTAGGTGGTGAGTTTGAGTTATCCAAGACAAGATCACCTTTATCTATCATGTCTTGGATAATGTTTTTGAAGGTTTTGCAGTTGTTTATGTCATGGCCTTTGACACGGTGATAATGACAAATTTGTTTTCCCTATACCATGTAGGGATGGCTTTTGCAGGGTCAAATTGAGGTGGTCAAATTTGAGGGAGATTGAGGACCCCCTGATTGACCAGTTTATCCAAAATAGAAGCGTATGATTCTCCTATAAGAGTATACTGACGTTGTATATACCATTGTTGGAATTATTTGGTGATGTAGTCTGATGTGAAAGGTTGAGATTGGTTGTTTGTTGAAGATGATGGCCTTAGGACCACAACATTTGCCAACCCTTTGGACTTGGAATTTGAAGAAGAAGGTTTGGATGAAGAAGGGTCATTGGCTTTTGCATTGTTATTACGCAATTTGACCTTGTCTTCTTCGATCGCATGGAGTTCAAGCTTCCTGGCCATGGTGAAATCTTCGTCAAATGTGTGGAATGTTTGGATCTACAAAGTAGATGAGATGTTCTTGGCACACGCTCATGAGAAGAGTTCAATGTGTTTGGGTTGAGGTAAAGAAAAGGAGAGTTGGTTGATTAAGCCTCTCCAACAAGCAACAAAATCAGCTATTGATTCATCGTCAAACTATTTGATAGAGTATAGGTCCGTGATTGAGACCTTTTTGGTGATATTGATAGAAAAGTGGTCAAGAAAGAGTTGAGCTAGCTAGGTGAATGCGAAAAGAGAGTGTCTGGTGAGAGAGTTGTACCAATCGAGGGTAGGACCAGAAAGCGACATGGGGAATGTGCATAGCAGTAATACATCATCATGTGTTATGAGGTAACAAGCATGTTAAAATGCTTGTAAATGTTGTTGTGGGTCTTCCTTACTCTAAAAGTGAGTAAACTTGGGAAGTTCCCACTGGCTAGGATACGGTCGGATTGGGACTGAGGGATGAATGGGTTCATTGCAAATTTGTTCATATGAAAGAACATTGCTTGAACCAGAAATAGAGGTCTCAAGATTAGACATTTTGTCCATCAACATCTTCATTAGATCAGTTGATGAATTTGCAGGTGGGGCGCCCCCTAGGTTGTAAGGCGCCTGGAAGGTGTTAGAAGGGGTGTACGACGTAGTTGGTTGCACTTGATAACTAGTCATAGGGACAAATGTTGAAGCCAGGGGTGGTTGTGTCATGAAGCTAGGAGGCACAACTTGGCTTGATGTCACTACAGGTGGTTGAATGGTGGCACTGGTAAAAGGATAGGTAGTCACTCCCGCGTTTATAGGCATAAGAGTGTGTGGATTCGAGACAATCAAGTTTTGAAAATGTGACGAATTTGGTTGAATTGAAGAGTCTCGCATTTGGCTCTTAGTGAGATAGTGTTGGAGAGCCTTGACATAATGGTCAAGGAGTCTTTCAAAGTTTTGATCCCCTTCGAGAACAATTCAAAGTTGGTCGGGGGTAGGCTGGATAGGAGTATGTTCAATGTTTGAAGTATGCTCCATTTGGGGACTTGATATGAAAGGCGAAGGTGGGAGTGGTTGTTGCCTTGCATGGTCAATAAGGGATTTGACTTTACGGTGTGTCAAATCCATCCAAGGCAAAAAGGGTCTAGGTTCCAAAAACTGTATATTTCAGTTTTAGAAAACCAAAAGGGGTGTTTTACAGCAAGAAAGTTGGGTTTTAAGCTTGCTATTTTTGAAAGAAATTTGGTTGACAGTGACTGACATCGGTGCAAAAACTGATGTCGATGGAGAGATGTTGCCAATGTCAGTGGGAAAACTGATGCCGGTGAGAAAAAGTTGTCGATGTCAGTTGGAAAACCGATGTCAGTGTCTGTGTGTTTCCAAAAACTTAGAAAATTGAAAGTTTTTGGAAGAAAAAGAAAGTTTGAGTTGTTTAATAACTCAAAATAATGCATCCTCACCAGCTCAAAAAACTAGATAGAGACATAAAATAGATGAAGACAAGCAAACTCTAATGTTAATTCCTAAGAATAAGTTTTAGAGTCTTGTTGGCTTATGCCTTAGATGAGTGTGTTTAGGAAGTTGGCTTTTAGAATGGGTCCTAGAAGAAGCAGTCTAAGGTTCGTTTTAGGTTAGTTTTGGTTCTCAAGGTCTATGTTAGGTTTCGTACATGGCCTGGTGCTAAGGAGCAAGCTCCCCTCACTTCACGAGCCCAGAGATAAGCTGGGTCACTTAGCCAGTATATACTTCCCCTAGAGTTTATACTCTGCCAGAGAACAGAGTGGGCTCTCCCCTTAGTAGTGAAGTCCAAGTAGGATTGCCAGGAAGGGTAAGGTATCTGCTAGGTGATGAAATCCTAGTCGAGCCTTGTCTCAAGTATGTTTAGATGTTTAGTTGTGAAAGTGGTCAGGTTGTGTAACATAAGTGGACTATGCTTTATTCATAATGCGGTTTTAATTACTAGATGTGAGAGCTAAAAATGCATTCAAGCAGAAATGAGATGCAATAGATTTTAAGCCCAAATAGAAATGTGTGTTCAGATGTAGACAAGTGTAGAAAAGGTTGAAGAGTATGAGTTCACTACTCTAAGATGCAAGAAGGAAAGGCGACAAGAAAAAAAAGAAAGAGATTCTTTTTAACTTGCTTATGGTGTCTTTTCGGAGAAGATAGAAGAAAAAGATGCAAGGAGAGACCTAATGCACCTATATGAAAAGTTTGCTTAGAAGAAAAAGTATGAACCCAAGGAGAATTCCTAGGGTCCCACCGGGCGTGCCAGAATGTTTCTAACTATTTTTTGCTTTTACACATTCAAAAGATGAAAGAAACTAAAGTAATGGTCAAGGGTTAGATGATACCTAAATGAAGTTGTGCACCATATCCAGATGTTTGGAGGGACTCCTCTTTGGCTGTGGAGGATGACACCTATAGATAAGAGAGACTTAAACAAGAAAATTGTTAGATAGATAGGTAGTAGACTGCCAAGCAAAGCTTGATCCCAAAAGTGCAAAGACTTCCTTGAGGGATGACAGTCCACTAGTTGATAAAATAATGTTAGATAAAGAGAAATAATGAAAGACTAAGCAAAATAAATAGAGACAATACGTACCTATACTCTATTGTTGGTCTTCCATAGTTGTCGATGCCAGTTAGTCTGCCATCATCAGTTGATTAATGTTTCCAACATCGGTTAGTCTACCGACGTCAGTAGGGGCAATGGGACTAGAGGCCGATGTCAGTTGGGGCAATGGGGCTTTGGATGAGTCTCAGCGCTATTTGTAGTCAACAGAATGGTCTGAAAGGAGTCTAGGTCTATGCAAGGGATGCAGGATAGTGGACAGGGTCTTAGGAGGGACAAGGGGTAGAGGATAGGTTGTCAAAAGGGAGTAGGGATATGGGGAAGGCTTTTCATCCTTTCTAGGAAGGAGGTCGGGTCTGGTCTGGTTGATAGTCAGGTCTGGTCTACAGTGCTTAGAACTAGTAAAAAGAGAACTAATTAATAAACTACTGAAATGAAATGAAAAAGAATATACTTAGCTCTAGTTTGCTAAAGGAAGAGTGTAGAAGGCTTGTTGTTGATGTGGCTAATGTACCTACAATGTCTTTAACCCAAAGTCTGGAGCTATTTCTGCAGAGTGCCTATAGCCTGTGATGCTTGGTGTGTGTCTGGGAGAGAGAGAGAGAAGTTGGATTCAAAGGAAGAGAGTTAGTGTTCGTGATTGTAATTTTGCATTCCCAGGGTCCCAGGGGGAAGAGAATTTGCCTTTGAGCTATTTTAAGTGACCGACGTCAGCGATCTCGCCAGTGTCGGCTGACGGGTAACCGACGTCGGCAACTAGAAGATGGGAAAAAGGCTATTTTCAGCCTTTTGCCTATTCCTCCATCTATCGAGTGTAGTGGTCATGGTTAAATGGTCGAAGGCGGGTTAAATGGGCATGAGGATTGATGGGAGAGTTGAAATAGGTCATAAATTGGTCATAGGGTCATGGGAGGCATCCAAAGAGAGGTATCCTAGGTGGGGTGAGGTGTCATGGGTGATGTGTCAAGGGGGTTATTAATTTAAAATAGTTAATTTATTTTAAATTAATAAGTGTGTGGGTTTAGGAATGTGTAGAGGTGGACCAAGGGGACCAAAGGGGAGAGTCGACCAAGGAGTAGACACGATTTCGGTGTCTATAGTAGTATGCTTGCTATACTAAATATTAGTAACCTTATCAGTCCATTGGGCTTAGGGAGTCATCTAAAGTTTGAAAAAAATAAGGAGACCTTTTACTATTGACCACAAGATCTGATGAAGACAAGACCAATTGACTACCTCAAACACATAAAACAAATGACACAAACCAAACATAATAAACAAAATAATAAGACACACACACATGTGCTTAAATCACTTAGGAAAATTATAAAACAAACCACTATGTACAACTAAAAATTAAGCATACTTCCCTTTCCAGGATCAAAAGGAAAGTTCCTTACATCTCCTTCTTCATGAGATGAATGATAGTGCCAAACATGTTTCTCCTTAGATTTGACACTTGATAGATCATACCTATTTCTTGGCACTTCACTTTTTATGCTCTCAAGTAGGCCATCTTCAAATAGGTCCCCAATATAAATATATTCCTCTTGGCCTTGTACACATACCACATATTGCTGCCCACTGTTCATCTCATGATCAACTTGCATCTTTTTTATATGCATGGTTTCAAGAGGGATGGTTTCTTGTTCCTTGAAAGATTGAGGCCAATAGAAGCTTGTTTTGACCTCCAAAGGATAAGGTGAACTTTACTTTGACTCTTCTATGAAATTTTGAAAAATGACATCTTACCTACCATCACTTGTAATCAGGTTTAAGGAATTTGTAGATCCCTTTAGAGACTCAAAATCATTTCAAATGTTTTCAAACTACTACCACAAGCCCTCATATTCTCTTTGATCAGAATCATGAAGGGGAACAACAACACAATATCCTTCATTTTCTTCTTTATAATCCAAAAGGACTTCATCCAAGATTTCTTCTTTGACACAAAGAAGGCATTCTTCATTATCAACCAAACAAGAAGACTCAACATAGGGACTCACCTTTTATTCAACATTTAGGACCTTTTGAGGAATCTCAAGTTGTATCTCAACTATCATAATCTAATTTTTCTTCTCAAGGGCTGTAAAATCTTAAATCTCCTCCTTCTTGGTGATGCCAAGACTAGGCCACTTGAAATCTGGTGACTTAGCCCAATGAAGCTGCCAAGGAGCTACACATTCTTCAAGCAAGAGTTCTAAATTTTCCTAAACCAAGTGTTCTTCTTTAGTTTCACACACCATAGGTCCATCAAGGGAAAGGGTGATAGAGTGAAGATAATATTAACTAGTTGGTGGAGGTGGAAGATAGGATTCAAAATGATATTGAGAAAGAATTGTAGGGGATCCTTTTAGAAGCTCTTGAGGAAGGGGAGGTAGACCTTGGGATAAAATAACTTGGTTATCTTCCTTCCACTTGACAATCACTTCATTTAAATGTGATAAAATTTGAGAACTCTCTTGAGGGAGGTTATATGAGGTGTGTTTAGGCATATGAACTTATTTTGGGTCTAAACCTTCAATCACACCTTGACTCAACAATTTCATTCTCAACTCTAACACTTCAAACTATTTGGATAGGTTCTATTGGAGAAGTCTCTCTTGAATTTTATAGGAATATTCATGAGGATGAGTATTAAAAGAGGGCTAACATGGAACACAAAAGGTCTCTTGAGTAAGGGTAGGAGGGACTTGTATATGATCAAGCTCTTTCTCAACTTCACACTCCTTATCAAGGCTTCTATCATCTATCTTTCCCTATGATTCCAATACCTTATTCTAGCTTAGGATGTTAATATTAGGATTTTATTCTTGTGGTAGTGATGTAATTTTGGGAGTGGATGAAGTGCTCAATAAACTTGGAATTTTGTTAGGCTTAGATTCTCCACCTTGTCTCCAACTTGGAATCTCATCTCTAGAGGTCACTTATTGAGGTGGGGATGTAATTAAAGAGGGTGATGATGGATTAAATTCCACTTCCTTTGTTGATGATATGGATTGTTTCATCTTCCCATTAGCCAATTCAATTTTATTATCAATATTTGCTTAAAAAATAAGGCTTGTCTCCCCAACTCTCTCTTCTAACTGATTAGGGAAAATATGGCTTTGATAATCTTGATTGGAATCATGAGTAGGAGCCATGTAGGACTGATATAAATATTGGGGATGTGGATATGAGGGATTATATACTTGGTGAGGCTAATCCTCATAAATTCTTATCCAATATTCTAAAGATGCAACTGGGCCACTCACATTTAGCATCTCACTTGTGAGCCTTTGCCAATTAGCTCTCTCAATAGGTGCCCACTCTCTTTTAACCAACTATAATGCATCTCTCACCTTATGAATGAGATGCATAGTAACATCTTGAACATGTACCATTAGTGTGTCAAGATCTAAAATATACTTCTCAAACCCCAAAAGAGTTTGCTTGAAGGTTGAAATAGACTGACTTGAGAAGTGACTAGGTTGACTAAGAGCAAGATATGGAGAAGGATGATTGTAGGGTTGATAAAACTAATGAAAAGGATATAAATGGTCATATTGGAGCTGGTAAGGATCATATTATAGATGGTAAGGATCATGGCCAGGCTGATATGGAATGTCATAAGCTTGATAAACCTCACCAACTTGTGTAAAATAATACTCAACACCAAATTCAGCCATGAAACTTCATTAGGAAGCAAGAAAAAAAGGAATGATTATAAAAAATATTCAAAATGAAAATAATATTTGGGTTGATTAACTATTTTATGTAACTTAAAAGTCACCATTGATTTTTAGATAGATGCCTCCAAAGGTTGATGTGTTGAAAAACAACACCAAAAATCTTTCAACTTCTTGGACTAAGGGTCCCACCAGGCATGCCAAAACTATTTTCACTTGGATTTTTACCCTTTGAGGATATGTATCAACTCTTCTAATCCAAGTGGCATAATAAAAACACCATTATTCTATGGGTGAGCCTAAGAATTAGGTGAATCTCTAGGTAGGGCTAGCTCCCATGATGTACCACTTGTAGACCACTACTACACCTAAACTTTATGAGGGAAAAGGGAGAGAAAACTAAAATTAAACTATCATAAAGGAGGTGATAAAAAAAAATTAGTTGATGAATACCAACTAGATTCATGCTACACATGAGAACAAGGGACTAACAAAACATACACTTCTAGAATATGCATCTTCTCACATCAATATTTCATTATGAGGTTATTGTGAATGTTTAGGATAGGAGTACTAGAAAAGAGGCCTATAATGGAAATATTTGAATATAATAACTCAATTAACCTTAAAAAACCTTAGAACACTTCGCATGACTTGAAAGAAGAAGCTTTCCAAGTACAAATATGTGAGAGAATGAGACAACATGATAAGGAAACAAGAGTCATCACTAAGCAAAATCAATCATCTAAGTAAACACCACTATGAAAAATAATGTAAGAGATAAAAAATATTAGTCTTTATTTATCCATGGTATGAAAATGAGTAGGGCTTCACCATACTCAGGTGGAGCATGATTTACAAAGGCCAACATGGCTAGTTCTTATAGAACTTGAGTGAGAGAAGAGGATAAAGAAGTATAAAGGTCACAAGGACACTTTTAAAGATAATAAAATGAGTTAATTGTGCATGATAATGTAATGTGAAACTGATCATGCAAATTTATGAAGCACAAGTGTCAATCCAAGGCATGAAACTCTTATAATGTGGCATGGCCTTCCTTTTAATGACTCAGAAAACTACCTTCTTCATTTAGGATTCTTAAATGCCTCATAACTAACTATAAATAGGTAAAATTATTTTAATGAGAGGGAAGTATTCATGCATTCCTCTCCATGCATTGGTTTTAGTCTTGGTCATTTGGAATCTTCTCAAAATGAGATATCACCATTTGCAGTCAAAATAACTCTTCTTTCACACACCCTACATACTTGGCCTCCAAAATGGCATCAATTTTATATGAAAATTATTTAAAGGTAGTGAATTTCACTTGAAAAGACCCTTTATATCCTTAGAGTCATTAGGAAAACCTTAAAAAGACTCCCACTTGAATTTTTCACCCTTCTCACCATCATGTTCACTATGCTAGTTTTGACTGGCTAAGATGAGATCTCTATTTTGAAAACTTAGGAGTTTTTAAAAGGAATTAAATTGAAATTGGGAGTTATATTAAGTCCTAATATTTCTTCCAAAGTTTATTTCATCTCTTGAAACCTCTTATAAACTGCAAAATGCCCAAAACAATCAATACAACCCTATTTTGTGCTCCATCTATGAAATTATGTATAGTTAAAAATGATGAGGAGTATATTGAGAGAGTCTCCTAAAACATAAAATCATAATATTTGGAAAACTATGCCATTTTGGTTCACTAACTACTCCATTTTCTCAAATTAGTCACTAGCAAGGGTTTAAGAGGGTTTAGGACTGTTTCTATTTTTAAGCTTTGTTCATGAGGATTTGACATTGAATTTTCTAATAAAATCCACTATAAAAAATTTAAAGACTTTAATAAACTTCCCCAAACTCTTTATATCCCCATGCACAACCTCCAAGAAGATGTGAGAATCTAAACTTCTCCTATCAAGCCTATTTTCTCATTTCTTGCATGCTTAAACTGTCTCTGAGCCAAAAGTGACTTTATAAAGGGTTTATATACATTAAAAAATCTTATAAATTTCTATTATTACCCCATAATAATTATAAAATCTTTTATAAATTTTTCTTAATGTTAGAAATGAAAGTGACATATCATTTGAAATCTAGGCCTAACCATGCCTATTAGGCCTGAGTTGTCTTAAAGATCAAAATGACCATTTTATGTCTTTACCTACATATACATTCCAAAATTATTTATAAATCACACCCAAGGATAGAATTAATATTGACCTCTCATTTGGTCTTTAGGCCTAGACATGCCATATAGGCTTGACTGCAACCTTTGTAGGTTTTGACTACTCTATTGGGATTAATTAATATATAAAAGTATATTAATGTTTTCCCATGTTTAATTAAACTTTACAAACTTATTATCAAGGTCTAAGCATCTCTTATATTACCTCATCACATCTTTTCTTTAAAACCTGTCAATTTGCACCTAAGGGGAGTACCCTATGTCTGAGACAAAATAGAGGGTACTTACCCTATTTTTTCAGACCAATTAATAATTTTAAAAATATTATATAAGTTAAAAATAACTTTTCCATAAAAATTCATCCCTTTTTTGGGTTGTTATACCCTCCAACTCGCTCAAATTCCAAGATAGACTGTGCATAAGGTGGAGTGTGTGTATGATAGTCATAGATTGACTATGTATTTCCCTTGAAAGCCCCTTTATCTATTCAATATCCATAATAATGGTTTCATGACGTTTTCATAATTTTTATTAATGTGTTATAACCTTCATTTATCCCTCCAACCTCTCACATGTCCCTCATACTGCTTGCCTAGTCAAGACTGTGTTACCTTGCCTGTCTTCCTTAATAATGAATCTTGTAGTTTGATTTGCATGATTAGCTTGATAAATTTTTTATAAACTTCCATATAGTAAATTTTAATCATATTACACCTTTTTTGACTCATTTATTTCATATTTATATTATATCCTCATCAAAATTCCCAAATTTTTCTCTCTACCCCTCATAATCAACTATAGTTGACTATGTGGTGTCATGTAGGTGTAAATGAGGCTTAAAACATAGAATTATAACCTATTATAATTATAATTATATCATAAATTTTATTTAATATTATTTTAACTTGATGGAATAGTTCAAGCATGAATATAGACTCCATTTTCAAACTTGGGTGCTTGAGTCACCTTGAATCTCCAAATCCTGTACGTGTACATTTGTGATAAAAAGGAGGTATGTAGGTAGTGTTGTAGTAAAAATTAGTATATAATTATCTATTTATGATATTTATATCATAAATATTATTTTAAACCATTTGGAACCATTCAATTTTGAAGGTATGGTCTAGTATGCAACCTTGGATGAAGGGTCACCTTGGGGCTCAAAACTATAGATGTTAATACAGGAAATCAGTGGTAAAAGGTGCAACTCTGAGCCCTCCTAGCAAGAAAAAAATGATTAAATCAATCCCTTAATTTTTAAATATTTTAAACCATGTAAATTATACAACGTTTGTCTGTTTAGGTTCCTCAAATCCTTTTGAAACCTTGTTATAAGCTATCAATAAAAAACTAGAGTGCTTAGTTCCGTGTTTTTAGGTATTTGATCCCTAAACCTACAAACATTATTTTTGGAAAGGTTTATCATAGTTTCTTACCATCCTAACACCTCACATATGTTTTTTATGATCTACATAACATGTTATGACTTTAATAAGAGTTTCACCTCATGATCCAACACTCCTCATGACACCTCTGACTCTCTGTTAAGCTACCTACAGGTGGTTATGGTCATGTACAGGTAGTAAATATTTGAATGGGTCTTACTTATTATATTTTATAATTTTAACACATAAAATGGGTCTAATAAGATCAATACCAATGCTAAAACACCTAATAATGTTTCACCATTTCTCCCACTTCCCCATATGACACCTCAGCTTACTATTAACACCACATATAGGTGGACATTGTCATATACAAGTAGTAAAAATATGTTTAGGAAATGTGAATTATATTGACCACCAATGGACTATATATTAATCCAAATAACTCTAAATTCACTCCTCACACTTCAAATACCTTATTCATATCAAACACTCCTTTCCAATGTGACTAGTCTTCATGAGAGAACCTATACATGCACCTTGAATGGTATGGAGGCAGTATGTGAAATGGTATGATCAGTGGTATCATGAATTTGACATTATAACAAATCCATGATCTTAAAAATGGATGATGATGTCAAAATATTTAAGCAATATTCTACACCTCATTTCAACATTTGAAAACCTCTGTGAGAGCACCTGTAGGTGTATTTTCTCTAGTAGACTGGCTTTATATGTGATTGGGTATGAATACCATAGCATTTTATTTACCATTTGAAAGATAACTTAAATATTTCATGTTAAAAGAGGATGAAACACATATTTTAAACTTCATAACACTTTTATAGATATTCTTAGAGCCTTTACAAGTGATGACTAAGACTAAAGAATAGATGGGAGCTTACTAAGTATGACAATGGACTGAAAGTTAGATCAAATCATGATGTTATGAGACTAAAAATGAAGGAAAGGTGATTAATATGTAATTTATACATGGTTATTAACCTATATGCACCCTCTTAAACCACTATCAAATCATGAAAATCTTACAAATGGTGAATATCTGCCTGTAACACAAAATGGTGCTTTCTTCTGCAACTTAAGATACTTGGCTCATCCAAAAACCTTAAAACATGAAAAAAAGCATGGGGAACATGAGGGTATGTATTCAAAATCACATATAAACCATATTAGTAACTATATTGTACAAAAATATCCATATAAGAGCAAAACCTATAGGGTGTACATATTGACAAGTAAAAAAACATAGACAACTTGTTAGGGATGATTAACAAAGAAAAATATACCAATCCTTGAAATATTATTATGAAAATTTAGATATATGATTTTAGTTTCACCTCCCAAAGGCATTTTACTTGAAACATTTTCAACTGTCTGTATCAAACACAAACTTGTTGACTAGTTCTATGTGTCTAGAAGGGTGAAAAAGGAGTAGAATGGTTTTAGATAAATTTTGACACTTTAAGAGTAATTAAAGAATATAAATGGATTTGGGGAAGCTAAATAATCATTACATGACATTATCTCATGTGTCACCTTCCCTCATGGATCGTACAAGTGCCAAACTCTCTCTTTTTCAGTTGATTTCCTGATTTCTAGTTAGATAACCTAAAAGTTTCAGATGAACTAACATTATTGATAGGTAATCTGAATTATTTGATTTTTAAAGGATACTAAGAAACTTGGACACCTTTTAAACCATGACACTTATATTTATGACCTCTAAATGCCTATTAAATGACATATTAACTAATTGGATCATGATCAAGGCCAAAATAACATTAAATGACATCAAAAAATATATAATACACCCTATGACATAATAATAAACCCCCTATAAACCTCTGAAGATCAAGTTTTCACCTATAGGGGTCCCAATTTGACCTATAAGGTCAAATTTGGTTAACAGTTACAAGCCATCAAGTTGTACTTAGAATAATGTAATTTTTTTAATAAATATTAATTAAAAATCATTCTAATCAACGAAAATTATACTAAATAATTTTAACCAATCAATAAAAACTTAGAACAATAACGGTTCCAAATTTCCAATATTGAATGCCATATAATATATATCACAATATCAAGGAATGCAAATACATTAGGACTTAGCCATAGCTTGTCAACTAGTACAATAAATACTACTAAACATATACGAATGAAATATAATTAAATTTCCTTTAGGCCTTTAGCATTAGTATAATAAATAACTATCAAGCCTTCTAGAGCTTGAGTCGAACCAACTCATGAATCATTGAATCTCTGACATAGTCTCCAGGTAAGTAGTATTATTGTGGGGAGGGAGAGCATCATTCAAGTTATTTTACACACCAAACATAGACCAATAATCCCCTATCTAGGAATGGCCCTACAAACCAATGATCCCCCTCCCCACAATAGTACTACTTACCTGGAGACTAAGCTATAGATTCAGTGATTCATGAGTTAGTTTGACTCAAGCTCTAGAGGGCTTTGTAGCTATTTATTATAGTAAGGATGAAGGCTTAAAGGAAATGTAATTGTATTTAATTTGTATATACTGAGTAGTAGTTATTGTATTAGTGGACCAGTTGTGGCTAAGTCCTAAGATATTGTGATGTATATTATATTGCATTTAGTATTGGAAATTTGGAATCATTATTTTTCTAAGTTATCGATTAATTGGTTAAATTTATTTAATATAACTATGGTTGAGTGGAATGAATGTTAAGTAATAGTTTAAAAATAAATTACTGTATTATTTTAAGTAAAACTTGAGGGGTTTTAATAGTAACAACTTTTCTAAAGTTAAGAACAGTTGTAAGAGGGCATCCTTGATGTGCCCAATTAGCCTAGTAGGGAAGGAGCTCTTGACCTATGCCTTAAGAGTTAAGACCTAAATCTATATGTCCTCAAGAAGATTATTCGACATGTCATGAGTCACTCATAGCACTGAGAGTTAATCTTTTACCATTTTCTCTTCTCCCTTAGGAGTCCTCACCTTGGTGAGAGAGAACAAGTCCTATTGGGTCCGCTAGATTATAGGGATTTCCTCTTACATAAATTTTTGGATGAGGATTCCTTGCATGCTTCCTATGGTGCATTTAAATCCCATTGCAATTATGGGGTGTGTTGAATTATAATTTATGTCACCTACAATACTGGGACCATTCCCTAGGTTTTGGGAGGTGTTGGTGGGGTGGCAGAGATGGTAGTGATAGGTGGAGGATGAGGTGGAAGAGGAATGGAAGAAGTGGATGGATTGAATTATGAAATTAATGGATGAAGAGGCATGGGGGTGAAAGGGGGAAATACTAATGGAGAGACTCAAGGGAACATATGTGCTTGCCATTGAATTTGGGTCATGCCCACTTGAGGGGAAATGACTCCCAAGAGGGGATATTTAGTATAAGGGATGAGATTGGATGATTAAATCTAAATCCCTAGGCATCTGAAGTGATGGAAAAAATGGGGTCAGGGAGCTATGATAAGAGACAATGGGTATGGTGTTATAAGCGCTGAAGAGACTAGTGGGGGGGTAGAATTAGATCAACTAGTACCTATATTATAGGCCAAGCATGAATTGCTTTTTGCTTCTTCCTTAACATTTTGCCTGAGTCATCTATAGACATTGTTGTAGAAGGATATGAGGTAGTGAGGGTTGTAAGGGTAAACTATGGGAGCTATTGAGTCATCACAGGAACTACTTGGATGATTTCAATCAATAGAGATGTACACATGGGTGTACTTACTCCTAGAATAACTGAGGTGGCCAATAGAGATGGGGTACTCATATGCACCTAAATTTGGGGAATAGATGGTGGGGGCATAAAGTAAGTTCTAAGTTGGGGAATGTAAGGGGAAGATGGAAATGAAGAATGTAGGATGTCAATAATGGTGGATGCCATGGATGTTTGGGTGAAGAGTAGAGGGGGTGGAATAGGGAAAAGAGGTGGTGATAAAGAAATGGCTCGTGGAAGGGGTAAAAAACTGAGTGGTGATGTAGGAGGTAGTTAGAAAGTAGATGGAGTAACGAGAGGAACTTGCACTATTAATTGTTGTTGGTCCCACCTTAGGGTCATTTTTGAGTGTTGATGTCAAACCTTAGAGACTAGGTGGCTTAGGGTCTAGGTACTTGGTATAGAGTCATTTATGCTTAGGAATCTTACCATCAAGTCACATAGGTATGAAATGGATGGGGCCAACACACTTGAATTGTTGGAGGTGGAGGAGGTAAAGCCATGAAAAGGGGAGTTATTACTCAGGGGAGAAAAGGTGACAGGATCCATTGTAGGATTATTTTATAAATTATGGGGGGTGTCAAGGTGATATCACTTGAAGACAAAGCAAATACATAGGGGCCAAGGATGGTCTAGTCTATATATTCTTACCTTTCTCCTTCTTATGATCTTTAATCATTATGAGAACCTTCTATTCATCCTCAACATTTAAATATATCTTATCATCATTGTACATCTAGTGACCATAATTGAGGTTGAGGTGAGCTAAATACTTATCTAAATGGGCTTGAATCATGCCCTTTATTTCCAAGTCTTAAAATTTAGCTTTGCATAAAGCTAAAGAATCCCATCTAGTTTCCATATTTTATAGGGGAGGGAAATAGTGGTACACATGGTGCTCAATGATGATCAAAAGAGGCACATAGGCCTTCTAATGGAAACTAATATAGTGTTTGAAAATACCCTCCACTAGTTGGTAAGTAATTTCCATCTCAACAAGGTGATCTAGGATGTTAGGGTAAGCAAAGGGGCTCCCTAATAATGTCTATGACTTAGATGATGGTGTCCTCTCAAAAATATTAGTAGTCTTTGATGGAAGCCAGTGAGTCTCTCATTTCCTTTGATAGATGATACATACAGGCCTTATTGATCACACTGTATACCACTAGATGGAAAAACTCATAAATATCCTAGTTGTTATTTTTTTATTGGTGGCCATATAGTTTTTTAAAAACTACATGAACCATAGAGACTCTAAGAAAGTTAGGAAAGTTAGAGGGCTTGAAAGTAAGTGTCTTATAGACTATATCTACAAGATAACTCATCATGTAAAAGTGTCCCCCTATTTGTGTATCCACTATGGTTTTGACCATGTTGAAATTAACAACTCCTCCTAGGTCAAGGATGTGGGAGCCATCTAAGATCATGTGAAGCATGGGCACCCATAGTATGTTAATGTGAAGTCAATCTAGGTCCCCAAACAACTGATTCAGTGGGATCATACTAATTCAAATATCCTCCTTGAAGGTGTAGACCATGTATGCATTGAATTCCTGCTTGTTTACCCATTTAACATCTAGGTTCTCAACCCATTCCTTAAGTAAATTATAGATTTGGAATGTTTAATTCTAGGTCTGTACCACCATTGAGTCATATGAAAGAGTGAAGTCTAGGAGATTGTAATAGTCTTTGTAGGTTATTTTAAAGATGTCAGTAATATGGTGTTGAGATTTGGTCAAGCAAACCCCATCATGAATGTCATCTTATACCTTCCTAATAGTGAGGAGTATCTTACTAAATAATTTGATGTAGGATATCACTTCAGGCTTAGTTATGGCTTAATACAAGTCATACTTATTGTATGCTCATATGGCATCTTAAAATTTGGATTGATCATCATCATTGATAACTGACTCCTTGGGCACTTTGTTGATAGCCTTAAATACTTCATTATAATGTTTAAATTAGGTCAAACCATTTAGGAATAGAGTGTCTTATTATTTAGGGTCAATATTGGGGTTTGAAGATGAAGTGGCCATTGCAATGAGATGAAATTTGTTGAAAAAACTCTGATTGAAAGAGAAGGAAATGAAAATAATAGGTGGGAACATAAAATGAGGAGTCTAAATTTGAGAGTTAAGAGATATAATGGATAATGAACTTTCCTTGAAATACTTATATAAATCCACATTCATCCCTTTGCATTAATGTCATTTGGTGGCTCACTTTTTATGGATTAAAATTTGAGTGGATGGATCAATCTTCCACTTGATTTCCCAATCTAGATTTAAATTTGGAGTATATAATTACATGCCACTACTAGATCTAGTAAATATGATGAAATTTTTTAAATTGTCTATCAGGGTCCAATTCCCCACTTCATCAATGTCTAGAGTGGGGTAGGTACATGGCCACCTCATCCTTAAATCCTGATAGAAGCTCTGACTTCACACCACTAGTCACCTCTTGACTAGTCCTCATGTCAATGGTTGATACCTAAGCACAACCTAACACTTTGTTATTATACCCTCGAGGGGGATGAGATGTCAACTGGGACATGTGGCATCCTCTAATTAACCCCCATAGTTTTACCCATATTTCATTATATCCATCTTAGATATTTTATGGGCCTACCTACTAAATTGATTGATTATGCTACATGTCATATTGTGAAACATTAGGCTCCCCAAGATTCTGACATCTTTATCAGACAAAAAGAGTCTTACTCTTATAACAATAAGTTGCATGGCCCTCCCTTATTATATTAAGCTCTCCCAAACTCTGACATCTCTATCATTGGTTGATGTGGCACTCCATAGTTGGGCTAGGCTCTCCCATGATCTGACATCTCTATTAGGTTTAACATACTGGCCATTATTCTTTGGCATGATGTGATTAGCTAGATTACTAATGACCTATAACCTAAGGCCACATGATACTTCTTGATTACATTATTCTTTCTTTGGTTTTGACATCTCTATTAGGTTTGGGTAACTAACACATATGACATAGGCCACATGGGATTTTATTATTATGTCAAGCCTTTGTTACCTTTTAGGATTGTAGCTCAAAATTGGTCTTTGATAACTTTTCCCTCAAAACATTTTCTCAAAGCTTTACTCATGTAAAACATATGATTAATCTTCAGCTGAATATCCTAAATTCACACAACGTCAAGACTTTAACATATGTAAGAACCTGTGGAAAACATAAAAAATGACTAAGTGAAAGAGAAATGAATAGTTACCAATTAATTTCTCACTTGGGTACCAGCTAGGCCTTGAAACTCCATATAGGACTCCAAGAGATGATACATCAAGAATAGGAATAAAACTTTAGAAATCTCTAAATAGGGGAAAGATTGTAAAGTTATCATAATAAACCTTCAAAGTAAGAAATCTTATCCTCACCATGGAGTATTGATGAGATTTACCTTATTCTATTTTTTAGACCTATGAGGCCTACAAGTCAAATCAATTAGTCATTATCCATACCACTTTATTAAGGAGAAAAACTATGGAAACATGGGATTTTAAATACTTGGTGCAAGTGGTGCCAACCAAAATGAGAGAATATGTTTGGGAACTATGGTTATGTGTTTTGAAAGAGGGGTCCCTAATTTCATAAGAAAAAGGGGCATGTTGGCCACAATATAAACATGCAATAGTAAGGTGATAAGAACCTTGTCACAAGTGTTATCCCACTTATTGTACTATATAGGATTAGTGGGAGTAGGAATTCGTCCATAAAAGAATGGAATATGATTCTTTATTGTGATAAAGTGTTCCATGTAAGCACACTAAGAATCATAGTTCATATTTCCAATAATAACTACTAATTTAGAATCAACTCTTCTCATCAAGTGGCATCTCTCAAGTGGAATCAAAATGACTAAAAGAAGACACCAAATAAGTGCAATGAGAAAAACACTGGACAAGTGACAATACACACTTAATGAATAGATGTTAGGATTAACTAATAATTCACCCAAGAATACAATATAAATTAGTATATTGGTCACCAAAGTGGCACACACATCATAAAACTAAGTGTATGTACAAGAGATAAAGTAAGGCCCATAATAACCCCTCCAAGATAATCAATAATGACCCCCTATGTTTGCAAGTACAATACACACTCAAATAAATGGACATTAGGCTTAATTGAAAATGCATCCATGAATGTGAGAGTAATTTGTGATAGTGATGTGAGTACCAGTGCATGTTCTAGGTTTGGACATCAAACCCAACTAATAATGTGTCCAGTTAGGTAGGAGTAAATAGTGCACATGTGATAATGCATATCTCAACAAATAGAAAGTAGACCATATTGATAATGCATCTATGAGAATGAGTAATTAATGTATTTGAAAATAAATTAGTACACATGAAATTACAAATAGGTGAAGAAGGACATTAGGATCTACCAATAATGCATCTGTAAGAGAAGTCACATAAGTGCATAACAAGTGAGCAAGCACCATGACATAACATAACCCCCTAGATTTTGGTACTTTATAATTTTAGTATGATCATAAATAAAATAGGGATAATGGATTGGAAATGAAAAATCATGCACTATTGAACAAAATGACATTCAATTCTGAGTTACCAAGAAAAAAATATTACAATTTCTATTTTCTCATTATTAATGGCCAAAATTAAGTAAATTTTCATAAATTTTAAATGATCTAAGGTCTAAAAATAAAACATAGCCATGCATATAGGAATTAAAATCAAACCAGTGACCTCTCCAAATTAATTTGGAAGTCTTAACCAATCCTCTTATGCATTTACATGTGCATTACAAAGAAGGAAAACCTATTTGTCCTTGATTTAAATCAAGCTAATTTTTAAAAAGGAATTAAATATGCAAGATTTTAAAAACTTTTAGGTCATATTTTTTTTACTTAGATTTAGAGAAAATGAAATTTAGACACCGCTATTATCACTGTGTAGGTTTATAAAGAGGAAGAATGGTTGATTTGAGGGCACTATTGTAAGGAGGGAAGATGTCATGAATAAAGGTGGAGGGATCCAATGAAAATAAGACTAAAAAATAACTTTAGATTCTAAATTTACTATTGTTAAAGGGTGCCATTATCCTTGTATAACCTGTAACTTAACGAAAATATAGAGAAGGATGCTAGTGTAGCATATATGAGGGTTTTGGGAGCTCCCTAGATGTCAAAACACCTTTAATTAGGGAATGTGAGATATTGGAGGATTACTAAAAGTTGTTATAAGTAGTGGAAGATCTCAAGAAGTCATTAGCAAGCTATGTGGAGGGTTCAACAGGGTATGAAGGGCTCAAAATGCCCTTAGTAGACTTAGAATGATATAGTAGGAAGTGGAAGAGAGTGTAAGATCATGTAGAGAGTAGGAACAATATAATAGGCCATGCAAAGGTCCCTTTAAAGGCTTCCTCCAATGGCATGAGAGGGATAAAATCTTTTTGCAGGCTTAGGATGCCATCAATGGCAACTATTCTAGGTTGAAACTTGCTCAAACTAGGTCATGACTATCATGATTATAATGTGAGACCCTCCACTCCTTTATTGATAATGAGAGACTAGCCTGCAAAAAAACTCTTAATATAATAATACCCCTATTTTTAATTAAAAAATCCCCCTACAAGTTTTTTTAGTCATTTTGGGTGACTAAGGGATTTTAAGAAATGTTGAGGTTTTTGATATATTTTTAAAAAACATCCCATAATTTTTGTAAACCTATAAAAATGCCTCACAATACACTATAAATAAACTCAAGATTTCAAAAAAACTAACCACCAAAACCAAAAAAGTGTATACTAACTTATAACTTTGATACCATGTTGGAGATCCCACCAAGATCAAATATGGCGTACCGAGTCACTATATTTCAAACAAAGTAATAACAATGAATGAACAAGTAACTGTGAGAGAGAAATAAAGATTTAAAACTATGAAAATCCTCCATTAATAGCTAAAAGCCATAGATATACAAATAGGTAAGTAGATATGTAACTCTCCCTAGAATAGTGGTCAAGGTATTAGAATAAGAAATTAAATCTATACCCAGGATAGCCAATAAAATAAGTCACTTCCACTAGATAAATAGGGCTACGAAAGTAACCCCCTATGACATGCACACTTCAACAAACTAACTCAAGTGTAAAGAAAAATTGAATAAATAAATACATAAATATAAAAAAGTCCTACACTAATATTATTTTATTTAAAAAAATTTACCATTGAATTTTAGTGACATTTTATTATCATCCTAAAAAAATAAAATAAAATTAGATCTCCTTTGACCATACAAAAAGACTTCCAAAAAGTGTTGTTTGGTAAATAAGAAACTTCATTGCACACCCAAAACAATTTAAAAAAGTATCCAAAAGAAAAATCATATTTTAAAAGATAAAATAAGAGGTACCATAATTTATCGACATGAAATTAGGGTGTGTTATGCAAGTAACAACAATGTTGAGTTTCAATCTCTCTTAGTCTATGCCTTAAATGGTATAATGGGAAAGAGGTGGGTACACCATTGTTGTTTATTCCAATTTTTTTGTTAATTATATCATACCTAAACCCAATACAGATCTTGATTAACCAACTACCTAAAAAAATTTCCTCTCAATTTCCCCTAACTAAGTAAAAACCCAATTTTCCTACTAGTTTGGCCTTAGTTGACATAATTGTAAAAGTTACGACACATGTTACACAACTAGGTTGGCATAGGTCAACCTAGTTTCAAGAATGAATGGTAATGTTTTAAAATCATGGTGGGATGACCTTTTCAGCTAAAATTTTGGAAGGTTGGCTTGGATCAATCTAGTTTCAAGATGAAATGGTAATGTTTTAAATTTGGGTTATGGCAGGATGACATTTTCAACTAAAATTTTAGAAGGATTAGGACCTATCCATTGTTATAAATATAACCTTCACTTTAGTCCAATAGAGAGGAACATTCATATTCACATTATTACAACTCGCAATTCTAATACATTTACATTTGAAGGAACCATTACGTAGGATTTACCTTGGAGAAAATATAAATTATCTTTTGGAAGTCTTAGATGCAAGTAGGAATATTTTATCCTAGATTTGATTTCAACTAGTTTTATCCTTACAAAGCCACAAAAATATTTTGTAAAACACCATTGGCCAAATGGGAGATTGAGAGTTGCCACATTCATCCCAAGATAAGTATCTCTAACTTTTTCTATTTCTTTTTTATATATAGTTATTACATAATGTAATATGTTTTAATGTGTAAGTCCTTGATTATTATTACATGTACACTTAAAATTAGTGTAGTTATGTGGTATTCTAGGCTTGACATCTTCCACCTTAGGTGATATAGGCCCCCTTTTGCCTACCATGATCTCTTGTTTATTTTTTTGTTTTAAATAATCTTTCTTTGTGTTATAAGATTTAATAACAACATATATGATTTCATTTAATGCATTAGAATACCTATCTAGGGTTATTTTATAATATTATTTTCCTAGATGCTTTAGAACCCTATCCTTTAGTGTTTTTTGATAAGTGTCCCTTAGTTAGGTTCAACAGATCCAATTTGGTCATGATCCTAATATAAAAAGTATTGAAATAAATGTTGGTTGATTACCTTCTCCAAGTGTGAATTTACTAAGTAGGATAAGTTTTAGATCTATCTTAAGTTATTGCATACAATAATGAGTATAAAACACATTAAAAATTCACAATGAAAACATTGATAGAAGATATGATGTAATAGGAGGGGAGAATGATATGAGAAAGTATAGAAAACAAAAAAAGTGTTAGCACCATGATTATTGCATAATGATTTGAAATATATTTTATTTAGTCTCTAGTCTATCACCACTACAAATATTATGTGAAGATTCAAATTATTTACAATAGTGTTTTTTTGAAATTTAATAACTAAAGAAAAAAGTTATGGTTTATGAAATGGGTATGTGGAGAGAAAGAGTAAAAATGGTTGAGGATGAGCCCATATTAATTTGGAAGCATAATTTAGACCAAAAAATGGAAACAAGAATGATAATGTTTCCAAAATAATTATCGTTTCCTTCATAATATTTTAAACATATAATAATATTCCATTTCTAAAGGAACTACTTGAACAAATCATGGTAGTTGAAGCCTCCATTTGCAATATTGTTATCATATTTAGCAATTAATTTAGGTTATAACAATTTCATAGTAAACACTTAAATATATATATATATATATATATATATATATATATATATATATAAACTAGTAAAACAATTACATGATACTTAAATATTTCTTGGACAACATTCTATTTTTATAGGATTGGTCATTTGAACAAGTCTAAATCAGATAAAAGTATTGGATTCCCATGAAATCACTCATTCCACTTGAACTAACCCAATTGTATATCAATAAAAAATAAATCATTCTAACAAAAATTCATTTGGATAATAAAAATAAAAACAAAATAATGGACTTTTAAAATTAAAATAGTATCAAATAAAATGAGATGGTAGGATATTACTTTTGAATCAAAATTATTACATTTGCAGAAGATACTTGAAAAACCAAGAGTTTTTTTTTACAAATTTCACCTAAATTTCATTTAAATATGAAATATTTCATCACTTACATCACTTTATCATGCAAATAAATCTATGCAATAATGTTCAAGAAATGAAATAGAAGTTAAATATTAATGATGCATACTTGCCCAAATAAAACATCAGATATATGTGTTTTACTCTATTTTTGATAAAATAAACAAAATTTTAATGCTCTAATAGGTGAAAAAGTGGAAATATAAAAATGCTAAAGATCTAAAATATTCAAATATTATGATTTTGACAAACTTTTAAAAATAAAAAGTTTCCATTTTTTTTAAAAACTATGAAAAAATATACTTAGGTCGCACATGGATACCTATTGATTATTTTGACTGTCTATAAGTCAAAATAAAAATAAAAGATGATTGTACAAGCTTAGGATTGGAATCAAGAATAAAAATACAATTTGGATAATTCCATTGTAAGTGGATGGAAACATAGTTCATTCCAATCCATTGACTACAAGCTTGTCCCATTTGATTGTGATAGCTGGCAGACATGAAATGATAGAGAAGACAAAATTCTATAAATGAAAAATCATAGAAAAAAATAGAATATATATATATATCTAGACATGACTATTTTAAGTCAACAAAAGTGCAATGTGATATAGTCCATTGATAGTAGACTTGTCTTGGTTGAATGTGTATAAGAAATTATCATTGTGCCTTATATGTTTGTTAATGTTGAGAAATTTAAGATATCACAAGTAGGGCTTGTCCATGCAACAAAATGTATTTGTCTTCTTTTATCCTTAAAAGACTTAAGGAATTTTGACCTCTTTTAAACCTAAAATAAAATAAGGTATCCTCAATCACCCCTTGATGAATGATTTTTGCCTATGTATCTAATACTCAAAAGAGGAAAATCAAGCCCATGTATCTCTCCTACATAAAGAGAATGTGTAATTGTGCTCCATTGAATTTGTATATATAGCTATAAAATGACATTGATACTTAATAATGATATATATCAACTTGATTTAGAAGTCTCTTGACTTGTATTATGGTTAATACTTGTGAATGATTCAAAATTTGGACATATTTTCTTAGTGTGCAAAAGTGTGTAAGCTTGAACCAAGTGAATAGAAAGTGGGTATAATAAGTGACTCTTGATTTGTATTTATAGATGAATATTTTGGAAATTTCATTTATCTAACCATGTGAAATGTTCACGAAGACCCAAAATATTAATTTCAAATTTAAAAACTATATACTACTTAGTGTGAGATGCTACTAAGATAAGTGGACATGAGTGTAGTGCACTTTAGTCCAACTAGCACAAACTTGTCTAAAAGGATCAGGGACAACTATCCTTTGTTAGAGATAGTCTAAAATGATTTTAGATAACTTGGGAATTTGAAATTAAAGTTTTTTTATATTATTAATCGAAACAAAGGTTCAAAGCCATATATAGATAAATGAATTGAATGAATGGTGAATACGAGTCATGTAATTAAGTGAAAGTCATGTGGTTTGGAAAGTGTTGAGAATTATTATTTTCAAAAAATTGTGACTATATTTATGTGTCTATTTTTTTCCCACCTTTATTATAGTAATGAAATTTATAGAGTAAAGCATAAATAATTTAACTGGATTGCATACAATACACTTTTTCTTTTAGTAGATACTTTAATTGTGTTGGGCACTCAAGTTTAGCAAAGCCTATCAAAGCTCATGAAGTAGTCATTTATTCATTTTGAAATTTGAAAATATACAAATTTGAAAATTGAAATATTGAAAAGAGGTCAAGGGAGTATTACACTTATACATAGTTGAAACCAAAGTTCCCTATAATCCTTAACTAATAATGGAGAATTATGCCTCCTTGATGGATATTTTTTTGATAATTTTAACTAATGTTGAATTGAGAGTGATCAAGTCCTAGATTGAATAAGTAATCAAGATTTTTATTTAGAAATATACATTATTACAAAACTAATGAATGGATAAAATAACCCAATGTAATAATCTAAAAATATGGAACCATGATAGGTTCACTAGAAGCGATGCCAAAGCCATAAAGTATTAATAGACTTGAACATACATCACTTGCATAGATTCAAATCACACAAATGTAGATGGATATAGATTATAATTTTCATTATTTAAATATAATTAATAATAGTCATACCCCCATCATGATCACATTGGTCACATGTTTGCTTTTGAAATGAATATTATACTTTTGAATTTGTAACTTTTGAACTTTGAAACTTTGAATTTTGAAAATTTGAACTTTGAAACTTTTTACTTTGAATCTTTGAATAAGCATGAGAATGAATGAATATCATGCCAATCAATTATTTCAAAATTATATATATTATATACCCATATATACTCAATTATAATTCTATTTGGAACCTGTAATTTTGTTCTTGTGACTATTTTGCATATGCATTCAAGTGTGTATGATTCAATCCTTTGAGTCTTTGAGAAATGAGTGCATATGCATTTCATATTCCCCCAAGATATATAACAATGTTACAATATTTGTCATATGTTTTAATTTTTGAATCATTTTAAATATTTTAAAACCTACATTCCATCATAGAATATAATTTTGCATTGCTTTGAATCTCTGAAAAATAGTAATTTATATTTTTTAAACTTGTAATCTGTCCAAAATTTAGTTTGTGTCTATTCATGGAGGCTTGGATCTTTAATAAAATCCCACTATGATGCCTCCATTTTGAGATGAGTAATGTAACCTAAAATTCACTCATCTCAAAAAAAGAGTTAAGTATATAATGTAATAAGGATATAGTCATGTGTAATCATTTTATCATGTTGGAGAGTATGTCATCATAGAAAATGAAATTATCATTGAAACATATATATAATGAATTTAAGGCACATAAGTGTCATGTTTAGATAGATATATCATTGAGACATGTGATAAATTACCGATATCTAAAGTAGACTATGATATAAAACACACAAGTATTATACATAATAAGGCCAATTGTCACATACAAACATGATGTTCAAATGTCACATAAGAAAATATTGCATAGACAAAGACATGGGACACAAGTAATGGGCATGTTAAAATTTGGCACATACCAATAAAAATATCATAGATATTTTCAATAATTTTTCACCCAAGTGTCAATGGCCGCATACAATAAGTAAGGAGTATCTAGGCTATCAAGAAATAAAGTAAAAAACATTGAAGGAACATATAATAAGTAAGAACTAGTCTATTTTATCCATATTTATCAATTTCATACTATGATAAAATTAGCATATCCATGTACCAAAATTTAAAATATGAGTGATTAAAAATACACTTGTAATATGTGTATCTCAACATTGCATCTGAGTTCATATATAGATACAACCTGTTATAATGTAACATGTAGAAGAAGATGCCCCTAACCTAGGCATGGCCACTAGTTAGAAGGGATTCCAACATCTAAGAATGCATGTATAATGTATTTATTTCATAAAAAACATATAAATTATTAAATATACAATAAATAACTTATGAAAATAAGTAAATTAGCATCTTGTGTCATGCTCAAGTCCACATTTTTTATTTTTTAAAAATTTTGAATGTTTTTGTATTTTTGTAAATAGTTGATTTTTTTGATAGTTTTTTTGATATATTTGGAAGGGTAAATACCCTATGATCCCATAAATAGGAAGATAATAGTGTGTGATTGGATCTAAAATTTTGAGGGTGACTTTTCATAGATGAGAAGTGCTACAAGTAGGTGTATCTGAATTTGAAAATGTGTCAAGTGTTGTATTGTAAATATCTTCATCACCGTTTATAGGATCTATTAAAACATATATAACTAGAAAATGCATAAGGATTAATGTATTATAATTTAAAATAGGATAATAATGTGTTTTATTAAAATTTTAAATAATAGGTGAATTAACCCTAATTCAAATAAATTGAATAGAATATAATAGAATGTTTTAAATCAACATTTGACAAGTAGAATGAAACTAAAAGACTAAATTTGATAAATCAAAATTGAAATAAGGATAAATATGAAAAAAATGACAAACTTAGATTTTATTTCCTAATATCTAACTATGTAAAAGTTAACACAAGGTTGAAAATGACAAACAAGAACTGAATCTGTAAGTACCTAGAAGATGAAACTGAAACTAGTTAAGGATAGGATTGACTACCACTGTCTTGAACTAGTTGATCTTGTCCTTTGTTAAAAATTAGGAACATAGGTCATGATAATTTGAGAAAAATGATTTAATTTTTTATGTAGATATTTGTCCTTCAGATGTGTGCAGAAGACCTACAAATGACTACTCTAAAAATGAAACCCTCTTACAATGATTGAAAACCTACAAATGGAAAAAGGGGTGAGTGTAATGGGTTGAATTGACCCCAATTATTGTCATTATAACTGAATGATGCCTTTGTATTTAAAAATATTTTAAGAATTAATTCAAGCCCATATACCTCTCCAAGTTTGAGTGCTATGTGCAATTATGCTCCTTTGACTATATGATTGATCATGATTTATTTTGGCTTGAAAATCATATAGGAAATTGAATAAGTATGTAGAAGACATATTATACATCCTCATTTCATTAAATGTAATTAAATAATTTTATTGTGTCAATTTTTTCCATGATTTGTAAATGTTTTACTTAAAATATTAACAAGATTTTTATTTTTAGCTTCTACTTGATTATTACTTTTGGATAATATGGTGTAGAAAATGTATGACGAATTTTGTATTTCACATGTTTTTTTTAATTTTTTAATTTTTGAAATTTGATTCATTATCTATAACGATAGTTGATGGAAGTCCAAATATTTAAATAACATGTCATTAAGAATCAATGGATATATTCATCTATAGTGCAATATAAAAATATGGATCCCACCCATTTTATGCATTATTTTGTAGTGGTGATGATGAAATTATGACTGTTTGTTAATTCTATATTTATTTTTAAGATTAAATAAAAATTCCATAAAGAAAATGGATAAGACTAAATAATAGGTAATAATTCATGTGTTGGATCATGATTAAGGTTACTATGATTTTGACATTGTGAGAAATTTTTTCATGCTCATGACATTCTTGTTCCATTTTAGACCAATAATAACCTCATCGTAATAATTTGTGAGACATAGATTTTCCACTAAAATGACCACAACATACACTATCACGTACTTCAAGTTTTGATAATTTAGCTTTTTCACAAATTAATAATCTAAGTAATTATAAATAAAGTGATATTTTTAATGTAAACCCACCAATAATAACATAATAGATAGATTTACACTGTATTTTCCATTACGTGTAACATTTTATAACATAAATACTTTATATAAAAAATTATACATATCACTATACCATTATAGATTAATTATATTGTAGGTAACCACCTCTCCCTCTAAGGTTTGTACTGGTGTTGTAGATATGGATGACTATTTTTACTAGTATATGTTAACAATAAAACAATCTCATTGATATCGATAGGAATTAGTGAAGCTGCACTAGTCATAACATCTTCATGTCGATTATATTTTTAATGAATGTTTATTTGATAAAATATTCAAAATGTGTCATTAACCATTGTATTAATTCCTTATACAGGATTAGATTTTCCTATTTCATTATGTATATGCATGGTATTTGATTAACCAATGATTGAGAATCTTCATATACCTGTATGTATTTCATCTATATTTTGTGTTATATGTAAAACCAATATTAATGATTCATACTCTACTATATTATTTGTGCAAGAAAATAAAAAATGAAATACAAATGAATTAGGTTTTCCTTGAGGTGTAATGAAAAAAATACCAATACCAATTCTTGTGGCAATTTTATATCCCTCAAACTACATTGTCCAAATGTCATCATCAATATGATAGTAAGTGAAATCATATAAAAATTCATCATTAGTTAGAAGTGTATATTTTTATGGAGTTGATGCTAATTTATTTGTAATAAATTTATCTTTTAATAATTTCATTGAAATACATTTTAAATCAAATTTTGTGAGAAACATGACCCATTTAGTAATTTTCCCCAATAAACATGATTTAGACATTATAAATCTTAGACAATCCACTTTTGAAATACCTTGTGTTTCATTGTTAAACTTGCAATGTTTTAATTTTTGTGTTGTAAAAACTAATGCAAGAAATAATTTATTATTATTATTTTAATTATTTTCATAGTCAATTTGTAGACACTTAAATATATCCACCAATGACCATCAATCAGGGTTTTGACCAATTTCCACTAAAATACACAATTTGGCCTAAAAACACTAAAACATATTAAATGAGTTAAAATTGATATATTCAATTTTCTATTTTGGCTAGAGTATCATTAAATGGGAAAATTCAATTTATTAAGCAACTAACTTTGATCAAATCATTTCGAGTCAAAATTCTAATTTTGTACCTGGGTGCTCTGGATTGCTCTTTTCTATCAAATTTCTTGTATGAGACACATGCCTTTGTTATTTTTCATTGACAAAATCCTAAATTGGATAATTGTTCCAATGCATCTAACATCGACTTCTAATTCCAATATAGTCAAATTTTGAGCCAATAATATGATATTAAGACCAATTTGATTAATTTGTGCACAAATTGCCAAGGTTTTACATCAAAGTTGACTAATCATGTTTAAGTCTAATTAAACCAAATCAAGAGATTAAGTTAATTTTCAATGGAATTTTTTAAATATTTATTTTTATAAATTGATTGTCATTAACTACATCATCAAATGACATCATCCTATGGGGTGCATCCACAAGCCATAAATGCCATAAATATCTGAATTAATGCCTCATTAAAATCCTCCATGCCTAGTTAATGCCCCTCTATCCCAAATATTGATGAGAATATTTATGAATTTTAATTACATAATTGAATTAATCCTTAGCCATACATCTTCATCTTGAGATGGATGGTTTAGGTTGATTCTAAACCATTCCAAAAATCTATAAATAGGAGGCCTTGCCTATTAAATTTTAAGATCTTTTATGTCAAACTTATAATGCCCAAATGAATTCAAAATCATTGCATATTAGTGTTATAATGCCAAAACTTTGAGCCAATCCAAGCCAAATCAAATCCAAACAAGGTGCCAAGGAGAGATGGAGGTAGCCAAACTTCATTGATGCAGACTTCATGAACACAAATCGAGTAAGCCACTACAACAAGTATTTTGGAGCATCCAAAGAAGGTGAAGAAAGGTCTTTATTTCATGTTTTAGTTGTGTTTTCAATTTTTGTTTTGTTAACTAAGCTACTTCATTGAAATAGGCTTAGGGTGTTAGTTTATTGTGTTTTTGATTGATTTGTTTTATTCACTAACATAATACTAATCTCCCCCTATTGGTTTGTGAACATATGATTGCAATAGGGGGAGATCAGTATTGTGTTAGTGAATTAAAAAAAAACAATCAAAAATACACTAATACTAATCTCCCCCTATTGCAATCCTATGTTCACAAATCAATAGGTGGAGATTAGTATTGTGTTAGTGAATAAAACAAATCAATCAAAAACACACTAAATAAACACCCTAAGCCTATCTCAATGGAGGAGCTTAGTTAACAAAATAAAAATGGAAAACACAACTAAAACATGAAATAAAGACCTTTCTTCACCTTCTTTAGATGCTCCAAAATGCTTGTTATAGTGGCTTACTTGGTTTGTGCTCATGAAGTCTGTATCAATGAAGTGTGGCTACCTTCATCTCTCCTTGGCACCTTATTTAGATTTGACTTGGCTTGGCTTGGCTCAACATTTGGGCATTATAACACTAAGATGAAATGATTTTGAATGCATTTGGGTATTATAAGTTTGTCATAAAAGAGCTTAAAATTCAAAAAGCAAAGCCTCCTATTTATAGATTTTTGGAATGGTTTAGAATTAACTTGAACAATCCACCTCAAGATGAAGATGTGTAGCTAAGGATTAATTCAATTATATAATTAAAATTCATAAATAGTTTAAACAATATTTTGGATGGAGGGGAATTAACTAGGCATGGAAGGTCTTAATGAGGCATGGGAGGTATTAACTCAGATATTTGTGGCATTTATGGCTTGTGGATGCCACCCCATAAGATGATGTCATTTGATGATGTAGTTAATGACAATAAATTTATTAAAATAAATATTCAAAAAATTCCATGGAAAATTAACTTAAGATCTTTATTTGGTTTAATTAGACTTAAACATGATTAGTTAATTTTGATGCAAAACCTTGGCAATTTGTGCACAAATTAATTAAATTGGTCAAAATATTGTATTATTGGCTTGAACTTTGACTAGATTGGAATTGGAAGTTGAAGTTAGATGCATTGGAACCATTATCCTATTCAAGATTTTTTCAATGTAAAATAACAAAGACACATGCCTCGTATAATAAATTTAATAGAAAAGAGAAATCCAGAGCACCCAGGTGCAAAATTGGCATTTTGACTTGAAATGATTTGATCAAAGTTAGCTACTTCATAAATTACATTGCCCCATTTAATGATAGTCTAGCCAAAATCAGCACTTGAATATATAAATTTCAATTCATTTAATATGTTTTAGTGTTTTAAGGCCAAATTGTGCATTTTTGATGAAAATTGGTCAAAAACTTGATTGATGGTCATTGGTGGCCAGATTTAGGTGTCTATAGCTTGCACCTATTTGAGAAGATATTGAAAACCATAGGAAAATTAATGCATTTTCAAATAATGAGAGATGGATTGTATGCCAAAAAAAAGATGATAGTTGAAGAAAAAGCTCCAAAGAGTGTTTGGGAAGCCTATCATGATGCCCCCTTGAGGGAGTGGCCATCACATTTGTTGATGGATGGTCCATCGAAAAAGAAACAAGAAGAAAGGTGGAATTAACCTATGGTTTAGATTAATCCAAATGAGAAAATGCTTACATGCATTGTTTTAAAAAGGATATTGATTTACCCAAAGGTGGTTATAATTAGGAATATAATTCAAAATAATGATTTACATATAGGTGGTTATAATCATTAAGGGAACCTGGATTGTTTTATAAAGTTGATTGTGCCCCAGTTAGGGTTTATTATCAAGCATAACTCAAAGATATAACTTATAATATAGATTAAAGATGAGTAGGCACAAAGTGATGAAAGAGATGAATAGAAGAATAAGATTGATCAATATAAATGATTCAGTTGTACTTGCAAATGAGGAGATGCTCATCCTTATTATCAATAATACAACTAGAATGGTCAATGGGTTGATTTGATCAAGGGTGGGAGGATTTGCCAAGGTGCCAAGGAGAAATTTTTGTAGCTCCGTTGTTTGTAAAAAAAATTAAGATAATTTTTTTTGTGGCACATGACGACATGAATCATGATAGAACACCATGAAGACTACCTTGAAATATGCATAAGGACTAACTACCGATCTAATAAACAATTAAAAACAATACACCAATAATAAAAACCATGATGACAATGTTGACGTATGAATATGGATGAACTCAGGAATAATGTGTATAAGGAATCACCCAATGCATACATATAGACTAAGTCAAGGCAATAGTGTTGAAAGAAAAAAAATAGGTAAGAAAACAAAACAAATAAATAAATACATAAAAAGCACACAAATAGACAAATAACTTTGAAATAAAAAAACAAACAAAAAACTCAAAAATAAAATCAAAAGAAAGCATCCTAATAATGACCATGCCCCAGTAGGGCAAATTGAGGATAACTTAATAGGCTTAGATAGGACAAATGTTTTTGGTATTTTTAAATATTTGAATGTTTTTAGATTTTGGAGGTATCTTAACTCAATTGATAATGACAAGATACCTACTTATAAAATGGTGAGAGCATTTGGTTTAGGTTATTCAAAAAATAGTGAGAGCATGACTTAGGTGACCTCAACATAAATTGAACATGACCTACATAGTCCTGAAATAAAGTCAATTCATAGTAATTCCATCCACACAAAAGGTGAGGAAAAACCAACTAGGTCCAAACAAGTTTTCATATCTGGCAAATGACTAGTCAAATGAAAATAGTAATGGCAAGGTGAGATATCAATTCATGATAAATAAATGTTGCCCCTAGTTTTCCAATAGGAAGTTATAACTAGGATACAATGGCATAGATCAATGATACTAATTTTCTCATAGGTGGTTATAATTAGTAGCAAGACCAAGAAAATATGGATTTACCCATAGGTGGTTATAATCAGGCTCACATAAACCAACTTTGATATAAGATGGAAAATGAAAGATATCCTACCAAATAAACTATCACAATACTTTCATAGACTATCATTGAAACATAGATTTGATTGATTATTGAAACTTGATCATAATCCCCTCATAAAAAGTGTGAGAAGAACCAAAAGAACCAAGATCAAAATAAGATTGGGTAGGATGACTAAAAATAGGATTTAGTCTAGATAGGAATGGAATGATATGATGGCATGGTATTTCTCTAGGATAATAATGGGTTTTGATAGGTTGGATAAAATGGTAGGAGGGTTGTCCCCAAGTGATAAGGTAAATCATAGGAATGTGTGACAATGGCAAATAGATGTGGCAAATGAAATGATATGGTACATGTTTTTGGCCTGGGTGATTGTTGGTTTATATATATATATATATATATATATATATATATATATTCTATTTGGCTTAGGTATGGTAAAATGGCATATGATTCTATTGTTCCTACTAAATTGGAGATGCACGTCCCGATCAACAAATAATAAAAAATAATAATCAATCATGTTAATTACTATCCCACACCTTGTTTAAATAGCTACTCTATCAAGAATTGGCTGTAGATTTGGATGCCAAGAATGTTGTTATGATCTTGATTGGTTGTTGATTTTGATTCCTTCAAACATCGAGATAAGATATATTTGTAGCCTTTGTGAAGGAAAGTATGATTGTGGATAGTAAATAGAGATAAGTAATGGATGATAGGTTTGATTGTGAAATGGAATGGTAAATGTTAATAAAATAGATAATGGTTGGGAAATAAATGAATATCAAGTCGTTTAATCACACATAATGTTGTTGATGATAGATTCGACATAACTTTGGATGTGGCAGGGCCAAAGACTTGTTCTCTCGATATGACCAATAGATTTTTTTGTTGTTTGGGCCTGAGAGTAGTTACCATCTGATTAGACTATAGATTGGAAGATATTTTGATTTGATCTTTGATATTATCTTCATCAAGTAGTGAAGGAATTTTGTGCTTAGCTATCAGTACCTCAATAAGTTTTTCACCAATGAAGTTGTATTTATTGTTCCATAATGCCTTTGATACGGTTTCACCAAGGAACATTGAATTTTGACTTTGATTATCTTCTAGCACTTTCAAAAAAGTTTCACTAGAAGATGCTGAGTTTTAACTTTACTGGTCCCCTAATGCCTCTAAAAATGTTTCATTAGGAGAGTGTTCTTCTACTATATGAATGTGTTCTTGGCCTTCTTACTCTTCTTCAACTTCTATGTCACCATGGATGCTATTCAAAAAAGTGTGATTCTATCGATCCCAATTGACACTTATGGGAGATGGAATGTCAATAATATAGTTGTGTTGGTTGATGGTAATGGAATGGGGGCTAGCTACACAATCCTTGCACAAGATACTAGGAGAACTTATGGTGATGTTGAAGTAATCATCCTCAAAAACCATATAAGGATCAAAAATTTATTAAAATTAATCTATGAGGCATGCATAACCAATATTGTAACAACCATCAATATATTCTATTTCTAAATTTGATTATGACTTAAGGGACTCTAAATCTAATGTTGAGACTAATGTTGATTTTGATTCTGATGTTAAATCTAATGTCAGTTCAAGAATATAACTTGACTCTAATTTTGATTCTTCATCTGATCAGTACTCTATTACAATTATGTCTTGTTAAATATTTCGTATTGGATAAGTAATATCCTATGATGGCATAATGGGATCCATAAAAATTGGTTTGTTAGAGTGGGACTCCTCTAGGATGGGAAAAAGGTCAAGACACAACTCCTTAGAGATTGGCTTGTCAATAGGAAGATCTTAAAAAATAAGCATATGGTTGAGGTAATTATTTTTCCAAAGATGGTTATAATCATTAAGAAGGGACTCAGTAAAGACTAGCTTGTTAGAGTGAGACTCCTCAACAACTAGTATAGGATCAATAGGTGATTCATCATAGGTCGACTTATCACAAGTGGCTGGTTCAATAAAAATATCTCAGATTGTTTGGTTTTCTTGGCCTTGGTTTCTAATGAGTTGGAAAATATTAGTTTTGAACATAGCTTGGTTTTCAAATGACTGGATGGGTTGAGGTTTTGATTTGATTAGTACCAGATGAGGAATGGCTTGCAGTTGGATAATGGTAGGGCATTGGGGAACATGATTGCTCACATGAGCCAAAGGATGAAGTCTTGAAATGGTAATGATAGGGCAATGTGGAGCTTGGTTACTTGCATAGGCTAAAGGATGAGGTCTTGAAATGATGAAGAGGCATTGTGGATCTTGATTGCTCACACAAGAAAAAACATCTAAGTTCACCTCATAAATCATATCATCCCAATCTTGAATTAGATCATAAGCTAGTTCTTGAATATGTTCTGTGTAATGATTATTGTAAAAAAGGTATGGATCTGTATCCCAAAAAAAATTATTTATAGTTGGGTATTCAAATTCCTCCTCATAAACCATATCATCCCAATTGGTAATTTGATTTGGAATTTGTGGATTTTGACTATGTTCCCCATATGGAGTATTGTAGGGAGAATAATAAAACTCCTTAGAAAATCTTTCTCTGTAAGGGTTCCTAGTGGGATTTTATGTAGCCATTCTATCATAAGTTGGATTGTACATGACTCCACCATAAGTGTAGCTAGACATATCCATAAAAACTATGAAATCTCTAAAATAAAAGGCTTAGAGTTCTGTAAACTCTAAAAAACTATGTCCAAAGGACAAGTGGTTCAAAATAGTTCTAACTTGGTCAAAAGTGGAACTGTATCTCCAAATAATGATTTGATCCTGGAGGTGTATCTCCAAAATGATTTGTGATGAGACTTGGCATAAAATAGTCTAATTTAAAATGTCTTACACACAAAAGGTCAAGTATTTGAATAAAAAATGACATGTCAAAGTCTAGGTCAAAATGTTCCAAACAAGGTCTAAACTAGGAAAGGGAAAAGAGTCGCTAGATCTTTTGTCCAAAACATGTAGTCAAAAGCTAGGCTCAAACACGATGTGATAGAACTTTTGGCCAAATGACATCAAAATCTAGAGTTGAAACAAAATATTGATGTGAATTTAATTTAATCTAACAAGTTTGGAAATTACTTTGACATAGACTCAACACATAGAATCAAACATAAATATGATCAGTTGGTACAAGCCATAAGGAAAAAGGCTCTTGGATAAAGGCTATGTTCTCCAAAAAAAATCACAAAAAATGATGAGGATAGGCATTGAACAAATACATAATCAATAGTCTTCAAAATTGGGTAATCAATTAACCAAAGTTATGCAACTCAAAAGAGAAAGATCTATGTATCAGCCTCATGAATTAAGGCTTAAATAGAAATCAATCAATATTTGAATCCAAAATTTGAAAAGGTTAATTGAAAACTCAACATTAAAAACTAGGATTTGACCAAATAAGATAGACAAGATTGGACAACATGATGAAGCATAAACAAGGTCTAAATGGCTGATGTGACATGGTTTGAAACAAATAGTTTTTGGTGCAATGGTAAATAAGTCTTGAAACAAATTGAGAAGCCTAAAGGCATAAGCATGATAAAATGATGTGATCAATGTTATGTTTCAAATAATCAAATTAAAAAATGGTTTGACATGTTTTGGGAAGTATAACGCTACCCCCCTCAAATAAGTAACACACACACACAAACATGTTTATCAAAAATTTCAATGCATAAGTGTGGTGTAAAATGAAAATCATAACACCTATTTAGACAACAGACTGATGTATAAACAAATTGGTTTTGAAATGGTTTAAAAATAAACATATTAATTTTAGTCTCAAAACACCAAGTAAGAAAATGACAAAATACCAGTAGATCATCCAAATTCCTATTAAGGGTGTGGCAAAGTGGGGTTAACTAAAACTAATTGGTTTTAAATTATTTATAGATGGATCCCATGTCTACCAACTTTAATGTTAGAAAAAAAGAGATGCATCACTTTAATTGGGTGTCTACAACACTTGGCTTATTGAAAAAAGGTCTTGTCCTTTTTGCAACTAGTACATCTATTATTTATTCAGTGTAGTGCAATGTCCAAAGTGCAGATATGTCCCGTGTGTAACTCTAACACTAGAAAGTGGTTTAATCACTCAAACCTTTGATCCTAGTGGGAGTGTTTAAAGTCAATTCTAGAAGATGAAACCCTACGTCAAATCTTCCTTATAGAACTTGTGGGAGGTAATGAAGTCCCCCTCACAAGCCAAGATGTGATAAAATAAATGTCTGATAGAAAGATTTTAGGGTCATTTTAAGATCACCTACAATATTATGAGTTTTTAGGGAGTGTTTTAGATGAAATTATTTATATGCCTTGGGCTAGGCTCAAATTTTGATTACATGGTGCTTTTGATCCCAAAATTTTTCTAAAGGGGACGGATGGGAGAGCATACATGCATGTCTATTTTTGCTAAAATAATCAACAAGCAAATTTTTCAAATAATTGAAGTGATGTTGATTTATTGTACCAAATTTGAAAATGTTTGCTTATATGTATTACTAACCCTTTGGCTTTAGTATATAAATGGAAAATATTGCACAAAATAACCACACGAAGCAATAAAAACCTAAGTTCATTTTAAACCCAAATTGAAAATTCAAGACTTAGCTTAGATTCATGATTAAAACACCAAATTTAAAATGTTACAAGATTTATGATGTGTTTTAAGAACTAAATTAAAATTAACTAAGACTTAGCTAAATCTTAGGTTTATTTTAGGCATCAATTCAAATGTGTGAGAAACATGACATGTTCATTTTAAGCCAAATTTAAAGTGTGCATGATTTTTGATCAAGTTATTTTAAAACCCAATTTGAAAGGTGTGTGGTTAGTCAAAATCATTTAAATCTAATTCTAAACTACCCCTTCAACCTGAAAAAACAAGATTACAATGACCTAATTTGAAGCACTTAGGAGTTTGAGCAAATGACATTAATAATTTAGCTCTCAAGTTGACAATCGAGTTGGGTTGACAGGCGACTTGGGTTGACAGGGGAGTTGGGTTGGGTAGGTGAGTTGGATTGTAATAGGGAGAAATTAGTATTGTGTTAATGAATAAAACAAATCAATAAAAAACACACTAAACTAACACAGGTTATCTCAAAAGTGGATCGTCTAAGATTTATAATGTCTAAATCATGTTTATTGGGGAAAATTACTAAATGGGTCATGTTTCTCACAAAATTTGATTTAAAATGTATAATAATAAGCACCTATCAAGTATAGGTGATATGGGAATAGATGGTTTCAATAAATATTATTTTATAAGGTCAATTTTTTTTTATAGTTTTAATCTCATTCAAAATTTGTGCCCTTTTTTTAACAATCATTTAAAAGGTTGAATTTATTTGTAATTTGATTTGCAAAGCATATAATTGCTTTAATTTTTCCTTTTAAATGTCAAAATTGCTTTAACCCTTTTAGTGGAGGCATGTATAAAATAGATTTTACATTTTTAGGATCCACTTGAATGACTTGTTGAGATATTATTTACCCTAAAAAAATTCACAAAGTGACATAAAAGAAACACTTATAGGGATTTAAGCATTCATTTTATTTACGTAGATGCTAAAAAATGTTGTAAAATAATGGTATGATTTTATTAGTGTTTATATTTATCCACTAAATCATATACATAATATTTCAAGATCATGTGTATATAATCATGAAAGATATGTGTCCTAACATGTTGATAAGTGGATCCATCATTTTTTAATCCAAAATGTATTCCTTTATAAAAAAAAGTTTCCCTAAGGTGTAATAAAACAAGTTTTTTCTTGATCCTTGGAATTATTTTTTATTTTATCATATCCTAAAAATCCATCCATGAATGATAACATTTCATATAAAGGAAGTAGAAAATATGATCATGTCAATATTTGGCAATGGAAAGTCATTTTTTGGAAAAGATTTGTTTAAATAATGGTGATTTGTATAATATATTATTTTTTTAATTTAGTTTTAAAATAGGGACTATGTTAGATACTATTGTGTCCTAACACACACATCCCATTTTAAAATCCAAATAAGGACCCACTATTGACTGAATATCCTAATTCTAGGTCTTGTGAACTAGAAGTCTATGATGTGGGATTAGAAAAGCATAAAGTTAAGGTAATTTAAAAGTTGTTAATATGTTTCAAAGTTATAGGATAATTAAAGTGCATAATCCATATTATATGATTCAATTTTTTCCTTTGATTTTACTTTAACTTAGTATTTATATACATGCAATTTATGATTGAATGGATAACCAGGTTGACATTTTATGATTTTAATTGGTTCTTTGCCTATGTTGTGTCTTAATGTTGGAAATATTGTCATTGATGTCAAAGGTCTAGTATTATTGGTGACAAAGGCCCCATTGCATTTAATATTAATGAATATATTTTTGGTTACAAATGAGACAAAATAAGGGCCCATGGAGAAGTCGAAGAGCCACGGGGTAAAGACAAAAGAAGGATGGGACACATTTTCCCATGAAGAGTCATCTTGGGGAATACCAAGAGTCACCAAGTGAAGACAAAAGAGTAAGGGTGCAATTTCTCATGAAGGGACACTTTGAGGAATACGAAGAGTCACCAAAGATAAGGACAAAAGTGGGAAGGACGTTTTTGGTCATGAAGGGTCACCACATGACTTTTCAAAGGCTTGAATATGAAGGGTCATCCAAGATTGGCACCATTTTCCATGAGGATTGAAGGGTCACAAAGGGGGAAGGCCAAAGGTCATTTGGAAAGCTATAAATAAAGGCTTGAGAAGCCATTTGTAATATGGTTGAGAGAGGTTGATTTGATATTGTAATATCTAGCTTAGAAGGGCAATTGTAAGAGATGAATATGATTTGTATTTGTTATATCTAGCTTAGAAGAACAAATGTGAGATAGAGAGGAAGGAGATGTTGTATTGATCTATCATTTGTTGAGATAGCAACATTGAGAGATAGGTGTGTGGTATACACAAAGGGGGTTGGTGCTTCTGTGGGTTGGTGCTCATGAATTGTTGCTGGGTTGGTGCTTGACAAAGGGGTTCATGCTTCTGTGGGTTGGTGCTCATGAATAGTTACTGGGTTGGTGCTCGACAAAGGGTTTGGTGCTCTTGTGGGTTGGTGCACACGAATAGTAGCTGGGTTGGTGCTCAGCAAAGGGGTTTAAAGCTCATATGGGTTGGTGCTCACGAATTGTGTCTAAGGTTGGTACTCAGAAAAGGGGTATGGTGCTCCTGTGGATTTGTTCTCATGAATATACTTGAGATTGTTCTCCATGGTTTTTCTCACATTGGGTTTCCACATTATATCTGGTGTCTCTCTCTATCTTGTGTGATGTTTATTGTTTGAGTTTTATTGTATATCTTGAATGTTTGATTAAGTGGAATTTGATAAAGGGAAAGTTTCATAAGATATATAATATAATGATTCACCCCCCCTCTCACTATATTCTATGCTTAACAATTGGTATCAGAGCAGGTTCCTTTTTGAAAAGTTTTACAGATTGAAGGTAGATTGGGAAAGCACGATGGTTGGGTCACAGGAAGGATTTTATACAAATAAGGCACCTTTGTTTGATGGGACAAATTATGCTTTTTGGAGCATGAGAATGAAGGTTTATTTGATGGCCCTTGGAATTGACATATGGAAAGCAGTGGTGGAGGAATATGAAGAGCCACAAACATCTATAATTACTCCAGTAGAAAAGAAGGCAAGTGAATGTAATGCTAAAACTTTAAATGTTATTTTATGTGGTTTATGTGAATCTAAATTTGTTAAAGTTATGCAATGTAAATCTACTCATGAAACTTGGGTAAAACTTGAGAATATTTACAAAGGTGATGGAAAGGTTCAACAAGCTAAGTTGCAGACTTTTAGAAGGCAGTTTGAAAGTTTGAGGATGGAAGAAGAAGAAGATATGGAAAGTTATCTTTTGCAAGTTGATCAAGTCATAAATCAGATTCAAGGTCTTGGAGAAACATTGGAGTAGTCAATGGTGGTGCAAAAGATTTTGAGATCTCTACCAATGAGATATGATGCAAAGGTTTCAGCAATCGAGGAATTGAAGAATTTAGCCAAGCTAAAGATGGATGAGCTTCATGGTATTCTCACGGCATATGAGATGCGAATAGAACAAGATAAACCCTCAAAGAGAGAAGTGGCTTTCAAGACATCAAAGAAGGAGAAAGCTAATATTCAAGAATCAAGTGATAGTTCCATTGATGATGAAGATGACAACGAAGCACTTTTCATTTGCAAGCTGAAAAGAGGAACAGGTAAATATCAAGGAAAATTACCTTTTAAATGTTTTAATTGTGGAAAGATTGGACATTTGTTAGATAGATGCCCAGATAAGGTTAATGATGATGAAGAAGAAAAGCCTACATACAAGAATAATTTCAAATGCAAATCCAAGAAGGGATTCAAGAAGAAGAGCCTGTATTCTAAGAATCCTAGCTCAATTGAAGATAGTGGAGTCAGCAATTCAGAAGAAGAAGAGATTCTATTCATGGCCATACATGATAATCAAGAAGAAGAAGAAGAGGAGGAAGCTGAATTAGATATGGAAGGAGAACTCAATTGTGCCCAAGAAGAGTTAAAATATGTTGAGAAGAAGAATCAAAGATTAAAGCACTAGATCAAGAAAAATGAACATGAGTCAAAGGAAATGATTGAAGATCTACAAGCATACTTTGAAGAAGCCAAGAAGAATGAAGAAGATCTCAAAGCACAGTTGGAAATAGCAAGAAAAGAATGTCAAAGGTATGTTATTGAAATTGCCTCTTTAAAAGAAGATATTCAGAAAGTAGTCAATGATAAAGTAGTTAGTGATTCAAAATTTGAGAATAACACTAACATGCTGAATAAGATATTGGAAAGTCAAAAAGCATATTTAAATAAGACAAGGATTGGATTTGAAAAGAAAAAGAGCTATGTTGAAGCTCTTACAAAAGAGGAAACAAAAAGGGGAGAAGAGAAAAATGCAGAGGACATTCCAAATTGAGAAGGCTGGAGAGAACAAAGCTACAAAAGGCAATCAAGTCAGAGATATATAGACAGGGCTTATTTTTATGGCTATTGTTCTTATTGTAATGGATATGGTCACAAGAAATTAGAATGTAGAAAAAGAGCTAACAATTTCACAAATAAGGAGAAGGAAAGTCAAGTAGAGTCAAGCAGAAGCCATAACTCTTTTGCTCCTCTATCAAGCCTTAATGAAGAGACCATAGTATGCTACAAGTGCAACAACTTCAGACACATAGCTCGGTATTACAAAAGCATGTTTGACTCAGTCAAGAAGGATCAGAGTTTCAAAGCTCCATTCATCAAGAAGAAGAATTAGAGTGTCAAAGATCCATTCATCAAGAAGAAGGTTCAGACATGTTCATGGCAGAAGAAACAATTTGAAGATTCAATGATGGTTCAGACAACACTACATATAAGAGGTAAAGATAAGCCATGGTTAATTGATAGTAGATGTTTGAGGCATATGATATGAGATAAAAGTAAATTCATATCTCTAAAGAAGATCAATGGTGGTACAGTGAGATTCAAAGATAAAACCACTACCAGGATAGCCAGAAAAGGTACTTTGAGTTTGGATTATGGTAGAACTAAGACTAAGAATGTTTTATATGTAAAAGGTCTTAAGCATAATCTGTTGAGTGCTAGTCAAATATGTGATCAAGGATACACATTGAGGTTTCATGCCAAATGTTGTGAGATTAGAAGAAAAGATTCAAATGAGTTGATTGCAAATGCTCAAAGGACAGGGAACAATGTATATGTTTTGTTAGATATCTTCTCAAAGGCACGATCAAAGGATACATTCAAAGATCAGTGAGAGGAGTTGGGAGTAATTTATATTACTTCCTGCCATTGGTGTTTAGCATCAAGTGAGGGGGAGCTAAGTGTTAGCTCCAAGTAGACCCTTTGCCATTGATGTCAAAGGGGGAGAATAATAGGTATAGGTACAGGTGCAAAAAATAGGTATAGGGAATAGGTACAGGTTGCTACAGTAAGGGAGAGTTACTGTATGTTTTCAGATGACAATATGTGCAGGTGATAGGATGTAGTAGTTTCAGGATTGAGGTTGCCATCAATGATAAAGGGGGAGATTGTTGGAAATATTGTCATTGATGTCAAAGGTCTAGTATTATTGGTGATAAAGGCCCCATTGCATTTAATGTTGTTTATCTTGGCTAATGTGAGTAAATATTTATTTAATATTAATGAATATATTTTTGGTTTCATATGAGACAAAAGAAGGGCCCATGGAGAAGTTGAAGAGCCATGGGGTGAAGACAAAAGAAGGATGGGATGCATTTTCCCATGAAGAGTCATCTTGGGGAATACCAAGAGTCACCAAGTGAAGACAATAGAGTAAGGGCACAATTTCTCATGAAGGGACACTTTGAGGAATACGAAGAGTCAACAAAGATAAGGACAAAAGTGGGAAGGACATTTTTGGTCATGAAGGGTCACCACATGACTTTTGAAAAGCTTGAATATGAAGGTTCATCCAAGATTGGCACCATTATCCATGAGGATTGAAGGGTCACAAAGGGGGAAGGCCAAAGGTCATTTGGAAAGCTATAAATAAAGGTTTGAGAAACCATTTGTAATATGGTTGAGAGAGGTTGATTTGATATTGTAATATCTAGCTTAGAAGAGCAAAGGTGAGAGAGAGGAAGGAGATGTTGTATTGATATATCATTTGTTGAGATAACAACATTGAGAGGTAGGTGTGTGGTATACACAAAGGGGTTGGTGCTCTTGTGGGTTGGTGCTCACAAATTATTGTTAGGTTGGTACTCGGCAAAGGGGTTCGTGCTCCTATGGGTTGGTGCTCACGAATAGTTGTTGGGTTGGTGCTCAACAAAGGGGTTGGTGCTCCTGTGGGTTGGTACTCATGAATAGTAGCTGGGTTGGTGCTCGAAAAAGGGGTTTAAAGCTCTTGTGGGTTAGTACTCACAAATTTTAGCTGAGTTTGGTACTTGGCAAAGGGGTATGGTGCTCCTGTGGGTTTGTTCTCATGAATATACTTGAGATTGTTCTCTGTGGTTTTTCCCACATTGGGTTTCCATGTTATATCTGGTGTCTCTCTCTATCTTGTGTGATGTTTATTGTTTGAGTTTTATTGCATGTATTGAATGTTTGATTAAGTGGAATTTGATAAAGGGAAAGTTTTATAAGATATATAATATACTAACTCACCCCTCCTCTTGGTATATTCTGTGCTTAACACTTAAATGGGTTATTTCATGATTAAGTATTATCAATACATCCCAAATCTCATATACTCTATCCATATGTTATCATCTTGCTCACTTTGAGGTGACATCAGTAGAGTTTCTTATATGGATTATCTTAAGAAAGTGGAGTATCAAGAGCCATCCATGTGTCATAATATTACTTACATAAAGGTGATGTCAATAGAGGTCCTTGCATAGATTATCTTTGGAAATAATAGCAATGAGATCCATCCATGTGTCAACATCCTACTCACCCGAAGATGATGTTAGCAAAGTTCCTTGTAAAGATTTCTAAGGAAAGTGAATTATCAAGATCCATCTATGTGTCATAATCCTACTCACCTGGAGGTGACATTATCAGAGTTATTCATACAAATATCCTAGGCAAACAGAGTAGTGAAAACCATCCACTTGTCATCATATCACTAACCCACAACCAAGAGAATAAAGTATAGCAGGCTATAACTCAGTTATGAGTAGAGTAATGATACATGCACATGTGTCTCCTAGTCACATAAGAAAATAAAAAACACACAAATGAAAAGCCAAAAATCATAAATATAGACATTTGTCACATTATGTTGACTAGGCACCTAGAAGTAAGTAAAAAATCCCACATGGTAATAAAATATATAAAAAATGGTGTTATGGAAGTCAAATGGAATGAATAGATATGGAATGGATCGAAATTTGTTATTACCATTAATTCACATGAATAAATGAATTAATACATTCAATTCTCAAGGACAACACATCTAAATTAATATAATTTGAGTTTCCATATCTGATCTAATCGCATTGCCTTCTATCTATCAAGTGAAAATTGTGAATTATAAGCTTATTATGTCAAAGATATTATATAATATTCACATAATAGGAATTTTCCACCTAGAGTTTCAATGGCCTCTTCATCTCTCACTCCACCTCCTTCTGCATATTCAATTTCATGACTAAATAAGTACACCGACACAACATTTGATTCAACATCTCTAAACCATGATTTCAAACATTTCTTTATTATTTGGGATGAGGTTGATGTAGTTGATCCATAAAAGGCTAAGGACCAACTTTTAATTTTCACATAGAGGTATACAGATGACTTGTTGGTAATAAAAGTAGTTAGTCTACTAATGTTGTATCCAAACCATATGTAATGCCCTGCATTGACATGTTATTTGATTTATTTGTAAATGGGAAAATCTCTAAGAAAATATTACATTTCAAACATATCAAGACTCTAGTGGCATATATAAGTGGGAATAATTTTTAAAGGTACTACAAGATCCCTCTGCCAGAAATGACCTATAGACAAGATATCATAAATTCATGGCTCCTTACAAATAACATCCACAACAAGTTAAAAGAATGGGTTGGAAACCCAAGTATCTTTGTGATTCAGGGCCCTATTTATACTATCCTTATTATTGGATTCAAACCAAGGGTAAGAAATACCATGGACCTACTAAATAGAATATATGGTTTCATAACCATTTCTTATGTCAATGAGATATGGGTCCTATTTTTGGATATTATCCCAGCCTCCAACAAAACCATAACATTGGGAGAGATAATTAGCTCCAATTTGATTATAAAAATAACAAATTTAGGAATCTTACTAGATGGTAAGTTCTATATGATGGCCTATGTGGTAGATTTTTTGACTGTAACTATGCATTCAACATATGAATAACCTTGGGAACCATCTATAGAATACCCAAAGACTAGGATTTGTGATGAATTTAATGTCTTCCATGTGCACATGTTTATAAATAAAATGAAAATATTGATAGATACTTTCTACCCTATGGTATACCAGGATATATATGAAAGGAATAGGCCTAGACTATCAGATCCTATAAAGAAGACTATTTGAAAAATGGGTGACTACTAGTTTTATCCTGAGTGCACTATAATCAAGATAGAAGATACCAAGGCATACCCTTTATACTTACCCCAAATTATGCCTAATAAATTTCCTGAGTAGGAAATTGTTTCTCAATTAGCTAATATTGTTGATGTTGAGTTAAAAAGGGTGAATAAAACATCCATCCACCCAACCCCTCTCAGAATTTGTTAAATTCAATATACAATATGGGAGCACTTCTAGTTATTGGAGTAATAAGAATGCATTATGGATTTAAATGGGCACCATTTAGGCATTGGGATCCTAGGAAGAATGTTAGGGAGCATATCAAGATATATGAGATGAAAGTGAAAATCAGCTATGGTAACCAATCTTATAATCATGATAATATGTTCATAAATGTAGAATATGAGACTAAGGTTGCTATCAAGATGAGTATGGTAAAAATGTCAATTATTTTACCACATAGGATCCAATATGATCCCATAATCAATGAGGAAGATGTTAAGTGGATATAAAAATAACAATGGGTTTCTAAACCTATTCATGGACTTCCTCCTCACACAAAAGCAAACATAAAAGAACAAGCTAGCCTATCTAGGGAAGTGGATGTTTAAAGAAGAGTTAAGACTAATCTAATATCCCCTCATATTTAGTTGATTTTTCTTCTCCTCAACACATAAGTAATGTGGAGAAACCTGTAGGTTTAAGTGTAACAACTAGGATATTCTCTATATTGCCTCTACCTCCCTTGACTATAGCACACATAAGTCTTCCTACTTTCTTGGTTCATGTTTCCATTGATTTTCCTCTTAGGTCACCCCTTATTGTGATAACATCACTAATGATAGTGCCCCAATATCTAGGGTGACCATATTCACCTCCCATAATTCCCCTAGTGGTCACTCCCACTTCATTACCACATGTTACCACTAGAGTCCCTTCATCTCCCACTCCACCTTATATAGGTCCAACCCCTATTACTAATAAACCATGAATTAACTATAAAAGGAAGCCCAAGACTCCTCCTATCTCACCCCAAAATGTGGAAGTAGATGGGAAATAGGTAGAAGTTCCCTAGGAAAGGAAGAATAGAAGAAAGGGTAGACAAAGATTAGACCCTATTGAAATTTATGATAGTCAAGAAGGCAAAAGATGGGTAATTGAAGAATAATGGGTGTCTAAGACAAAAATAGAGGAAATAAAGTCATTTTATGAGATAACTAAAACATATAAAGAGGATGAATGGATAACTTAATAAAGTACCCAGTTTAGAAGAATTGAGATATTTGGTGAGTCTGAGGAGGTTGATCAAGGAGATGCTAGTTTGGTGTCCACCGAGTTATTTTTAGATAAAGAAGGAGATGTGGAGTCAAAAATAAAAACCTCAATATAGGGGACATAATCAACTACACCCCTATTCTCTCCATCTTAGGCTACAATGGTGATAATTGCAACAACCATTGCCCCAACTATCTCCTCTTAGATTGTAAGTACAACAATCCCTCATTTTTTAATAACTTCATTAATTGATGCTACTGAAATTGGTGTGGCAGATATTATTCATTTTGTACATTCTTTGAGCCAAATAAAGAAGCCTCATGTAGTTAAAATATTAATCTTGTCCACTATAGCCCAATTTTATACTATGGGTTCTCTTACTATTATTATTACTATTGGGGTTGTATATACATCAGCAAAAAAATTATTTAAAAAATCTGCTTAGCACCCCAATGACCTATTTGTTAATTAGTAGAATTAGTTCCCAATCCCTTGAGACATTAGTGTGAGTAAATTTTAAAATCCTAGTGTCCACCTTAATTTTTGCTACATAGGCCACATCCCCTAGGTTATCTACACAATTTAGAATGCCCATTGGCCAAGCTGATTAGATAGATTCCCCTATAGTTTCATTGCATGGGGCATTTGGGAAGACTAAACACATCATTGATACACTAACACAAAATTAGATCACTAGATGAATGAAGTCTAACCTACTTTCCCTACATTAGGGAAATCTTCCCCATAGTGATGCATCTTCTAGGGCAATCTCATTATTTTATTCCTATGGTTATAGGGAAAGAAGAGCATCAAGTAGAATTGAGCATTCCTTTATGAATTGAGTAGTTGTAACAAGAGGAAGCAATAAGGCAATACCAACTAATTTTTGAACAACCAATAGTCAAGTTCCACTTTGATAGACAAACAAATACCTTGAATAAGGTTAAAAGAAAGATTATGGTTGTAGAAGGAGAACATGTCAAGTTGAAATAGAGAAAAGATATATTATTTATAATAAAGATAAGAAAATTAAATCCCTTAGACCTAGATAGATATAGGGAGGATCTTTATAGTTTTGTGGATGTTATCAAATTAGTAATCAAAAAAATGTTCAAAAGCTATGATTAATCTATTTATATGTCACAAGAGAGGATCAGTATTCAGGCTCCTAAGGACATAATAAATAACATGTAGGGGGTACCTAAAAATATGTATGACACAATTCAATTAATAATGTATGAAAATATTACATCATAGCCTAAGTGGTGGGACATACTTTAATTTTTCAATAAAATGAAGGATATAGATGGTAAGCTTTGCTTCTTAATCTAGGAAAATAGAAATAAGGCATATTCCAACTTAATCCTAATAACAACAACAAAATTTGTATGGGCCTAAAATTACATCATTACCAAGAGAGATGGATTAATTGACTGGCATCAAGAGATGCGAACTCTGATGCAACAATTTATGAATCGAGAGAGAGAGAGAGAGAGAGAGAGAGAGAGAGAGAGAGAGAGAGAGAGAGAGAGAGAGAGAGAGAGAGAGAGAGAGAGAGAGAGAGAGAGAGAGAGAGAGAGAGAGAGAGAGAGAGAGAGAGAGAGAAGCAGTATCTACTTTGATAGATATGAGAGTCATGGAGGTAAGCACTCATCTTAGGCAAATAGTTATTAATCCCATTTTGATAATATTTTTTGAGATATAGTTGATAAATTTGAATCTCAACTGTAAGGTATAATCTATAGAACCAATGAGGAAATTATGTAACTAGTTAATTTTTCTAGGGATAGAATTATAAGAACTGATACACTTTAGGTGGAGGTCAAAGTTTCATTAGTCACACATAAGAAGTTGATGGAAAATATGCCACAGTTATTCAAAAGGTATTTTGATGTAAATTTATCTAAAAATTGACCTTCATGAGGATGCAAACATATATCCACCTATACATAACCTAACTCTGATATGTCCTTGCTCTCTGTCTTAGAATCTAAACCTTCTTAGAGACCTCTGTTCTCTCAACTTTATCCTTCTCATCTCTTTGCCTTTACTAGGCTTCCAAGTTCTTTCTCAAAAATTCCATCCTCCTTATCTCCTTCAATATTATTTCTACATATATTCTCTCTATCCTCTCACTACCTTAGCATCACTTTTAGTCTCTACATATTCACTTTCCATGTCTCATTCATTCTTACTACTTATATCTTACTTCACACACTTGGTTTATAAGCCTAAAGACCTTAATTCTTATTCTCAACTCCAAAAATTCAATATAATGCTTTCATAATCATCTACCTTCCTATTTACATCCCATTTCATCACTCTAATAAAACCTCATAACCTCCAAGACTCAACTCTTGACTTACGTCTTTTGTCCTCTTTGTCAACTTCTTTTTACTAACCTTTTTTTGGAATTTTCCAATGGTACAGATAATTAAAGACTAATATTGAGAAACTAAACTGATATTTGAATACCCTCTATCATTTTATTCCTCTTCAAGAGTTTTCTTGGTCCAATTCCACTATGAGATACACTTACCAATCATCTTTTTTATCTAATCAGGCCTCCTGAATCCTATTTTACACACAATCAAATATTTCTATACGCACAGGTATCGTACGAGTTTAAAACCTTAAAAATATATTTTATCACCTTAAACCACACTTAATCACCAATTCTTTTGACTTTTGGATGGTGGAGTATCAAGATATACATGTTTTGTATAGAAACCCTAATTGAGGGTTTCTACTATCTATGTAGACCTGAGAAGGGTTAAATTAGTGTTTTTAATTCTCAAATTAGTTTCAATCTTCCATAATTATTTTATAGGGTTTTCACAATCCATATACACATTCATTAACACGTTAATCTCTTTTGAACACATCTATTTATCAATTTTCATGAGCTCTGGTTTGATTGTATGACTGTATGCACTTGAAAGAGGAAAATTCAATGTTGGAAGATTTAAAGGAGGTTTCAAACTTCTGTGTGGGTTGAATAAAATTTTTACCAATACTATCCACCTTATACACTTATTTTTTTCCCCTTGGTACTTCTATATAACCTTTTCAAAATATTGAGTTTGACTATGTCGATACATAGTTGTCTACAACTCTGTGGTGTTTATTCACCAAAGACATTTAAAAACTACTAAACAAATGTATGGAAACTTTAAAAACCAATATATCAAACTTAGCATGCATGATTGAACACATTAATGGATTAATTATATATTCTTATTATAATATTTAATTTAACATAGTCATCTCCATTGTCATTATATAGAACACATAGGGTATGACAGAGTTTACAACTTTTCCTCTAAAATGTGAAACTTATTATTTATTTTTATTAAATATTTTCCCCAAAAAAATTTAATGACAATATCAATACAAAAACATCTACACTTTTCTTTCTATATAGATCTCAACACCAATAAACAAGAAATGTACAGAGCTTACAAAAGAAGGATAGAGTTTTCTCAAATTTTTTCATTTGGATTCTTTCCTTTTTTATAACCTTAAATCCTCCCAAAATTTTATTCTTTACACCCTAAAATATTCACACCTACTCTTCAACATACATTATTTTCTTTATATCATGTAACCAATTACCTAATCTTGCCAAATTTACATTTCATGGTAGTTACAACTTCAAGATTCATGTATACATTGTCTTTTCATGAGATGCACATTGAATAACTACTACACACACATCTAGGAATCATAATGACCCTTTAAAAATATTTCATATCACTTACATCTTTCATAAATCTTAACTAGTACTCTAAAACAAAACTACAAATTTAAATCTTACTTTTGGCTAGGAAAACACAATATGAACTTAAATTTGAATTATATGATCATATAAGACTTATAACTAATGAAACTACATTCTAAATGACCCCTATTACCTTAATCAACCCAAAATTGAGGAAACTCAATATGCCCCTAATCATACTACCAAGGAAATAAAATATTTGAGCTCTAATAAAATGGATTGCTTTATTCTTCTTTTTGGTCTTCTAGTTCTTGCTCCTTGGATCTTCTCCATTTGCTGCTGCTCAACCATGCTTCAAATTATCTTTATCTTTGCTCTCTTTCTTGACTCTATCAAATAAAATTCTTTCTTCTATCTTCTAGTGATTTTTTTATCAACTAGTATCTGATGTACACTCATACCTTAAGCTTTTCCTCTATTGTATGGGTAGTCTATGACCCAAAAAACTAATGGTACATATGGATTCTCATCTTCCCATGATGTGATACTCAATCCTCTAATCAAAACAAAGGCAATTTCATGCCTAGATACTTCCTCACTAAAATTTAGAGTTACATATGACTCTTTTTGATCTAACTCTCTCATTACTATCATCAATTCTTCCTTTTCATGTTCTTTGTCCTCCATTATAAGGTTCTCAACTACTGCAACATGTATCTTCTCTTCTTGATCACTCTTAAGAGCTTCTTTCTTCATGTACTTCACCACCTCCATGACTAAACCTTCACATACAAAGCTAAGAAAATTAAAACATGCCATAATTAGAGACTCTTGAGTCTCATCATCTACTTCTTCCATCCATTCTGCTCCTTTCAACTGAAAATATGATTGGTTTTATATTTCAACTTCTTCTACCTCATCTTCCACTTCTTCATGCTCTAGCTCATGTACTTCTTCATTATTCATTGCATCACTATGCAAAACCTATTATAGTGTTGCTATTTATACCTCTAATTGTTTATTACTTTCATATACAAACTAATATTTAGACTTTATACTCATTCTTTCTTCTTTTTCTAAGCCTTCTATGAGGCCTATAATTGGAATTGCCTCTATCTCTTCATCTTCTCCATCATCTAGTTGCATTCAACTAACTTTTTTTTCCTTATTCAAACTTACCTCATCCTCTTCAAGGTACTGATCACCTTTATCCTCTTGCACACTATGCTACTCAATCATCCAAAGTCTTTTCATCTCTCTCTTAAGTTTCTTAAAAAGTAACCTTTTCTTCTCTCTTTCTGCTCTCATAGCTTTCCTCTTTCTTTTCTTCATTTGTAATTTTATTGTCCAATTTGTCATGTCCCCTTTTTAGTTGACATGTTCAGAGTTGATGGTTAGCCTATTATGCGTCCCTCGTAGGTTGATAGGATGGTTAGAGGGTCTTGATGGAGAGTGGCTTGGCTTCATTTAGCAGAATTTTTCTAGTTGGCTTTCGTTTGGGCTTGATCAGACATGTATTGAGGGAGATATTAATATTTGATTGATTTAATTAAATATTAATTATTTAGCATATTTTAATTGTGTAACCCTAATTCTAATTTAAGAAACCCTAATTAGGGCAAGCATATCTTTCTGAGGGTATAAGGGTTTCTCATGGGAGAGAGTTGGAATTTATTCATTGATTATTGATATTGATTGTTGCTAAGAATTCTTCTGTGAAGACTGAGTTAAGGGTTCCAGGATTCCATTTGCATTAGAGAACATCCACTCTTCATTGTGTGTGATTCAGAGGTTGTGAGAGATCAGCTTATCTATTGCCAATTTGAGAGATAGCTTCATACAAAATTTATCACAGAGGTTTACAGGTTTGGGAGATAACTTCACACAAAAGTTATCACAGGTATTTTAGGTATTTATTTCATTATGTTTTGATCTAATAAATTGTCCAGATAGAGATCTTGAGATCAGGGATCCAGAATCCAGGCCGCAACATATATTTTGCTTTTGTATGGAATCCGTATTGATCCATGCAATTTCATACCATTTTGCCACGGGCTAGATAACACTGTAGGGGACACAGGGACTGACATCTGAGTCCCAGTGATTGACATCAGTTGCCTGAAGACCAATGTCGGTAGAGCAGTCAACTAACAGAGACCGACGTCGGTAGTATATCGACTGACGATGGCGACTGTGTTGTTGACACAGCAACCCAAGAGCCATTCTAGATTTGCAAAAGATTAGGTTTTGTTACTTTATATGCATGCCAGAGATACATTATTGTAATCATTCTAAAGAATAATAAGAGCACTATTTGTGAGTTAAGAGATTTACTGTGGTTTATTTGTTTATTTGAATTTATCTTGCAAAAATCATATCTTTATTCATGCAAAATATCAAAAAGCAAAATATAGAGGAATAGTCAAAAAAAATATCTAGTTTCAGAATTGAAGGGAAATAGGGGATATTACAGTGGTATCAGAGCTAAATCCTACCATCCTAAGGGTTTAAAGATCTTATGCAGCTATAAGGGTTGGGACCACACAGGTATACCACACATAGTAGAGCCTTACTTGAAGGTACCTAGGTGTTAGATCAACCACCAATCATCATGAGTGACAGACGTGAGGCTAGCCCACCCAGGGGCCACATGTATGATGATGATCAAGGCACCAGAGAATTCCACTGTGTTATGATGACAGGCTAGTAGCAGATGAATCAGGTAATACAGGTACTTACTACTATGGTAAGGAGGATGAACCCCCCTGATAGACAGAATGGGGAACAAGGAGATAACAAGAGTGCTACTATTAATCAAAGACCACAACTGACCCATTTGAGGATCGCTGATAGACCTACATGCCCTACATTTGTTCAAGAAGAACCAGAGGCTCCAATAGAGGAGGAGGCAGGAGATTCCCTATTTGTAGATGTTCTCATGGCTATAAATGATGAGTGGGACTTATTAGCTCCTCAGGTTTAGGAGAAGATGTCCTTTGATCACTTTGTTAATCAGAGGAGAGAGCACTACAGATTGGTTAGATAGGACAGGAGGCCTAGAGGTCAACTCAGTGAGCTGAAGAAGGCTACTGGCAAGATTTCTTTGACCACTTTTGATGGGAGTGGCAAGATGATAGCTCAAGCTTGGGTTCATAACCCTGACACATTTTTGGCATTGAGGCCAATGACAGAGATAGAGGCCATCAAATACGCCACTTTGCACTTGGATGGAGTAGCACATGATTGGTGGTACCATGGTATGGTAACACTTTAGCATAACTAGGTGATAGAGTACGAAGACTTTGTGGATAGATTAGTTGAGAGGTTTGACAGGAAAGATCTTGAAGTTTACTTTTGAGATCTGGCATAGTTGAAACAAATAGGTAACTTGGAGTCCTTCATTAGTGAGTTTTAGTGATTGGCAGTCATGGTGCCAAATATTTTGAAGCGTAGATTGGTAGTTCTCTTCATGGAGGGATTGACAAAAGCATTGAGAGGTTGGATCAAAGCCTTTGATCCTCCTTCATTACAGGAAGCTATGAAGAAGGCCTGTAGTATGGAGATGGCAGCCCCATCTAGTAAATTTAGCTCCAGAGGTACTTCTTCATCCAGGGACCATAAGTGCTTCAACAGAGATAGAGAGAGACTAGATTTTAACATAGATAAATCAGGTGTTAAGAATGATTCAAAGGCAAATCCCATAGCACCACCTTTGGATCAAGAGGCTCTTAATGATCTACACAGGAAGAAGCTTTGCTTCTACTGCAAAGGTCCATATGATGCCAATCACGATTGTCCTTTGAGGGCTAAGGGCAAGGCTAATCGAGTGATGTGGGCTTATTATGAGGATTCTGAACAGCAGGATAGTTTTGAGGGGGCAGAGGTAGAGGCTTTAGTGCCTAAGGCAGAGGCAGAGTTAGAGATTCACATACAAGAGGCATGCCTATCCAGCATTCAGTCAGATGATTCATTCAGACTCCATGGAGTTTTGGCAAGACAGAGGGTCATCACCCTTCTTGATACAGGAGCCACACATAATTTTATAGATGCTAGATTTTTGGAGAAGTGTGGACTCACTACCAAAGATTTTGAGGGCATTAGAGTTAAGGTAGTTAATGGTCACACTCTTAGGTGTGAGCGTATGATTAGAGACCTCCCATTGCGCTTGAACAATTATGAGTTCAACGCTGATTATTATGTGGTGAACATGGGGGATATAGACTTATTCTTGGGTATGAAGTGGCTTCATTCATTTAAGGAAGTTACTCTTCGTCTCAAGGACATGGAGGTTCATTTTGATGTTGATGGGAAGACACATATTCTTAAGGCAATATGGGGCAACAGCTTCAAACATATATTTTTTCATTAGATGGAGAGGCTCATACCACACGATATGGAAGAGTGCACTACCGAGTGCACATTAGCACCAACACAGGAGAGACATGTGGATGAGTTTGGTCTTGGGGTGAGTTCAGTTCAGGAGATAACACATGTGGTAGGGACTCAACTTTCTTTTATAGATGGGTCACAGGTTGATGATGATATGAGTATGTCTAGCATTCATATTCCAAATCTAGATATTATTTAGGTAAGGAGTTTACTTGAGTTGCCGGTTGATTTTAATTTATGGATTGAATGTTGGGATTCTTATCTTGGTACTTGGGATGTTGTGATGCCATGAGATGAGAGTTGTGATAGAAATGGCATGGAGTTTGCATTGATTGACAGCAGGGTAGATCATGACTACATTTGGGATCCAGGTGGATTGATTGGTTTATCATTCAGCGATTGCTTGAGGGCAAGCAATTTTAGGAGGGGTGGATTGTCATGTCCCCTTTTTAGTTGACATGTTTAGAGTTGATGGTTAGCCTATTATGTGACCCTCATAGGCTGATAGGATGGTTAGAGGGTCTTGATGGAGATTGGCTTGGCTTCGTTTAGCAAAATTTTTCTAGTTGGCTTTCGTTTGGGCTCGATCAGACATGTATTGAGGGAGATATTAATATTTGATTGATTTAATTAAATATTAATTATTTAGCATCTTTTAATTGTGAAACCCTAATTCTAATTTAAGAAACCCTAATTCTAATTTAAGAAACCCTAATTAGGGCAAGCATATCTTTTTGAGGGTATAAGGGTTTCTCATGGGAGAGAGTTGGAATTTATTCATTGATTATTGATATTGATTGTTGCTAAGAATTCTTCTGTGAAGACTGAGCCAAGGGTTCTAGGATTCCATTTGCATTGGAGAACGTCCACTCTTCATTGTGTGTGATTCAGAGGTTGTGAGAGATCAGCTGATCTATTGCCAATTTGAGAGATAGCTTCATACAGAAGTTATCACAGAGGTTTACAAGTTTGGGAGATAACTTTACACAAAAGTTATCACAGGTATTTCAGGTATTTATTTCATTATGTTTTGATTTAATAAATTGTCTAGATAAAGATCTTGAGATTAGGGATCCAGAATCCAGGCCACAACATATATTTTGCTTCTGTATGGAATCCATACTGATCTGTGTAATTTCATACCATTCTGCCATGGGCTGGATAGCGCCACAGGGGACACAGGAACCAACATTGGCATCCCAGTGACTGACATCAGTCACCTGAAGACCGATGTTGGTAGAGTAGCCAATCGATAGAGACCGACATTGGTAGTATATCGACCAACGATGGTGACTGTGTTGTTGACACAGCAACCTGAGAGCCGTTCCAGATTTGCAAAAGATCAAGTTTTGAGATGATATTTGTATTACTTTATATGCATGCCAAAGATACATTATTGTAATCATTCTGAAGAATAATAAGATCACTATTTGTGAGTTTAGAGATTTACTGTGGTTTATTTGTTTATTTGAATTTATCTTGCAAAAATCGTATCTTTATTCATGCAAAATATCAAAAAGCAAAATACAGAGGAATAGTCAGAAAAATATCTAGTTCCAAAATTGAAGGGAAACAGGGGATATTAAACAATTGATTATCTTCTTCTTCTTCATGACCCATCCATAATATGGGTTCACCTTTCCCTTCATTTTCTATATTATTATCATCAATTCATCTAAATTTTATCTTACCTCTATCATTTATTCTTCCATTTCTTTCCTCTTGGTGTCTTCTTGCACCTTACTCACTTTGTGGTAACTCATCTCATCCATGCCCTATTTTCTATTTTATTTTTCAATATTAATCTTACTTATATCTCAATATTTTGGTCTCACTTGGACTTATACCTATTGAAAATCTTCATCTACTTTCCTCTCATGACATCACTTTGGTCTCTTTTACTCTATGACCTCACCTAGGTCTCTCTCTCTCTCTCTCTCTCTCTCTCTCTCTCTCTCTCTCAGTTTCTTATCCATTTCCTAGGACTCCTCTTTCTCTCTCCAAGCTCTCCTTGAGCTTACTCATGAGCTTCCAAAAACTCTCTCTCTTTATCAAGCCTTTGTGGCTTCATGTCTGATTAATAAATTATCAAACTTTCACTTACACTTCAATACTCTTTCATGAACATATAAAATACATAAAATTAAAAACAAAATAAAATGTGTATCTTTCTTTGCTAGAAACTATCCTTCTCCTCTTCCCAAAGAACTTTAAACGATACCAAATGATGTAGAGGTAAATAATAGTTTAACTTCATGAATATGAAAACATATATCCACCTTTACATAACCTAACTCTAATCTATCTTGGTTCTCTCTCTTGGAATCTGAACCTTCTCGAAGACCTCTATTCTCTCAACTTTATCCTTCTCATCTCTTTGCCTTTACAAGGTTCTAAGTTCTTTCTTGAACATTACATCATCCTTATCTCCTTAAATACACTTCACTCTTATTTATACATATATTATCTCTCTCATGTCACTACCTAAGCATCACTTTCAGTCTCTACATATTCACTTTCCACATCTCATTCATTCTTACTACTTCTATCTTATTTCACACAATAGGTTTGTAAGCCTAAAGGCCTCAATTATTATTATCAACTCCTAAAATTCACTCTAATGATTTCATAACCATATAATTACATATTTAAATCCCATTTCAACACTCCAATCAAACGTCATAATCTCCAAGACTCAACTCTTCACTTACCTCTTCCATCCTCTTTGACACCTTCCTTCTACTAGCCTTTTTTTTTGGCAATTTCAATTGGTACAGATACTTGAAGACTAATATTAAGAAAATAAATTGATATTTGAATACCCTATATCATTTTATTCCTCTCCAAGAGTTTTTTAGTTGATTTCCACTCTATTATACACTTACCAATCATCATTCTTATCTAATTATGCCTCTTGAATCGTATTTTACACATAGCTAGATCTTTCTATATGTAGAGGTACGGTATGAGTATAAAAAATTAAAAATATATTTTATCACTTAAACCACTCTTAATCACCAAATATTGTGAATTTTTGATGGTTGAGTTTCAATATATGCATGTTTTGTATAGAAACCCTAATTGAGGGTTTCTACTGTCTATGTGAACCCAAGAAGGGTTAAATTGGTGTTTTTCATTCTCAAATATACTTAAATCTTCCATAATGATTTTATAAGGTATGTATAATCCATTTAAACCTTAATTAACACATTAATCTCTTTTAAATACCTTTATTTATCAATTTGCATGAGATCTGGTTTGACTGTATGATTGTATGCACTTGAAAGAGGAAAATTCAATGTTGTAAGCTTTGAAGGAGGTTTAAAAATTATGTGTGGGTTGAATAAATTTTGTACAAATACTACCCACCTTTTACACTTATTTTTTTCCCATTTTCAATTATGTTACACAATGTTTTCAAAATACTAAGTTTGACTATGTGTTGATATGTAATTATCTACAAGTTTGTAGGGTTTCTTGATCAAAAATTGGGTTCTGATAATGGTTCCAATTCAGAGTTTCAATGATGGCACACTTTAGAGATCTTTGAGATATTTTCAATGCATTTTTTGGAATGTAAATATGAGTTCAGGAGCTCTTGTTATGGCCATTTGAAGTTGGTTAAAAAATGTCACAAGATTTCTTGAAGCCAGGTGACATGTGGCATGTGTTTCAATGTGGTTTCGACACTTGGCAGATTGAAAGGTTTGCAAAAAAATGGTTTGATGACATGCCACATCATCAAAATTCCATGTGGAATTAAGTGACTAAGTGTGAGATAATGTCAATGACCGAGCCATGTGGCAAGTTCAAAGGAGTCCGCAAGCTGAAGCCTGATCACGGTGGCGAGCTTGAGTCTAAGGCATGATACATAGGGTCATGTGGTGAGTGCTCAAAGATAAGACCCAACTCAAGCCTAATTAAAAGGAGTGTTGTGGTAGAAGCCACGTGATAGGCAAGTGGTTGAAGGCTATTTAAAGCCTTATTCTATCCTTAATACTTTGCATGTGGGATAAACCCACAGTGGAAACGATGGCCTTAAGTCTTGCACCTAAGTCTCCCACAAAAGGAGGCATTAACATATTCAATGAGGCCATATAAATATTTAAATAATGAAACCACTTTCCACGTAGCCCATGTGGGATAAAGGATAAGCTTAAGCGCGCCCAAAAAGAAGGGAGAAGATTTGAATTCATGCCTAAGCGCCAAAAAAGGAGGACGGTTTTGAACTCATGACCTGCCATCCAAAAGGGATAGGCTTTGACCGCTTGTGTTGTGGGGGTTGAAGTGTTATTTAAAGCATGAATTTATATTTGAAAGTAAGGAATTTTTTACTATGTTTTTATTTTTAAAAGGCTGAGACTTTGTTAAAGCTTTGGAAAGCTTATGTAATGGATTTTTATCCATCTTTTGGCCATAATACACAATATTAATACTCTGTTTAGCCAATTTTCATATTGGAAGAGCATATTTAAAACCTTAGAGGAGATTTTTAGGACTTTTGGAGTGACTTTGTAGGTATTTATGAAGACTCACAGAATTTGAAGGTGCCGGGCTTAAATCAGTCACGGTGAAGGTGAATTTTTACATTGAGCTTTTAGCTTGCAAGAAAATTATTTAATGTTTCCAGGTGTTTGAAGTGACCTTAATGGAAATGGTCCACTCCTTTGGTGAACCTAGAGATGTAGGCATCAATTATTGAGCCGAACTCTATTATCACATTTCATGTTTTGGCAATTGTCATTTGATGCATGATTTTGTTTCAGTTTGTTGATTTGATTTTAATTAGTAAATGAACTCATGCAAGTAATTTACATTTTTACAATTATAACACAATGTTATTTTAAAAATGGTTAAATGGTGAATGAAAGTACAAGTCATAGACAATTTCAATCTATTTTTGAAAAATTGTGTTTTTCCTCTATCTCCTATCATTTTTACAAGTTCAGTTGAAATTTTCAAAAATTTGAATGATTTATAATAGGGAGTTATTAAAGTATCCATAAAAACTATTTACACTTCAATTCTAAGTGTATATTATAGATCAAGTTGGTATCAGAGTGGTTAGAATGTAGGGATTGCTTCTAGTTGTGTATTGACAATTGCTTCCAGAATAGTTGGATTATTGGTTTACAGATTGATTATATTACAGTGTGCAGTGTGGAATCATGTGTTTACAAGAAACCATGGGCAAGTTGTCATAGATTGAGGCCATCAAAGATGAAAATGCAATCTTAAGATGCCAAAAATTTACACTTGAATTGAAAGTGGCAAAGTTAAAATTGGAGCTCAAATCCAAGGATAAACTCTTGATTATATTGCAATGTGGTGAGTGTGAAAAGGTGAAGCCTTCAAATTTAGATGCAAAGACTATGACTGAGTGCACTATAAGCTTTTCACCACAGGAATCTTCATCTTCTTCTACCATTTTAGATTCAGATTCTAGTAATATTGTTTTTGGTGATTTTGAAAGATACACTAAGGGCATAGGATCTAAATTGTTGTTTAAAATGGGTTATAATGGAGGAGGAATTGGTAGAGATAGCCAAGGTATATCTAACCCAATTTAGGTTGAGCATAGACCTCTTCATGTAGGTTTGGGTTATACTAGTGTGCAGGTGGATGATGAAGAAGTTTCTTCCATGGCTAAAGGAAGACGAGCTTCCAATAGTGAAGGTTCTAGGCCACTAGTTCAAAGGTGTAAAGGTAAAAGAGGTATTGAGATTCCACCTCCTGATTCTTACACTAAATCTTCTGATCCAATTGATACTTTTAAGAAGTTTTGATATAATGTACCAAAGATAATGCAATCATTTCCATGCACTTTTTGTGGGATGAATAACCATATTGCTAAGACTTGTTAGAAACAAAAAGCTTTGTTTAAATAGATTTCATGTTTGAAAGACCATTCTCATGTTAAATTGGGAATAGGAAAAAGGGGATCCTCACCTAAGAAGGATGTTTGTACTCATTGTAAAGTGAGTGGACATAGGATTGATAGATGTTTTAAGCTTTATTCATCTTCACATTCAAGTAATTTTAAAACTAAGATGATTTACAAACCTCTCACTAAGGTTAATGAAGCTAATTAAATCCATAATGTAGTTGATAATACAACCCAAGATAAGGTAAAACCTACAAGTGAAAATACATTAAAGAGGTTAAGTCAACAATATTTTCAATTACATATGGCAAAGCCCAAATTGGTAAATTATGAAATTGATAATGAATCCACAGAGACGATCAATTTCACTAGGAAGAAAGAATTGGTTAAGTGGATTATCACTACATTATTTTTGCAAAACATGGTTATGAATTCACCTAAGGGTATGAACAAGCTTTGATAGATGTAGATTAGAGTTGGTGGAAACACTTCAAGATAGGTTTACCATATGAAGTTTTTAAATTCTCAATTTTTGATAACTCTAAGTTTTTGATCTCCAGAATATATTGTATGGGTAGTCTAATAATGGATAAGACATTAACTCATTTGAAACAGTTGGGGATATAGTAGAGTGATGTTGTGAGTTGTTTCCTTACAACATTTGACAGTTAGACTACTATTTTTTAGAATGTATCTATTTTTGGCACATGGATGTATAGATGCAATGAAAGACCTTTGGGCATGTTTAGATGTTAGGCAGCATACACTTTTGGTTGTTTGCATGTTGCTTAGCATATAAGTCCCATACTAGGGCATTGTATTGCAACATGTCCACAACATTTATTGTATGTTGTTGGCATTATAAACTTTTCTTGCAGTTACATTAGGAGTTTTTTTAGTTTTTTGGCAATTCACCACTTTACAGGATGTGACATTTGGACAGGCAGTTTGATATGTTGTAATCACTTTTGCAGTTGCAGATTCACTTACTCATGCCTTTAGATTAGGAATTTTTATAGTTTGATTGTGAATCATTTTAATTCAATTATTTATACCTCTTATTATGATTGGATTCTATTTTCATGGATACAGTATACCAGTTTGCATTTTTAGGGGATATTAGACCTTTTGGAGACCAAAAGCCCTCCATTAGGGAGGTGTGATCAAAAATTGGGTTCTGATAATGGTTCCAATTTAGAGTTTCAGTGATGACACACTGTATATCTCTTTGAGAGCTTTCCAACACATTTTTTAGAACATAAATCCAAGTTTGGGAGCTCCTGTTATGGCCATTTGAAGTTGGTCAAAAAATGTCGCAAGATTGCTTGAAGCCATGTGACATGTGGCATGTGTTTCAATGTGGTTTTGACACTTGGAAAATTGAAAGGTTTTCAAAAAAATGGTTTGATGACATGCCACATCATCAACATGCCATGTGTAGTTAAGTGACTAAGTGTGAGATAAACTCGATCACCAAGCCATGTGGCGAGTTTAAAGGAGTCTGCAGGCCAAAGCCTGAGCAAAGTGGCGAGCCAGAGTCTAAGGTAGAATACACAGGGTCATGTGGTGAGCACTTGAAGATAAGACCCAGCTCAATCCTAAGTAAAAGGAGTGTTGTGGTAGAAGCCACGTGATAGGTGGGTGGTTGAAGGCAATTTAAAGCCTTATTCTATCCTTAATACTTTGCATGTGGGATAAACCCACAGTGGAAATGGCAGCCTTAAGTCTTACGCCCAAGTCTCCCACAAAAGTGGGTGTTGACATATTAAAGGAGGCTATATACTTATTTAAATAATGAAACCACTTTCCACATAGCCCATGTGGGATAAAGGATAAGCTTAAGCACGCCCAAAAAAAAGGGAGAAGATTTGAATTCATGCCTAAGCACCAAAAAAAGAGGAGGATAGTTCTGAACTCATAACCTACCGTCCAAAAGGGATATGCTTTGACCACTTATGTTGTGGGGGTCAAAGTGTTATTTAAAGCATGAATTTCTATTTGAAAGTAAGGAATTTTTTACTGTGTTTTTATTTTTAAAAGACTGAGACTTTGTTAAAGCTTTGGAAAGCTTATGTAATGGATTTTTATCCATCTTCCAGCCATAATACACAATATTAATACTCTGTTTAGCTAATTTACATATTAGAGGAGTATATTTCAAACCTTAGAGGAGATTTTTAGGAATTTTGGAGTGACTTTGCAGGTATATATGAAGACTCACAAAATTTGAAGGTGTCAGGCTTGAATCAGTCATGATGAAGGTGAATTTTTGCATTGAGCTTTCAGCGTGCAGGAAAGTTGTTTAATGTTTCCAGGTGTTTGAAGAGCCCTTAATGGAAATGGTCCACTCCTTTGGTGAACCCATAGATGTAGGCATCAATTATTGAGTTGAACTCTGTTATGTAATGATCTTGATATTCAATATATGCATAAATACCCTTAAGGTAGGGAAACACCATATAATACCCCTTTAAGAAGGAATAACTCCACAATGTCTCTTTGATGGGACAACCTCCAATATACTCTTATAATAGAAGACTCAGTGCTTACTTGATATCTTTACCATGATAATCATCTCCTATATATATACATCTATCTAACCCATGGATGGATAACCTCCTAATCCCAATGCAGGCCAACCATTACCCAATGTACTACTTCCACAAGTCACTCTATTATCCTAATATATTGTACCCATATAACTAACTAAGGGGATGTGTGCCACATGTCGGCATTTCCATCAACCCATATACATCAATATATCATATCCCTAGGTACATAGCAATAACCTCCTAATCCCAATGTAGGCCGACCATTACCCAATGTACTACTTCCACAAGTCACTCTATTTTCCTAATATATTGTACCCATATAACTAAGGGGATGTGTGCCACATGTCGGCATCTCCATCAACCCATATACATCAATATATCATATCCCTAGGTACATGTCAGCCTACATTGGGATGAGTATCATGTTTCATGTTTTGGTAATTGTCATTTGATGCATGATTTTGTTTCAATTTGCTAATTTTATTTTATTTAGTAAATGAAGTCATGCAAGTAATTTACATTTCGACAATTATAACACAACGTTATTAAAAAAATGGTTAAATGGTGAATGAAAGTACAAGTCATAGATAATTTCAATCCATTTTTGAAAAACTATGTTTTTCTGCTATCTCCTATCATTTTTACAAGTTCAGTTGAAATTTTCAAGAATTTGAATTATTTATAACGGGGAGTTATTAAAGTATCCATAAAAACTATTTGCACTTCAATTCTAAGTGTAGATTTTACAGATCATTTCTTCACCAAATACTTTTGAAAACTACTAAATAAATGTATGAAAGCTTTAAAAATAAATATAAAAACTTAAAAATATGTTATTGAACGCATGAATGTATTATTTATATGTTCTTGTTACAATATTTAATTTAACGCAATCATATCTATTGTCAATACATAACATAGTAGGTATGACAGAGTCTACAACTTTTCCTCTAAAATGTGTAATTTATTATTTACTTTTATTAAATATTTTCCTCATGTAAATTGAATTAATTCTTTCTATATAGATCTCAACACCAAAAAACAATAAATATGTAGAGCTTACAAAAGGACATAGTTTTCTTAGTTTTTCTTCATTTGGATTCTTTCCTTTTTTTCTAACCCTGAATCCTCCCAAAATTTTATTATTTCCACAATAAAATATGCACACCCACTCTTCAACATACATCCTTTTCCTTATATCATGTAATCAATTACCTAATCTTGCCATATGCACATTGCATGGCAGTTACAACTTTAAGATTCATGTATACATTGTATTTTCATGATATGCATGTTGAAAAACTACTAAACACACATCTAGGACTCAAAATTACCCTTTAAAAAAATTTAATATCACTTACATATATCATCAATATTAACTAGTACTCTAAAACACAACTACAAATTCAAATCCCACTTTTGGCGAGAAAACTCACTATGATCTTAAATTTGAATTCTATGATCATCTAAGACTTATAACTAATGAAAATACATTAAAAAATGACCCCTATTACCTTAATCAACCCAAAATTGAGACAACTCAAGATGCCCCTACATCATCTTTGCTTGATTTTAAAATTATTGATATCAACTTCAAGGCTATTCATGAGTTATATTTATAAATGGAAATAGCAAAGCAATCAACTTCAGTAGCATGAACACCACTAAAACCTGATCAAAGTACTAAATATTTGAGATATACACTAGTGAAATCATAGACATGGATAACATATGTTCCACTTTTGATTCTACTACAATTACATTGGTGACAAATTTTGATGTATCTACAATGATAGTGTCTGTTCTAGCTATAACTCAAGTTCCTATAGTAGTTTCATCCATTTTAGTTTCTACAAATGTTACCCCATTGTTTTCTTCTTCCAATAGTGCCACACCGAGACCCCCTTATATATATATATATATATATATATATATATATATATATATATATAATGATTTAGCTAAGTTGAAACTCTTAGTTCCTAATTTATTTGGCATATGTTTATTGTATTTTATTTGAAGAATTATATTCTAGAAAAAAACCATTGTACATGCATGATTTTCATGAGAATTGACACATAATTCTATTTTAGACATGTAATTTTAGAATTTACTTGAGAGATGAGGTGTCCCCATCCCAAGCTTATATATATATATATATATATATATATATATATATATATATATATATATATATATATATATTTGTCCTCCCAATCCCAAAGGGAGGATAATTTTAGCTATTAAGATTAATAGGAAATTCCATGGATTATTATGCAATTATTATTTATGTGTAAATATGATTCTTATCCAAACCTATGAATCCTATAAAACATTATCGTTATGGTAGCTTAGTCCCTTGGTTGTGCATGAGTTATATTTTCAATACATTTATTTAGATTGTGTTATTTATAATTTGAATGCCTTTTGTGTATTAGTCATAATACTCCCTTGTAGATGTGAGAATGAAATATTACAAAGGTGACAACTTTGATTATATATGCTTAATTACTTTATTCTTGTTCTCTTCAACTCTTAACTATGTTTGATTATTGATATCATTATAGTGGCTTACAATAAATATTGGTTCTTGATTACTTGTCCAACCTTTAGTTCAAGTGTTGGCTTAAAAAAGTATCATTTTGTTTGATCCATAGGGCTTATTTTATACCTCACCTTCCCCTCCTTTTTGAGTTTCTTTTTGTTATACCCATGTTAGGCTAGATACATCATCAATCCACCCATCTCAAGTAGGTTTAGATTCATCCATATCCAAACCCATCTGTGGTAAAAAAAACTTCTTCATTCATCATTATTTCACCAACAATTTGTTTATAAAACCCAATAACCTATAAGTCATGCCTTAGAGTTAATATTCATTCATAGATCCTAAAATGTTAGAGGCTACCTAGTGTGCATAAAAGCCACATCAATAGGAATTTATCTTGCATTATAAGGAGGGCTTAAACCTTCACTTTATTGAAGAAGACCACTTGAGTTACACTGAATATTCCAAGGAGGGTAACCAAGTCTAACTCTGATAATGGTATGTTGGTTTTTCCTTTATGGATCCATAGAATACCTAAGTTAAATAAGGGTACCTCAAGGAAAGATGAGACCTAGTCAATTTACCCAACTAGAAGAGGTCTACTCCCTAGAATCACTATGGCCCTAACTTGGTTTGCTTGTTTTGATATTCTTATTACTGGTGCTACCCATGACTTGCCTAGAAACTCAACATAATATCTTCCCTCTTTATCCCATTCTAGAGGAAGGAATATTTAAGAACACCTAATGCCTTTCAAGATAACTATGGGGCTAATGAATGTGGTCAGTGAGGATATGGCATGTAATATTTTCCCTTTCACACTACAAGATGCCACTTATGATTCATTTATAAACACCACACAGGCTTCAATTACCTCTTGAGTCTAGTGTGAAAGAACCTTCTTAAGTCAATTTGGACATGTTACTAGTCCTAGTGTCATATACCAACATTATGATAATATGAGGAGAGATCTTAATGAACCTATTACAACATTTAATGCTATATTCTGAAAAGTGTTTAGCCAAGTAAATGATGCATATAAACCCAACACTTCAATAACCCTTGAGATGTATAAGAACACCTTGGATCCTAAAACCTCAATGTTATTGCATAGATAATTAGACATCATCAACCTGCCAACAACATATGTTGAATCCATCAATATTGAGAGGAGAATAAATCGCCAATTTTGAAGCCTAGATAGACCCAATATCTACCAAAATCATCCTATGTTAAATTAAATTCCAAATAATAATCATAACACTATGTCTTACGATCATAATAAATCACACATGCAGTTGCCTTTGTCTCATATTACACCAAATCAAAGCCTAAACGTTTTGAATAAACCTTTTCATACATCCAATTGGTGCCAAATATAGACTTCAATTCCAATCGATACTTATCTGACTAAAGGTATAACTATAGACTCTAAAAAATCTAAATTAGATTATATTTAAATGACGGGGAAGAAATTAAGTAATGAATTATCGAGCATGCAAAAAAAATTGGGGAGTAATGGTGGACAAAATACAAATCAGGGCTTCAGATTCCAAAGATATAATAGGCCTTTCAACAAGATTAGAAATAAAACATAATAATAACCACTTAACAAGGTGCCTAAAATAAATATCTTAGAATCAACACTACCTAATTGGTGTCGGGCTCATAATACATCCCAACATGGATAATTGGATTGCATAGAGTTCTACACCACTTTTGAAATCTTTCAAAAATAAATGGAAAGACAAGATAATTTTATGAATCATCTAAATCGATTTTCCTACAATGCATTAGGGCACCCCAGTACAATAATGATATTTTAGACATATGAATTCCCATTCCTAATGGTAGATGAGAATGAACCAAAGTATAATATATATGAGATCCATGTATTCCATTAGTTCCATAATAATAATTACAATCTAAGGAATAAGCAACTTGTTACTATCTCCACTCCTTTAAACAATAATGCTACTCCTTAAGATCCAAAGGCAAATAACAATCCACTTCCTCTAAAGGGAAGTGATTAACATTGAATCATAGAACCATAAAGTAGAGGTGGGTACAACATTTTGTGGATATGAAGTAGATCAAGGTTAATATCACCCTGCATGAACTGGCATAGATCACTAAACATATGTTGGTAATATTATTTTCATTGATGACCAAAGGGAGACAGTTAGCACTATGGATGTCATTGATGTCAAGAGGATCAGTCATAGGAAAGAGTGATGGAGAGAAGAGCATGTCTTATAATTACACAAGTTGCAATATTATCTTATAAAGTTGTCATGATTTTATAGAGACCATTTCTAGATGTTTACAAAGAAACAGATTGAAGATAAAATATTGGTTTTTTAAGAGCATCTCATACATATTGTTAGAAGATTCATCTAAATAGTAATGAGCCCAAAAATGATTTATCTTTGCTCTTGGCCATTACTGGGGTTTCACAATAAAACCCTAAGGTTTTTAGTCATGGTGTTCATAGGCACTTCTATTTTTATGTTGACTAGATATAGGTGGGAAACGGTTGTTTAAGTTACAACTTAAGCCTTTCTCATCATTGTGTAACCATCTCCTTTAACCTAATAATTACCAACTTGGAGCAGTGATCAAAGACTTTAATATTTCCTAAGTCCTTAACTTAAGACTTATCCTAGTTTGATCAATGGCTAGTGTCAAATCATATGATGAAGATCCAATGATGTGAACCAAAGTCAATGTGTCAAAGGTACCTGAGAGTGAACATGTTAGTGCCAACTGTCACAAACATAGGGATTGATAATGTGCAAAAGGGATGCATGAGTGTCAAATGTTACAATCATGGGGAGTAATAGTAAAGTGATTATAAGGCATGTGCTAGTGCCAAGTGTCATAAATATATGGATTTGATAATATTCAAAAGGAACATGAGAGTGTCAAGTGTTACAAGCATAGTCATTGATAGTAATATAGAAAGCATGCATTGATGCCAAGTGTCACGAGTGTGGAGACTAATAATATTTCTTAGAAGACATGCAAGAGTGTTAAGTGTCCTAACCTCGATAACTTGTCAGAAGATATAATAGTGATCATATGATCATATAATAAAGATCAATAAAGTGCATGAAGTCAAATAGGTCAAAGTGTCTAATGTTTAACATGTTAAACATTGAGCTAGATCGATGGTGTGTATGTATTACAAAGCATCAGGAAGTAACGAGATGAGATCAAGTGCTCAATGTTTAACAAAAAATAGAGGTAAATTCTATGCTACTTTTGAAGATCTAACAATACATGGGAGCTTGAGATCAAAGATCAATGGATGCATTTTAAAGTTGAAATGTTAAAGTTTGGAAGCTCATAAGGATCTAATGGAGCACATGAGCCTGTCAGAGTTTCATCTAATGATTGCATTTTAAAGTTGAGATAATTTAACTAGGATCATTGGATCATGGCACAAAGCTTAAGATCAATGGTTAGCATTTAAGGATATGTTCATCTTAATGGTCAAGTGATAGAACATATAAGAAATATGCATTATATAACATATAGAATGATATAGATTATTATGATCAATCTAAATTATGTAATATGGCATGTGCATCAAAACTAGAGCCTGATATATGTTAAATATAGTAAAATATAGAGAATTATAGTAGTGGAGCATGAATTCAAAAAGTGGGAAACTTGTAGGAGGGTGATGTGTTAATGACCAAGTATTAACATAGAGAAGATGTGAAACCTAGTTCTAATGTATATATACATTATCTAAAAATGTACTATGTTAAACAACATCAAATTGAGTGGGAGAGAGAAAGAGAGGAAGAGAGATGCAGAGTAGAGCATGAGTAGTTATAGAACAAGTCTATAATAGAGAACTAGATTCATTTATGAATCAATTTTGTAATCTAGAGTTATAGCTCTTTAATAGATCTGATTAGTAGGTACCATATGAAGAACTGAGTTGGTGCTTAGTTAGGGAGTTGGTTCTTCCTTAGAGTAGGTGCTCTTAAATCAGGGAATCGATGTCTATTTAGGTTTGATGGGATTAAACATTATAAAAATGAGGTTTTTGATTATGAGGCTGGATTAGAATAGTATATTCTAGCAGCTATTGTCATGGTGGTTTTTTCCATATTGAGTTTTCCATGTACATCTAGTGTTATGCATATGTGTGCGTGTGATATTTGCATATCATTTCTAAATTACATTAAAAAGGATTAAAGGACTAATTTTAATCAATCTAATGATTCACCCCCTCTCAATAGATAGTTATTTTCCAATAATTGGTATCATATCCCTGATTCCTTAGAAGAAGATTAATCAATTTAGGTAGATATTGGATAGTGAACATAAATGGCTAGTTAAGAAGGCTCTTCCTCAAACAAAACACCTCTCTTTGATGGATTAAATTATGTATTTTAGAGAATTAGAATGGAAGCATATTTATCTTTGTTAGGGTTTCATACATGGATGTTTGTTGTAAATGGATATACAACCCCTATTAAAACTCCTACTAATCAAGCTACAAAGAAGGAATATGAGAGAAATGCAAAGGAAAAGAATGTTATCATTTGTGGATTGTCTAACTTAGAGTTTGTCAAAGTAATGCATTATCAAAATACATAAGATATCTAGAACAAGTTGAAGAGCATCTATGAAGGTAATGATAAGGTATAGTAGGCCAAGCTACAAACATACAAAGGTAAGTTTAAAAGTCTTAAAATGAATGAAGAAGATAAAATTGTAGACTACTTCTTCATAGTAGATGAAATAGTCATTGTAATAAGAGGATTTAGAGAAGAATAAAAGATTAGGTCATTATCAAAAAGGTCGTAAGATCTTTGTCATCAAGGTATGACTCTAAAATATCTATAATAAATGAAGCAATATATCTAGATAAGCTCACTATAGATGAGTTGCATGGAACCTTCATAGCCTATGATATGAGAATTGGAGAAGTAGATACTTTTAAGAGAGAAGTTGCATTCAAAATATCCAAATAAGTAAAATTAGAAGCAGCTACATTTGGATCTGATGGCACTGATGAAGAAGAAGATAACTTTGTCAGAAAATTAAGAAGAGGATTTAGAAAGTACAAAGGTAAGTTACCTTTAAATGCTTTAATTGTGGTAAGGTAGGACATTTTACTACTAAATTACCTTATAACAAAAAGGATAAATCTAAACAACAAGAGGATAGTAAAAATATGAAACCTCACTACTCCAAGAAGAATAAATTCTTTAAAAATAAGAAGATATTGTACATAAAAGAAGATAGTGATTCATTAGATTAGTGTGATAGGTCAGATGATGACCATGATTATGCCTTCATGACATCAGAATCAACTTTTATGGATCAAGAAAAGGAAGAAGTTGAAGACTCATGTCAAGAAGAGGAAGGAGAAGTGGACCTAAAGGGTGAAATCATTTGTGCTCTAGATGAAATTGAAAAGATAAGAAAAGAGAGATCAAAGCAAAAAAATTAGGCGCAAAAGGAGATTGAAAAAGTATCCAAAAGTCTTGAAAAATATGATCAAATGGTAGTTAGACTAAAGACACAAGTTGAAGAGGCTAAAATAATAGAAGATGTAGTCAAATATGAACTACAATATAAATTTTATGAATGCATGAAGTTAGAAGAAAAAATAGTGGATTTGAGAATAGAAATTAAAAGCTAAAGAATAAATAAACAAAGGTTTGAAGCTGAAAGGAGGTTTAAATTTTTTTGATGAATTTATTGTGATCTAAGAATTTAACTCAAGAGAGGATGGTTAGTATGGTGTTAATTCCAAAATTAAAACAAAATGAAATAAACACACTAATAACATAGTATATCTAGGCCTAGACACTAGGGAGAGCTTAGTTAACAAACACAAATGACAAGCACAACTAGAAAGCACAGAATGAAAACACAAGATTGCATTTCACTTTCTTTGGATTCTCCAAATGCCTTTGTAATGGTAGTTTTCTTGACTTGTGCTTCAACAGGGCTTCTTCAATGGAGTGTGTCTACCTTCATCTCCTCTTGGAACCTTTGGCTTGTGGCTTGGCTTGGCTTAGAATTAATTTGGTATGGTAACACTAGTTTCTTAAAACATTTGGAACCAATCCTACATTATAACTTTACACTAATTAAGCTTAAAAATGATGTTGTGAGGCCTCTTATTTATAGATTTTTGGATTTGGCTAGAATCAACCTCAACAATCCATCTCAAGATTGAGATGTGTGGTTGAGGATTAATTCAATTTTTATAATTAAGTTTGAGATTGAGATGTGTGGTTGAGGATTGAGACATGGAGGGTATCATGGAAGGCATTGATGAGGCATGGAGGGCATGAATCTTGATATTTGTGGCATTTATGGCCTAGGAATGTCTTCCCAAGTAATGAGGTCACTTTATGATGTAGATATTAAATATTCATTTTCACATCATTTTGCATCATTTTCAAATCATTTTTCATGTTTTAGTGTTTTTAGGCCAAATTGTGCATTTTAGATGGAAACTAGCCAAAACCCTGATTGGAGGTTATCGATGGCCAGTTTTAGGTGTCTACATTTATCAACTCTCAAAATACATCAAAAGAGAAATTTGATATTAGTTTTGAAAAAGGGAAAAGTATCATAACTAATACATTTGCAAACTTATATGACAACTTTAAAGTAGAAGGAGAATCAGGAACAAAGAATGAAAAAGCTTGCAAGAATTCATCTAGAGATACAAAGAAAGACACATGCACAACTAATGTGAAGAAAGTTGAAGGAGAAAAAAACCCTAAAAAAATAATAAGAACAATGAGTCAATCTCTACAAACTCAAAGAAGATGCAAAACACAAAGGTAGTTGATGCAAATGGCTATATAAGGGTGAGAAACTTGAAGAAGCCAGAGTTAAGAAGACCTCCTCATCCTACACAAATAAATTCCATGACCAGGCATTACTCATTTTTCTATGGTTATTTGTATACCTGTAATCAGTTTGAACATAGGGCTAGTGAATGTAAGGTTATACCTAAAATGAGAACAAAATTTTTAAGCAAAAATTCATTTTCACCCTTGTTAGATATAAATATAATATGCTATAATTACAATATTTTTTGTCACATAGCTAAACAACATAGAAAAATATTTGTAAGACAAAAAATACAAAGTGAAAATAAAATCATGCCTCTTAGTGTGGACAAAGGTTCACAAGTCTCTGAAAAAGGGAAAATTAAGCCAAATAATAAACCTAAGGATGTGTGGAAAGTGAAATATCAAAAAGTTGCATAATCTATGATTGCTCAAGCTGCACTCCATGTCAATGAATATAAATTGTGGGTAATAGACAATCGTTGCTCAAAACACATGACTAGTGATAAGAGCAAGTTCATCAAATTGAGTAAATGTAAGGAAGGATCTATCATCTTGGGAGATAATACTATAAGAAAGATATGTAGTAAAGGAACCTTAAACATAGATGGAAAATTGCCTACACATGATGTCCTTTATGTTGAAGGATTGAAACATAATCTACTAAGTGTCAACCAAAAGTGTGACAATGGATATAAGGTCACATTTAATGTATGAGGCTATAAGATAAGGATATCTAGAAGATTAGTTACATAAGGGAGAATAACTAAAAGCAATATCTATAATCTTAGTGAACTGACTGGTAATAATGACCTAATAAGAAAGGTTGATGAGAGTTGGTTATGGCATATAAGAATGGGTCATGTCAACTTTGATAACCTAGTAAAAGTGAGATTAAATAAGTGTGTTAGGCATATGCCTAAGATAACTAAACATGTAGACACTACTTGTAAGGAATGTTAACAAGGCAAGCAAATAAGGGTTAGATTTCAAACAAAGGAGCATGCAACTACAAAGCCTTTAGAGTTAGTTCATACTAATCTTTGTGGTCCTACTAAGATAATATTATCTAATGGAGAAAGATACTTCATGATGCTAGTAGATGATTACCCAAGAATGACATGGGTAACCTTTTTGAAATACAAATCTCAAGCATTTGAAAGATTCAAGATCTTTAGGGTCATGGTAGAGAATGAGATTGGATTAAAAATCAATAGGGATTTATTGCTCATGGCCCTGATTGGGAGGTCCTCTACATCTGATAAGTCCAAAGTTGTCCATGCCAACATGATGGCATATAAAGACAAACTTGAAGTACCACCATTTATGTTGATTATTTGCATGTTCGATAGGAACATACACAATGTTTTGGTTGACTCAGGTGATTCATACAATGTAATACTTGTAACTATATCCAAAACATTAGGGTTGACTCTAGATCATTTAAAGATAGGGGTCCTTCAATTGGACAAATCCTCAGTGTAATGTGTTGGGGAGTTATTAATTGTGCAAATACAACTCACTTTCAAACCATGTGTACAATAACATATAGATATTATTGTGGTGGACATTAATGAACCTATGTACTATTGTTGAGCCATGAATGGTAAATGACACTGAATGGATACATGGACACCAACTTATCACTCATGTGGATACCTTGGAAAGGAGTGGCCAACTAGATTTATGTGGAAAAAGAACAAAAAATGAAATGATTGATTACATAGTACAACACTAAAAATAAAAATATCAGATTTGTGTCTTCACATGTACAGGTATACACATTTAATACCAAACAAGAAACTGCATTACATGAAAAATAATTTTAAGGTATTTATTATTTATGTAAATTTTATTTTGATGGAGCGATATCAAAATAAGGTTCTAGTGTTGGCATAACCCTGACAGGCCAAAATGGTAAGTAGTACATGGCTACCTATAGGTTGAAATTTCCTTACACCCATAATAGGGATGATTAGGAAGATCTAATCCTTGGTTTTCAATTTTCACTAAAGAATAACAACAAATATTTGTAAATCTTTGATGATTCTAAGCTAGTTATTAATCAGATCAACACAAAAAATTAGTGTAAGCTCACTTAATTAAATATAAAACTAAACATAGGACCTAATTTAATCTTGTGAGGAATTAAATATTAGATCCATCCTAAGGGAACAAAATCAAATTGTAGATTCACTAACAACATCAACTACCAATTTGGCACCACTTCAGAAATCCAAAATGTATAAATTCTCTATGGAGCTAGTTCCTTTCCCCTTTGTTCTAGATAATGTGGACAAATTATAGGTATTTTAGGATGATAAAAATATTATATAATTATTGATAAACTCTATATCCTTTAAACCCATGCATATTAAAGATCTAGGAGAAGATATTGCCCTATAGTTGAAAAAAACATCACATCCCTCTTGAGATGGTCTCCCTATAATGATTTTTCGATGTAGATCTACAAGCTCAAAATAAAAATTAGTTAAAATCAACTAAGTCTTATTTTATCAAAGATAATTTGGGTGTAGACATCCAATTCCTAACACCATTTATATTTAAATTTTCAATCTTACTGGAATTGCACTCAAATGCACATTTTAGGTCAAAATCTATAAAATGCACTAAATGGTTCAAACTTGTCATTTACAAGTTCCAATTTAGGTCAAAGTATCTGATAGGACCGACGTTCCCCAAAGCTCTGACACAACTTGTCATATTTAAGAGCACACATGATTACCAATGTATAAGCAATTAAACATGTGAAATTACACAGAAGAACAAGTAACTATCAATGAGAAAACACACAGAATGTGAGAGGCAATATACAATTATATTCAACTCATTGTATAAGAAAATTACAACAAAGAGGTGGCACTCTTTCTTCCACTTTGTGGGCTTACAGTAATCTTCCTTCAAGAGTAATCTTCTCTCACTAGGTCACAACACATAGCTAACACTAGCTGTTGTTCACTTCATTATACATCTATACAATCAAGTACGAATTGATACTCCAAGTAGATCTCACCATGATCCTGCTCCTGATGTATTGATGTCACCTTAGATCCTGCTTCCCCATCAATCTCTATTTGACCCTTGCATACACACATCCCAGTAGACCAACCTGATCTTAATTATCACATGTAGATCTCTTCCATGATCTAGCAATCCCCTGCTGACCAACCCTGATCTTACATACCTAGAAGAACATGCTCTTCCAGGGGAAGAACTCTCCAAGTTCTTCAAGTCCTTCACTTAACAATATATCCCATGAGTCTATTATATAGATCTCATGCATACACTGATTAGACTTGCAGCTCAAGACTCTAATTGGTCTTCATCATGTAAACAACGTGTTCACTTAACTAACTATTTATCAACAGTAGTTTTGAAATTGCCACAAGCGACCGACGTCAGTCCCTATCTAACTGGAGGTGACTGACACTGGCTGATTCCTGCCGATGTTGGTTTTCTTCTGCACGTCCACTGACCGATGTTGGTTGTGGCCTACCAACGCTGGTGACTGCATACTCTAAAAACCTCCCTGTTTGCCTTAGGTGAAGCTTTTAGCTCCACACCCTAACAATATCCCACTTGGAGATAAATAGCTGCACCTGTACCTAAACCATTACTCTATCTAATCTGCATCCTAGCTTGTATTCCTCTTCAAGCTCCCACTTGAAGACAACCCACCACACTCCTTCTGGTGTTAATCATGTGCCTAAATTTCTTCATTCTCAGCTTACCTTCTTCTGCCATTGCTATACTCCCACTCAAACAATAACCTCTGTGAGTAACCTATAATCAACAACACTTAACAGATCTGGGACATATGTTAGTCAAACTCGCTCTGAGAACGTCCAACCTCGCTCTAATACCATTTGATGGTATTAGCTCTTGAATCTACAACCAGGCTCTGATACCACTTGTCAGGATCTTGCTCCACCAATAAGAGCATATATGATTACCTCTTGTATTAGCAACTAAACACAGAATTTAACCGGAATCAATATTGTGGCCTATCGATGCCAGCGACTGCATACTCTGAAAACCTCCCTGTTTGCCTTAGGTGAAGCTTTTAGCTCCACAACCTAACAATATCACTAAATGGGGAAATGTAATTTATGGTTCATCTAACTTTGATCAATTCATTTTGATTCAAAATGATGATTTTGCCTTTTGTGCTCTGGATCACTCTTTTCTCATAAATTCATTGGTACACACCATGTAACTTTGTTATTTTGTATTGAAAACATTCTAAATGGAAATATAGTTTCTATGCATCTAGCGTCACCTTCTAATTCTCCCTGAGTCAAATCACAACTACGTAATATAACTTTTTGTCCATTTTGATTAATTAAGGGCCAATTTTCAAATAATTGCACAAATGTTGATTAACCTTATTTAAAGCTAATTAATCCAAATCAAGAGCTTAAGTGGATTTTACATGAGAGTTCAATATTTATTTTTGAAAATTTATTCCTATTAACTACATCATCAGGTGACATCATTTCTTGGGAAGACATCCCTAGGTCATAAATGCCACAAATATCAAGATTATGGGTCACCCATGCCTAGTTAATGCCTCCCATGCCTCTTCAATGCCACTTCTTCCAAGGTCATGATGAAGATATTTATGAGTTTAATTCCAAATATTAGGATTATCCATGGCGACACATCTCAATATTGAGATGGATGATCATGGTTGATCCTGACCAATATCAAAAATCTATAAATAGAGAGGCCATGTACATGAATTTTAAGATTGAATATTGCAAAGTTATAATGTTAAATTGTTTCCATAATCCTTTGCATTTGATCACTGATTTTGTTTGAAAGCTTCATTGATAGGCTAGTTTAGTGATTTGGAATCATGAACCTAGGTTTTATGGAGTGTTCTTGAGATATTGGAGGAGTTTACCACCTTTGTTAACAAAGACAAGGATGCTTGATCAAGGGATAACATGATTTTGAGCCACATAGATATGGTAAATCCATTTGGAAAGGTAATATGATATTTCTTTCTTTCATTTTGTTTCTTTTTATCATTTGTAATTACCATAGGAATATATAGGCTTAGTTAATTAGTTCTTTATGCATTTTTCATTATTTATGGACTAATGTTTTACTAACTTACTTTGTAAGCCTCTCTACATCTTGTCATGTTTGGTAGGTGTAGACACCAAAATTGTGTCTACCCCTTGGTCACCCTCCCCCCTTGGTCCCCTTGGTCCATATTCCTAACACTTGTCCTAAGCCCCCTCAATTTTAAATTAAAATAATCAAATATTTTAATTTAGTAGCCCCCTTGCCACTTCACCCATGCCACCTCGAATTCCTCTCCTTGGATGCCCCCACCTCATTCCAAGCCTTAATTACACAAATCCCATCTTAACCCTTCCTCTCGCATCCATTTAAGCCCCTCTTGACCATTTTTTAATGACATTTGAACCTGGAAGCTTGTAAGAATGAACAAAAGGCTAAAATTAGCCTCTATCCCCATTCTTTGGCCACTAACGTCGGTCATTATTCGGCTGACATCGGCGGTTCTGCCAGCGTCAGTTTCCTTTAAAACTAGTTTTTTGCATCCGTTACTACCCCCCACGAATGTGAACTCTTTTGCACTTGGCATTCGATCTCTCTCTCTCTCTCCCTCTTGCACAACAAACATCACCAGTTATAGGTACTCTACATGTATAGCTCTAGACTGTGAGATCAAATGCATTGCAGGTCCATCAACAACATCAGCAACAGGTCTCCTTCATTCCTCCTTCAGCAAGTAGGAGATAAGTATTTCTTTATTTTTCATTTCAATTTTTATTTGAATTCATCTATTAAGCAAACCACTACCCATACCCAACCTACCCTTCCTTGAGAGGCTAAAAGGCCTTCTCTAATCCCTGTCTCCTTGTCACCATGTCCTCTCTCTGGTCTCCTATTCAGACCATACTTTCTGCCTTACAGCTCTGCATAGACCACCAAAATAGGCTCTCTGACCTCCAAACAGGCTCTCTAACCTCCAAATAGACCCTCAGACCATTCTATGGATTATAAACCAGCCCTAAAACTTGTCCCAGGCCATTACCCTAATCGACCTCGACCATTACCCCTACCGACGTTGACAGACTAACTGATGTCGGCGACTTCCTTGACCGACGCCGACAGAACCACAGATGCCGACAACTGTGGAAAATAGACTGCTACATAACAGGTATGCATTTGCTTTCATTACTTTTATTCTATATTTATCATTTTTGTTTTTGACTTTATTCTACTTTTTATCAGTGGACTATCATCCTCCAAGAAGTCTTTGCACTTCTAGGACCAAGCTTTCGCTTGGCAGTCCACTTTCTAGCCATCTAACAACTTTTGTGTTTTAGTCCTTTCTTCTATAGGTGTCATCCTCCACAACCAAAGAGGAGTTCCTTTAGTCATCTGAATCTGGTGCACAAGACCTCATCCGGGTAACATCTATCCCTAGACCATTTCTTTTAGTTTCTTATTCCTTTTTGAATGTGAAAAGTAAAAATTGTATAGAAACATTCTGGCATGCCCGGTGGGACCCTAGGGTCTTCCTTGGGTTCTTTTCTTACTATTCATATAGGTGCATTAGGCCTCTTCTTGCACTCTTTTTCTTCTCTCTCTTCCAAAAGACATCATAAGCAAGGTTTAAAAGAACCCTTCTTTCTTTCTTGCATCTTAGACTAGTCAACTCATACTCTTCAACCCTTTCTCAACTTGTTTTCATACGAACATACATTTCATTTTGGGCTTAAAATCTTTGGCATTTCATTTCTGCTTGCTTGCATTTTTAGTCCACACATCTAGTAATTAGAAACACATCATGAATTAATCATAGGCCACTTATGTTACACATCCAAACCACTTGCATAAATCAAACATCTTAACTTACCTGAGACAAGGCCCGACTGAGATTTCATCACCCAGCAGATACCTTACCCATCCCGACAATCCCACTTGGACTTCACTACCAAGGGGAAAGCCCACTGTATTCTCTGGTAGATGATAATCTTTAGGGGAAGTATATACTGGCTAAGCGGGCCCAGCTTATCACTGGGTACGTGAAGTGAGGTGAGCTTGCTCCTTAGCACTAGGCCAAGTATGGAACCTAACACAGACTCTTGAGCACTGAAACTAACCTGAAACCAACTTTAGACTACCTCTTCTAAGACCCATTTTACAAGCCAACCTCCCAAACACACTCTAAGGCATAAGTCGACATGATTCTAAAAGTTGATTCTTAGGATTTAACGCTTAAGGTCTGCCTGTCTCCATCTTTTTTCTGCTTCTATCTAGTTTTTTGAGCTAGTGAAGACATTTTTCTTCTTTCCAAGAACTTTCAAATTCTTTGAGTTTCTAGAAAACACAATAATTGACATCGGTTTTCCCATCGACGTTGGCCACCTTTCTTCGTTGGCATTGGTTATCTGACCGACATCGGCAACCTATTCCACCGACATCAGTCTTTCTATCGACGTCGGTCACTGTCTAAACTTTCTTTCCCAAAACAACAAGCTTAAAACCCGACTTTCTTGTTGTCCAACATCCATCCTTATTTTTTGAAACTAAAAAACATAAATTTTGAAACCTGAACATTTTTGCTTTGAATGGTTTTGACACGTAGTCAAACCAGAACTCTTCTTGACCATGCGAGGCATCAACTGCTTCCACCTTCCCCATCCATAGCCAGTCCCTTAATAGAGTTTCATTTAGAGACTGAACGAACTCCAACTCGATCGACCCCGACTCAGACCCTCATTGTCCCTGAAGGGGACCAAGACTTTGAAAGATTCTTGGACCTCAATGTCAAAGCCCTTCAACATTATCTCATGTGAAGCCAAATGCGAGACTCCTTAGGCAACCCAGTTTATGGGATGCCAACCTCCTTAGTCAAGACAACAGCCATATCAATAATATCCACAATTCAACCTATAGACAATCAAGCCAACACCTTGACTAATAACCTGATCATGTCCTATCTTCAAAATTTAGCCTCTCCTTCTAGACCTACCTCCATGGGGGTTTCGGCACCCCCTAAACCTCAAACTACTCAACCAAATTCTACACCCTTCCAAAACCTAGTGGTCTCTATCCCCCCTACTCTTGCACCTATCAACACAAGAGTAACTACCTACCCTTCAACAAGTGTGGCCACCCCTCAACCACCTTTGACAGCCCCTATCCAATTTGTGCCCACCAACCCCATAGCACAAGTGCCCTTGGCTTCAACATCCACCTCGATGACTAGCTACCCATATGTTGCGCCTACACAAGTGTAATTGACTATGTCATATGCCCCTTCTAGTACCTTCCAAGCACCTTATAACCTAGGGGGCACTCCACTCATCAATCCGTCAGCTGATATAATCAAAATGTTGATGTACAAAATGTCTAGTCTCGAGACCTCTGTTTCTGGTTCATGCAATGCCCTTTCATATGAGCAAATTTGCAACGAACCCATTCATCCCTCTATCTCGATCAGGCCGTATCCCAGTCAGTGGGAGATTCCTAAATTTTCTCATTTCCAGAGTAAGGAAGACCTGAAACAACATCTACGAGCATTCAGATATGCTTATTATCTCATAGCCCATGACGATGCGTTACTTCTACACACATTTCCCATGTCACTCTCTGGTGCTGCTCTTGACTGGTACAACTCTCTCACCAGCCATTCTCTTTTCACATTCACCTAACTATCCCAACTCTTCCTTGACCACTTTTCTATCAATATCACCAAAAAGGTCTCAATCACATATTTGTATTCTATCTGGCAATTTGAGGACAAATCCATAGATGATTTTGTTGCTCGCTGGAGAGGCCTCATTAATCAGCTCTCCTTTTCTCTACCCCAACCTGAGCTCATCAAACTTTTCTCTCAGGCGTGCACCAAGCATATTTCCTCTACCTTGCGGGTTTAGACATTCTGCACCTTTGATGAAGCCTTCACGCTAGCCCAAAAGCTTGAATTACGTGCCATTGAGGAGAACAAAGTCAAGTTGCAGAGTAAGAACCCTAACACCAAGTCCAATGACTCTTCCTCTAAACCTTCTTCATCTAATCCCAAATCTAAGGCATTAACAAATGCTGTAGTCGTTAGACCATCATCCTCTTCAACAACTAATTAGCCTGAGCCATCCACATCCCAAAGCATCACTCGACAATTCTAGCAAAGATATGTGCAGTGATAGTATACTCCACTAGGAGAGTCATACACATTTGTGCTGGACAAACTTGTCAAACAGAGGGTCCTCAATCTCCCCCAAATCTAACCACCTCCACAATTTGATCCCTCACGCGCCATCCCTGCGTGGTATAGGGAGAACAACTTTTGTAACTATCACCGTGTTAAAAGCCATGACACGGGCAACTACAAGACTCTTAAAAACATCATTTAAGACATGCTAGATAAGGGTGACCTCATCCTAGACAATCCAAATGTGCCACCCAATCAAGGCATAGACATCTTCAAACAACCCTTTCCCAACCATCCTCCTACCCAAAACAATGTGCAGACTATGACTGATGACACTCAAGAACATAACATACACACAGTCAATATGGTCTCACCTCTCATCCTTGACCAACCTCTCTCACAATCTCAAGAGGTTAGTCAACCCATCAGTCCCTCACACGAGGTTGAACTTTCTTCTCCTGTTAGTTCTCCATCGACTTCCCTTATATTAGAGGATGCCTCGACCATACCGGCACCACCAGTCCCACTGTCCTCCTTCTTGCTACCTATGGAGGACCTTACCCTTCCTACTCCCCAACCACAAGTGGAGGGCACAATCATCCCTGCCCTCTACCCTCTTGAGGACCCACATTCTCTGATTCCTTTTCCACCTGGGGAAGAACCTGTCTCTCTGCCTTCTTTGACCAAAGACAAACCTATTGTGACTTCATCATGCCTTGGGTCTGAGACTACTACACCAACCTCATTTTCAGCCCTACAACCGTCCACATCTTCTGAAGGACCCAAACCTCATCTGACATCTTCCCAACCATTTTCCCAATTAGTGGAGAAACCTGGATTTCTCCCTTCAAGGAAAGTGGAGCATCAGGCATTATGGGAGTGACTCACAGCTCTTTAGCTTGCCCGTTCCGTCTCATCCCATGCCATCAACCCTCCTATGGAAAAATCTCCAAAAACTTTCAACAAAGACCAGACTTCAACCTCTAAACCTTCAAAATCTCAACCATCCACATTAGGACCACAACCCTCATCCACCACATCAAAACCAATCAAAACACTCAGTGTTCGCCCTGTCCCTAACCTCACTCACCTGCAAGTGAAGGTAGACTTGGACTAGGCCTTGACCAATAGTAGTCTTCAAACCAAACCAAAGAAGGCTGCTAAACCACAATAGTGAACTCCTCCTCCCCCATCACCATTGCCCTCCATTTTGGGCCCTCACCCTTTGACCATAATAGGAGTGCTCCCCACTCCAACCCCTAACCAAAACAAGTTGCCTCCACTTCTTCCTTTGCCTACCGCAAGCCTACCCTCTCTGAAAAATTTGGCACCTCTCATTTATAAAGTGTCGTCTCTGCGTGTGGCCGCACCATCAACCCAAAAGGTGGTATGGAAGCCTCCTTTGACACCTCCCAAGAAAAAGTCACCAGCATCTCACACATCAACAAGCACAGACCCTTTGGTGGGTTCATATGCCTTGATATTGCACTGACTTTTGTAGACCTCTAGCATAACCCTTCCACCTATCAAGCCATTCCAACCCCTCGAGTCAAAGCCCTCCTGGTTCGATGATACTAAAATTTGCCTATATCATCATACACCAGAACATGACACCGAGAATTGCTATGCCCTTAAGGCCATCATTCACTACTACATGGAGAAAGACACTCTCCTTCTTGAGGACACTGTTGATCGACCCCTGACACCTTCCCATATCCCTCCAACCTCTTCATCGACATCGACATCTCATCAACAAACTATGGCCCCTCCATCTCCTTCACCTCCTCTCTTTGAAATTAATGCCATCCACATAACCACTAGGTCACAAAAGGACAAGGCAAAAGAAAAAGCTACCATTCCTTGGACCTATCCCTTTGTCAAGCCACCTCAATCACCAAAACCTAAAATTTCTATCCTGGGTGCATCTCAACCCTCTTCTTTAGGAGCAATCCATGACTCTATGTTAAAACAACTTCACCAAATGCCTGTGAAGATGACCTTGTATGACCTCATCCAAAGCTCGCCCAAGCACTATCATGCTCTAATCAGAGCCTTACAGGCAGTGGAGGTCCAACCCGAGGACCCCCAACCACTAGCATCCCTAGTCCACTCATTATCTCCCATTGCCTCTATCACTTTCAGTGATTCCAAAATTCCTACATCTGACTCGAAAGATCAGGACGCTGCTCTCTTCATCACTACCTATGTTGATCGAACCCGCATTAAGCGAGTTATGATTGACGGAGGCACCAGCATTAAAATCATCTCTACTCATGCCTTTGATTAACTAGCTCTCCCCAAGAATTGTGTATCAAAAACTGATGCAATCCTTTGATCCTTTAATGACACCACTGCCACAACCATTTGCATCGTCATCCTCCATATTCACATTGGCCCGTGAACTATCATGGAGCTCTTCTACATGATCGCAGGAGAGTTCCAATATAACATGCTATTAGGCTGACCTTGGATTCATGCCATGGCTTGTGTTCCCTCTACACTACACCGTTGTGTAAAATTCAAACAAGATAGGCAAGTCCACATCATTCCCGCCGACCCATCACCTTTCAAAACTTGTAACACGACCTATCGACCAAATGATGTTCTCATTCCTCTCAAGACATCAACCTAGATGCTATCTCCATCCACAGAAGCTTTGACCAGTTCACAAATGGCAGTTGCCCTCACACCACCTCTTCAAGTGACAACCAAAGACCCCATGGAAGATATCTTCCAATGACTTTCACTTGGGGAATATCACTTGCTTGCCTTAGACATGTTCTAAACTCTGCAAGAGTATGGATAGCTTCACCACAGTCTAAGTTATGACTATCAAATAAGAATGGTCATTCCTTATGGTCCTCCTCACCTCCGAACCAATCTCGTCTATGGGGGGCTCAATCAAGCTCCTACTGATGGGAACCCTCTCTCTTCACCTCAACCATTCACATCTGACTTCTCATTTCTTGGTAACTCCACCTTTTCTCACACTTACCTTTACAGGGGTGCATGGAAGGGTTTTGGCTTTGGGCGCTATGAGCAAGGCTCCCATCAGCCCATCGAACCACTCAATGATGACAATGCCAAGAAATGATATGGCCTGGGCTTCCAAGAACCTACTGCAGCTTCTGAAGACCCTTGCCCTGGACCCACTATCGACCAATCTCCTCTAAGCTCGCCTATTCCTCCCTCTTCACCTACAGAGTTGGTGGTTTCCATCCCTCCTAGCTTTTTCAATGCCTAAGTGCCATTCGCTAGGAGCCCCTGACCAATCAATCAAGTGGGGTACCCAGGGCTCTCCTGCCTTGTTTACTTTGCTCCATATCTTTGACTGAGGAAGACCCAGTGGTGGTTTCCTCTTGCCTTTTGCTTGAGATCGCTACATCTCACTCACCCCCATCCACATCTGAGCTTGAACCTGCACAGACATCCATCATGCCCAAAGAGATTAAATCTCTCAACATCTAGCCTATATCTAACCCCACTTACTCATAAGTGAGGGTAGACTCTAACCTCATCTTGCACAATGGTGGCCCTCAACCCAAACCAAAGAAGACCACTAAACCACACCAGAGAATTCCTCCCCCACCTTTATCATTACCTTCAATCTTGGGCCCACATCCATCCACCCTAATGGGAGTGCTTCCTACTCCCATACCTCACAGAGGCAAGTTGCCTCCATTACTCTCTCAACCCATTAGACACATATTTCCTCCCAAGCATCCAACACCTTTCACCATAAAAGTGCTATCTACATGTGTGGCTACACCACCCATAAAAATGATGGTACGACCAATGCCTCTTACGCCTCCAAAACAAAAGTCATCAACCCCTACTGCAACAAAATGCGTAGACCCATTGGCAAGTTCTTATGCCTTGCTGTTACGACAATTGTTGTAGTCTTCTCACATCAATCTCCCACCTCTTGAACCATATCAATCTCTCAGACCAAAACTACCTTAGTTCGATGACACTCAGATTTGTGCATATCATCACATGCCTGGACACGACACTAAGCATTATTGTGCCCTCAAGGTTGTCGTTCACCAATGCTTGGAGAAAGACACCCCTCTTCTTGACCATATTATCAACAAACCTTCAACACCGCCCCACTCATCAACTCTCATATCAAGACCATCTTGGTTCGATGACTCTAAATTTTGTCACTATCATCACACACCTAGACATGACACTGAGCATTGTTGCGCTCTTAAGGCTGTCATTCGTTAACACCAAAAAAAGGATACCCTTCTCATCAAGGATCCTCTTGACTACCCCTTCGACAAATCATCAACACCGACCCATGCTTCTCAAACCTCATCACCTAAATCAAGATCTCCATGTCAGACTATGGTCCCTTTGCCACCTTTAACCCCCTTATTCGACATCAACATAGTCAATCTGAACACCAAGCCTCAATCGACCTTGACCAATCTGTCAAACATTCTCTCTAGCCACTAGGGGAATTCAATGTTCATCCAAGCCTCAACCAACCTTTCAACCCAGTCTCGACCAAATATCAATCACTCTTTTAATCCTAAACCTTGACTAGGCCTCAACCAAGCCTCGACCATGCCTCGACCAAACAAGCATCGACCCGACCTCGACCAAACATTCAACCTATCTTCAACCAAACATTCAACCCGACCTCGACCAAAAATTCAACCTATCTTCAACCAAACATTTGACCCGACCTCGACCAAACATTTAACCTATCTTCGACCAAACATTCGACCCGACCTCAACCAAACATTCAACCAAACCTTGACCAAACATTGACCAAGCATCGACCAACTTCTTAATCATCTTTACATCTAGCATCAATCAACACGTGACCAATCTCAAAGAGGCAAATAGGGCAAATTTGCTCCTAATTGGCTCGAACCTTTCATCATCATGCACAAGCATGGACCAGGGACTTATCAGAACTTGAGCCCCTTAATGCCTTACATATGCAACCATTCTACTATTAGTCAAGTACTCATCCACTTGACATTTAACTTGAGCTCGTCCCTTGAACAATCTCCATCCTCTTAATCCTCATTCTTTTCAACCCTATTCCCCTTAACAAATCCTCTGTAACCCTTTTATACAGTATGGATGCTTTGTCCTAATAAAAGGGAGCCCTTGAAATTCTATAGTCTTGTCCATGACTCAAAATGTTGTCAAAAATAAATCAAGATGTCAAAATATCAAAGGTCACAAAATCAAAAAGGTAGACTGCTCCCTTGAAGGATAGCTGTACTATCATTGCTGTAACTAATAGACTTCTCCCTTAAAGGATAGCTATTCAAAGCCCTCATATATATATAAAGCAAAAATATAGACCACTCCCTTGAAGGATGGCTATGACTAAATCTTGATACAACTAGCACTCTTTTAGAAGCTTCCCATATTGATCAGCTTCACAAATGACCACAAAGGAAAATGACATCCCTATGTAGACTTCCCGCATTGATCAGTCTACTCAAAAAAAGAAAAGAAAAGAAAAGGGTCATGGAATTGGCTTGTAGTCGTCTTAGGGTCTCCTATAAAAAGGGGCAAGGTTCTCTCTGCTCTCAAATGGGTTACCCTCTCCTCCTATCACATCACCTACTCAAGGGACTTTGAGCTCATTTTAATGTCAAAGTGATTTGATTACCTCTCGAACACAACCCATGGTCAATGACGTAATGCATGAATTGGGCTCTTGGTTCTAACAATCCCTATCTATGCCATTATTCTGGTCCTTGTCAATGAAAGGGCACACTACCTTTCACTTCCTCCATCTTGGTCACATTTAACCAAATCATTTTCTCAACCAAACCAAACCACCCAAAACATTTTCAGACCACCAACATGACATAGTCCATTTCACATAGTTTCTATGGACACCAATACACATGGAATATATCGACCACACAATTTATGTTAAGCATAAACCATTACTTGCTGAAGCATAAATAGACTCATTTCATTTTTAGAGTATATCCATCACCTAACATGGACAATTGCTAGGGATGAAAAACCTCGACCAATGTTATAGAATACACCATCACCTCATATGGAAAAGGTTGTAACACCATCTTATGCTCATCATTTCAACACATGACCGAAACCAATCATTGACCACTTTGACTCTTCATCTAAACTACATTGGTCTGAGGCCCTAAGACCGGGGCTATGTAGGTATCACTCAGTCAATGTGACATTTTCTGGGGTTAGCTCGACCACCCTCGTTTGTTCATCTACCTGATGATCAAACCATCTTACCTTTGACCATGACTTAACCTCATCCGACCATGTCCATAAATGACTCTCTTTCTCCCTTTTTGGGAGAACTACATTGGCCTGAGGCCCTTAGGATAGGGGCTATGTAGGCAGCACTCAGTTGACATGGGGTCTTCTGGGGTTAGCTCAGCCATTCATTCCATCACATTCTTTCGTCACCTGCCAATCACATCACAAACAATCACATATTTTCATAATCATTAACAAAATCAAAGCACCATCATCATAATCATTAAACATCATCATATAATCATAAAACATCATCACATCATATCTCAGCATACATCATTAAAACATATGAAAAATGCTACAAACATCTAACACCCAAAACATTTCTATAACACATCAATAGTCAAAATCTCATCATATATATATCAATGTTTTATAATGGCATAATCTATGCCTCTCTCCCTCTCTCTCAAAAAAACAAGTACATCTTGCATCAACAGCTCACAAGCTGAAATATACATCATATCAAAATCTGCCCTCAAGGTTGTGGCTATGGTGGTGGTGGTGGGCATGAAGATGCTATATCGTCCCCACCCTCTGCTCATCGTCGTCTATGGGAACCTGAGGTAGTCACACGAGACATCGATCTCTGATGGCTCTGCTCCTCTCTCATCTTTGAATACCGTTGTATCTGAGGGAACTTCATAATAGCACCCTCATAGTAGGTGATCTCAGCGAAAGCAATCTTATACCTAGATATAGGCATAGTCTGTGGCAGACCCATCAATCTTGACACTGCACCCTAAACTGACCCCTATGGCTGTGGCTGAGCTAGCTGCACTGATGCTGACTGTGATGGCTACTAAATTAGCTATTGAATCAAAACCTGTCTTGCCAATGCTTATGCCTGGGTTGTGACCAACTAACCCTACAAAATAGTGACATGTCCTGTCAAATTAGCCACTTGACCCGTCAACCCTGCCATCTACCCCTGTAGTCCTGTGACCTGGCTCTCTAAAATGGTCACTCGTCCTCGTGCTACCTCCCTCTCCTAAATGGCAGCATCCCTCTCCTATTTGGTAGCATCTCTCTCCTATCAGGCTGCATCCCATTCTCTGATCACTGCCTCTAGATCAAGCTGTGGTCTTGCCTATAACCCTCTATACTATCCTACCCACCATGCCGTATAAGCCTCAATGCATCCTAAATCAGCTATCCCAGGTCCTGCTGGTAGCTCCTCAAAATCTGGCCCCTATGTCTCCTCTAGTAGTGGGAGTGGCACCTCTATATCGTCCCGTCTATATAGTGGGAAGGTGGGTGGCACATCCTAAAGTAGCCCAAATTGGCACCACACTCTCTCCACTAGCACTCTCTCAAGCTCACTGGCTTGCCTGCCCCTGACCCATCTCAAACTTTGCACCCCAACAAGCTACGCTCCCTAGTCTCTAAATGCTGGATACACCAAGCAGAGTCTCTAGGTGATATTTGTAGGGATCAGGGCCTCTAGCACCCCTTTATAGTGGTCAATGTCTCTGACCACTCCATCCATCCATGCATGTGCCATCATTTCGCACCATCATCTAAAGCCAACCCTGAAGCTAGCTTGAATCACCACTGGGAGGTTGAGAGGTCAGGAAACCACAATATGCTCATATGCCCAATAGTGCAGGAGGTGGCCCACACACAGACTATACTACCACCACCGACTGATGCCCCATAGCTCTCTGTATACTTGGGCCAAAAAGACAGGTGCCCAGGCAAACACTATCTGCTATTTTATCATCTTTATCAAAACTTTGGTGATGGTGACTAGAAACCTGACTCCCTCTACATCTGGTAGCACACAGACAATGATGCATATCATCATCAAAATGGCTAACCAATGTGCATCCTTATCTATCGCATACAATGGCTCATACACAAAACTAGCTGAGTGGTAACTCACCTCAGCTGCATGCTCACCAAACAATGTCACCATGTGTATATCATGCACCTCTCTTGAGCATGCATATAAGTCTACTCCATGTACCAACAACCACAAAATCTGGTACACGTCCTTGACCGTCACTATCATCTCCCCTATTGACAAGTGGAAGGTGTTGGTGGAGTGATCCCACCACTTGATCAGAGCCACCATCAAGCTCACGTCCCTTGCCACTCAATAGTATCGCTGCAGCTTGCTGAGTCCCACTACGCTCATATAAGCCCACTCCTCCTCGGTGATGTCTCGATGCATCCACGTCAACAATGTCAGCAATCGATCCCATAGCATCAACATCTACCTCACCTGCATCCAACAGTCAAACTCATGTCAATGCGACCACCAATCCCCATGACTCTTCTTCTCTAGCCTGACCATTTGCCCTTTTGTCTATCTACTTGACCATCTACCTAACCATCTATGGCTACCCTGACACCTGGGAAGCCCTTGGCGTAGCTTCACCCCTTTGACTTGGTAGTTTTCAACCTCTCTCTGACCAGGCAACTACTGACATTAGTTTGCGTACCAATGACAACACTTACCTAATTGACGTCAGTCACTTAATGACCAACGTCGGTAGGAAAGTGACCAATGCCAGTCGCTGATCGGTCGATGCTGGTGAACTTGCCGACGTTGGCGACTGATTCAACCCTAGAGCCAAATAGGGTGAGCCCTAAAAATTAGGGATTCCCCATTTGACCACCCTTTTACCCCTAAAACCTTCCTAAATCAACCCTAACATGACCTACCTGCCCTTACCACCCTCCTAGCTACCCTTCCCCCTCAATTTCTAGCTAAAAACATCAAAATTTCAAAAATAAAAACAAAACTAAAACCAAACCAATTGAGTTCACAAAGCTTCCTACCTCATCTCATCGACGTCGGTGTGGTGGCACGATGGGTGCTGCTAGCAGTGGACCTCTTGCGGGTCCTCTACTTCCCTCTACCATTTCCGCTACATCTCTCTATGTGCAAGCTCTTGCTGGTCCATAACTGACTCTGTAACCTTCTCTTCGGCTCCAACCCACTCACTCTCTCCACCAATCTCACTCTGACACCTCACACTGCTAATGCACTCACAATAAGTCACTATCACACTCAATTAATCTAGAGCCATTTTTTTCTCTTAGTTAAATAATCACAAATGACTTTTGGTGGGCCGCCAATTCAATTTTGTTGGATTTGGTAGGCTGCCAATGTCAGCAGCCTTCAACCCTCCAAATTCTTCACCCATGCCCAAAATCATGCCCCAATTAGTCAGCTTTCATAGTAGAAGTCCTCTTAGCCTCCTAGGGCACACTTGAGATCACTTTTACCTCCATCCCTCGACCACCAGAGCTTGGAGATCGCGCCTATCTCCAACGACCACTTTCGAGACAACTCTACCTTGGTTGTTTTGATTGCCTTTGCTACCTCATGACTAGTTAGAAAATTGTCTAGACCCTCACAAGTATTGGATCATGAGCAAGTTGATCCCTACTGCTTGTGCCTTTTTTCATGTTTTCTAGGAGCACTTCTTGAGCCTAGGATACCTGGAACATGATGACCCATTAGAGCTACAACTTGGATCATTTAACCCAATTAGCTACGACTAAATGCTGGGGCCTGGTTATTTCAATTTTGGCACTCCTCAACCTTTGACCATGATAATTTGCCTTACCTATCACATGGAGTGGCATACGCGCAATCTCATCCTTTACAGCATTCACACTCACATCTTCACCCTCTCTATCCATCTCTCTGTCAAATCAACACTCAATCTCAGATTCCTTTCCCTTGACTTCTGCTTTGAGAGGTGAACACCTCATCCAATACCTGGGGTAACCAACTCCTATTTTTGTCTTGTAGTTCATCAAGAACAACCAACAAGACAAAAAGGGGCAAATGTAGACACCAAAATCGTGTCTACCCCTTGGTCACCCTCCCCCCTTGGTCCATATTCCTAACACTTGTCCTAAGCCCCCTCAATTTTAAATTAAAATAATCAAATATTTTAATTTAGTATCCCCCTTGCCACTTCACCCATGCCACCTTGGATTCCTCTCCTTGGATGCCCCCACCTCATTCCAAGCTTTAATGACCCAAATCCCATCTTAACCCTTCTTCTCACGTCCATTTAAGCCCCTCTCGACCATTTTTTAATGACATTTGACCCTAGCAGCTTGTAAAAATGGACAAAAGGCTAAAATTAGCCTCTATCCCCATTCTTCAGCTGCCGATGTCAGTCATTATTTAGCTGACATCGGCGGTTTTGCCAGTGTTAGTTTCCTTTAAAACCAATTTTTTGCATCCGTTGCTACCCCTCGTGAATGTGAACTCTTTTGCACTTGGCATTCAATCTCTCTCTCTCCCTCTCACACAACAAACATCACCAGCTACAGGTACTCTATAGGTATAGCTCTAGACTGTGAGATCAAAGGCATTGTAGGTTCATCAACAGCATTAGCAACAGGTCTCCTTCACTCCTTCAGCGAGCAAGAGATAAGTATTTCTTTGTTTTTCATTTCAATTTTTATTTGAATTCATCTATTAAGCAAACAACTACCCAAACGCAACTTGCCCTTCCCTAAGAGGCTGAAAGGCCTTCTCTAATCCCTGTCTCCTTGTCACCCTATCCTCTCTCTAGTCTCCTATTCAGACCATACTTTCTTCCTTACAGCTCTGGACAGACCACCAAAATAGGCTCTCTAAACTCCAAACAGGCTCTCTGACCTCCAAACAGACTCTCAAACCATTTTGCAGATTATAAACCAGCCCTAAAACTTGTCCCAGGCCATTACCCCAACCGACCTTGACCATTACCCCTATCGATGTCGGCAGACTAACCGACATCGGGGACTTCCTTGACCGATGCCGACAGAACCACTGACGTCGGTGACTGTGGAAAATAGACTGCTACATAACAGGTATGCATTTACTTTCATTCCTTTTATTTTGTCTTTATCATTTCTATTTCTAAATTTATTTTACTTTTTATCAGTGGATTGTCATCCTCCAAGAAGTCTTTGCACTTCTAGGACCAAGCTTTCGCTTGGTAGTCCACTTTCTAGCCATCTAACAACTTCTATGTTTTAGTCTCTTTCTTCTACAGGTGTCATCCTCTACAACCAAAGAGGAGTTCCTTCAGTCGTCTAAATCTGGTGTGTAAGACCTCATCTGGGTAACATCTATCCCTAGACCATTTCTTTTAGTTTCTTATTCCTTTTTGAATGTGAAAAGTGAAAATCGTATAGAAATAGTAAGACAAGACACATCCCACACATGAAGATCATTTTACAACTTTAAAATATTCATTTGGACCATTAAAACTCTTGAAAATTGATTTTCTAACTTTATTTTGCCATTTTCTTTGCCACAAGTTTACACAGTAATCAGTATTAGTTAGTCAGACAGACATTGGTTAGATAGCTTAACCAATGTTAGTTAGTAAAATTGACATCGGTTAGATAGATATCATCAGTCACATTGGTATAACCGATGTTGGTTAGATAACCATCATCGATTAGAAAATGTAACTGTCATCATTTATATAACTGACATTGGTCACTATGTTTTTCTTAAAACTTAGAACCAAGAGCTCTTTTTTAAAGTTCATTATTTCAAACCTAAAAGAGTTTTAAGGATAAAGGACATTCTAACATTTTGTTGTAGGACCAAGTTTTACATTTGCTAAAAACATGTTTAGATCACCTTTTGTGTGCTTAAAAATCAATTAGGAACCTTGTTTTGGTGTTTAACAAAAACAAATTTAGATGTTTATGGTGAATGTTTTCAAATTTTACAACTAAGACCAAGGGGTCAAATGAATACCACCTCATTTTCCATTTGAGCTTAAAAATGAACTCACCTTTTCAATATTTTTGTCTTCATTAGTTGTTTGATCTAATTTTGATTATCAAAGAGAGGGGTGTTGTGTGTATTCTCTTCCATTTTTACCCTTTAGGGAACCCTTGGAATCAAAAGAGCCATTCCTATTACAAGGAGCCTAGTCCAAGGATTAGAAATAAATTCATCTAAAACACTCCCCAAAAACTCATCAAAGTTTGGGTGACCTTGAAAATGACCCTAAAGTCTTTCTACTTTCATGCTTTCTTTATTTTTATACAAACTTGGCTTACGAGGGGGACTTCATCATCTCCTGTGAGTTATTTAGGGAAGCTTTGACCTAGGGTTTCATCTCCTAGTATTGACTTCATTTAGATCCTAATTGGAGTTGCACACGAGATGTATCTACATTTGGACATCGAACTACACTAAGTGAACAATAGTATGTAGTAGTTGTAAAAAGGACTAGACCTTTATACAACTAGCTAATGCCTCGATCACCCAATTTTCATGCTTGTCTTTTATATCGTTTGATGTGAAATTCATTATGCAATTGAATTCCCTAGAATGATAATTTTTTTTCTAGTTTAGTAGACCCCACTTTTCCATACCTTGTTATTTTAGACTTAAGACATTTATTTTTTGTCATTAGCTTACTTGCTCTTGATTTGTGTCTAAAACTACTTGTTAACTCATTAAACTTAACCAAAACACATTATCCTCAATTTTCTTGAGCAAGGGAGACATTATGTTGTCTATTTGAAAAATTCATCTTTTCCTTATTCAAATTATTATCAAAAACTTTGTCATATCATCCACTTTGGTGCAGCCATGCTACCCAATTGAGTCTAGATATTTCACCTAATTTATTTAAATCCTTAATTTATAATCCACATTTGAAATTAAACCTTTATGAGTTCTAAGGGTTGGTGTGTCAAAGTGGTTTCACCATTTGTGCACTAAGCTTATTCTAACTTGGGTTCAATTTTCCATTTGGATTTAAGGTCTTTTATTAAGACTCAAAATCACATTATCATCTTGGTGGAATCAAGTCATCTTGTACATCACTCACTCTTTGAGTCCTAGAACATATTTTATCTTACTAGAATCATGTGGTGATGTTGTGTTGCCTATTTGGTCCTAGCTTTATACATAGTGATTCACATATGTTTTTACATCTTGAGTTGCTTAGTCTATTTTGTCTTATTCGTAATCTGGAGAGCTTTCCTCTAAAATTCTAGGGTCAACTTGTCAAAATTTGAAACTAGCTTTATAATACAGGTGTATCACAAAGATCTAGGTTTCGGTGTACTAGTTTTCACCTTAGGTCTTTGAGTTACCTTACCCTCTTTTGATTTATATGATTTCAACCTTACCAAAGGTTGAGTAAACTCATGAACCAAATATTATAAATTATTCATGGTTTCAAACCACCCTCCCTTATATTCTCATTGGTACCTTAATTATTTGTTTAAAAGAGAGCCAAAGCATATTTTTTTTAGTTGCCAAGCATTGGTCCAAAGTTAGTCAAACACATAGAACAAATCTTTTAGACATGACTCAAAGGTTCACTCATAGTGGGGCCTCTTATGGCCTTAGTTATGAAGATGAGCAATTTTATGATGGTTAAGATAACCCCATTATTTTTGATGATATCCCTACAAAAATAGGATCCAAAGATGATTACAATGAATATCAACACTAAGAAGATCAAGATGAAGCCATTTTTAGTTTGATAGAATCAGGTGCTAGACTACCTTCTAAATTTCCTATAGAATAATTATATGCCTTTGTTAGAGAAGGAGAAAAATGATTGCAAGAGTAAGCTTTTGCATAAATAGACATACCTTCTTCCTCTAACAAAGGAAAAGAAATACGAACAGAGTCAAAACCCAAAAATCCAGATCTTCTAGCTAAGATCAAGATAATAAGTCAATGATAGGTAGATCAACATGTCATAGACTTAACTAACTTCCTAGTTTCCACTTAAATTCACAATGATGCTTTGACAAAATAAGGAAATGTGGTTGAAAGTATGTAACAAATATTATATGAGGACATTACCATAGTGGATCAAGGTAATCTAAATGAACAATTAAAGTCACAAGATACCTTACAAAGTGTTCCATTTGACACAAAACATACATTATTCAATCATCAAGAACCTCTTGTTACTTTATAAACTTAAAAACCCAAACATTCAGTTCAAATTGAGGAAATCCCTCAAGACAATTTGGCTAGTCTTTTCAACCAACACAAAAATTGGTAAATAAACATACAAATTACCAAAATTAATGAAGTATGAAACAACCAAATTCAGGGAATGTTTTACAATCCAAGAATAAATGACCTATATTCTCAACTCAAGGAGAAAATAAAAACCAAGTCATGGATCAAAAGGTATACACTCCCTATAGATCCACACAAAACTAGGGGCACATTCCACCCCAACAACAACAAAACTAGGGGCACATTCCACCCCAATAACAACAAAACCAGGGGAACATTATACCCCAACAAAAATGAAACTAGGAGCACATTCCACCCCAACAATAACTTATTCAATCCATAAATGCACCAAACATGCAAGAATGGAATTCTATGAAGGAAATTGTTCAAAGATTGGAGATGAATAATAGAGTTAAAAAGTACAAATTTGATGAGATATGCCCATATCTATTTGATTTATCTATTCTCCAAAACCCCTTTCCACCTCATTTTGAGGCACCCAAATTTGAAAAGTACAAATTTAAAGGAGATCCACATGAACACATACAGGCATTTTTCATCTTATGTCAAGAGGGTGCTTATAGTAGCAAGTACTTACTATGACTATTTCTATGAAGTTTAGCAGGATAAGCTCTTGATTGCCTACTTAAACTACCCAATGGATCAGTTATAGATTGGAACAACTTACCAAAAAAGTTTGTTAACCATTTCTCATATAACATAGAACATGAATTAACCATTTTTGACTTATGTTAATCCAAGCAACATGATGGTGAAATTTTTGCCACATATTTGCAAAGGTGGAGAGCATTGGTAGGCCACTTTCAACATAATTTACCAGAAAAATAGTTGGCTGATATATTTGCATAGAATTTGAATCTTGAAGTTGTGCATAATCTATGGTTAGCTTATGCTAACTCATTTGAAGAAATTATTGACAAAGGAGTGTAGATTGAGAAGGATCTTATTGCTAAGGGCCTTGTTAAGATTTTTGCACAAGGTCAAGCATCTAATCAGACTAAATCACTGGTTCAAACAGTTATGCAAGATAAGCCTAAAGGCTTTAGAAAAATTAAAAACATGGTTGGAAATGGTGTAACTAAAATAAGACATGTACAAATGGTACAGGTATGCCTCCTCCAAATGTATAATTAACTCCCCCAAATCCACTACCTACTTTGTAGAGACAACCTCCACAAAGGACATTTCATAACAATTTTAGAGTCTTTAGCAAGTTAGGAGAACTGGTTGAAATAGTGTTAAAAAAGGTCATTATAGCTAATTTAATTGTATGGCTAGTATTAAGGCCATTTCCTCAAGATCAACCAAAACTAGATTGGCACAAAGAGAATGAATGGTGTAACTTTTATCATGTTTCTAGTCACGGTGCATATCATTACATTCAATTATGACATATTATTGAGGACTTTATTGACAGTGGTGAACAAGAAATTAAGTTAGACCCTAATCAAGACACAAATTAGGATATGGGAATCTACAAAGAACTCTTTCCTTGACATGATCCACCACCACCAAGAAATAATAAAAATGGTCAAAATCAAGGACAGAGGTAGAATCAAAATCAACAACAAGGTACAAATTGTAATGAGTATAATTGAGATCATAATGTCCATACTAATAATGTGGCTTATAACAACGTATCTTATGACTATAATAATACTATGGGATGCATTTCTACAACCCACATTACCATTGTTATTGTAAAACCACATGGTCAATCTCATGTTCCTCGCAACACGAGACCCATCATTATAGGGTCAACACCCTCTCCCCTAGTAATACCATGTCAAGTTTGCATCATCATGTTGATACTCTATTTATATGGGTTACTAGTCTTGAACAATAATACCTTTATTATAATTATAAAGGATCCTCATTGACCCAAAATTATAGAAATATAGTTAGATGCTCATGAGTTAGCATCCAAGGCCCTTTGCCTTCCTCTTCTAATTATGATAACTCCTTGCCACCTCTAGGTTGCGGAGTCATAACTAGATGCCCATGAGTTACCATCTAAGGACCTTCACCTACTTCTTCATAAAACCTAATGAGAACATTGTGAGAATGGTTCCAAATTTGAATACTATCCCAACAAAGACTAAAATATTTCAATCCATAATTCAAAGGCCTTATAGTCTGATGGATCAATTAGATAAAACCCCTACATAAATTTCTATATTAGACCTCTTCTAGACATCTGATGTCCATAGAACCATCTTCAATAAATTTTTTCAAGAGTCTATTGTGCCTAATGATATAAACCTTGATTAGTTCTAGAACCTAGTTGGACACTTGTCTTCATTTCAACAAATCACATTTGATCAAAAAGACATGTCCACCCTAGACCCAAACCATAATAACCCACTATACATTGAGATAATCATTTCATATCATAAGATCAAGTAGGTTCTTATAGATAATGGTTTAGGGATAAACATCATATCTCTTAAATTAGTATGATGATTGTATTACATGGTTAAAGGCATTCAACCATAAACTATTATAATCAAGGCTTATGATAACATTGAGAGGGAGTCATCTGATATAATTTAATTGCTAGTCATGGTTGGGTCTATTTATCATCACACATTATTCCATATTATGGATATTGAGATTCCTTATAACATACTTCTTTTTCATCCTTAGATCCATGAAGTATAGGTAGTTCCATATACTCTTGACCAATGCCTTAAGTTTCCCCATGGTGGGATTGAGGTTACTATTCCCACTTATCAGCAACCATATCAATATTGCAAACACTTGAAGCATATTTTTTTAATTATAACTATTTCCTAGGTTATAAATTCATTACAAATAATAAAAAATCCATCATTTCTCATCCATCTTCATCTAATTATAGAGACCTAGGTGATCTAGCCTCCACTTTGGCTGATCCATTTCCTACAGCTCTGGCCAAACAGGTTATTATTAAAGATGTAGGCATTTCCATGTACCATCTGAAAGATGTCATCCATATTTCAAAATTACCAAAATCCCCTAAAATATTTGGTAAGCCTAAAACTTCTCAAACTCCTAATAAACCCAATCAGATTTGGAAACCAAAGAAGAAACAACCAAAACCTCATGTAGCTTTTTTACCTATAATCACACCAAAGAAAGGTCAAGAGGCTTTTACTGAGGGAGATTGGCTATGTTTTGAAGGCCTTACTATTTTTTTTAGAATCCAAATTATCCTATTCCTAACAATATAATAGATCATCTTGACTATACAGGGAAAGGTCTTGGCCCATAGGTGTAAGGAATTTTAGAACCCTTATCAGCTGGAGTTATCAATTGGAATCATGGTCTCAAAATTAAACCACTAGAGGATGACCTCATGACATTTGATAGTGAATCTTCTAAAGTGATTAGTAACGAGACTCCTAATAGTGACACAATGTCCCATTATAGTCTTTTTTATGAGCTTGATGACTCATATTTGTTTGATTGAAATGCCATATTGACCATAATGCCTATTGGAGCTTCTTGTCCTGAAGTAAAAACCCATCCTAGTGGTGCTTCCCTTCCTAAATTAGGAAATTATATATTTACCATTGGCACTTCCCATCCTAAAGTAAACCCTCACTATAACCTATGCCTTTGCCATCGTAAACTCATAGATTGGGATCAGTAAAATTTGGTCATATGCCTCGATGAGTTCCAAAATGAAGAATTGATTGTAGAATACATGGGCTTATGAGATGAATTCCCAATTTATGATAATAAGTAGGGTTTTGATTTTTCATTATATTCTTCTACCTAATTTGGAGAAAAAACAAACTTTATTGGTCATAATAAAGAACAAACATCAAGATCTTCAGGTGAAAACCTCTTTGAGGCACTTGTCAATTAGGGAAAAAGTTAAAAAAAAAGACAAGCCTTTGAGTGAAAACCTATTTCAAGTGCTCCCAAGTGAAAAATTTTGCTCATCCCCTCAAGATGTAGACAGCCCATTTAGCCCAAGTTCCATATCTAGTACAAACATCTCTTTAGAACAACATCAAATATTTGAGTGTTTTGCTCTTGAGTTTCAAGAGATTTTTACCAATTGGCCTTTACCTGAGAAGGCAGATTTTTATTCTTCATATTATCTAGATCTTTGGGAAGAACAACAAGAAGATAAAATAGAGGAAAATGATCATGACTATACATTGCCTATAATTATAGAAGATGGATCCACACTCCTTATGGAGAGCACAACAAAAGTGAATTTGGTAACCCATGAGGATCCAAAAATTGTTTATCTTAGAGCTTCCCTTAATAAAGTAGAACATGAACATATTATATCCATTCTTAAGGATTAAATAGACATCTTTACATGGGCATACTCTAACATGCCAAGCTTAGACCTAGATTTAGTTATGCATCATCTTGTTGTTCACCCTGGTGCTAAACCAATCAAGCAAAAATTAAGAAAGATGCATCCATACATCATCCTTTTGGTTAAGGCTAAGTTGGAAAAGTTGTTAGGAGCCAATTTTATCAGACCACTAGACTACTCTAAATGGGTTTCTAACATAGTACCAATGAGTAAAAAGACCCCAGGCATACATATTTATACTAATTTTCATGATATCAACAAAGCATGCCCTAAAGATGATTTTCTTCTACCTAGCATCAACATGATCATTGACTCAACTACTAGGTACGAGATGTTATATTTAATGGATGGATTTTTTGGTTATAATCAGATCAAGATAGCCCCTGAAGATCAGCATAAGACCATATTTAGCACTATGTGGGGGAAATTCTGTTACCAAGTCATGCCATTTAGTTTGAAGAATGCTAGAGCCATATATCAATGTGAAATGACTATCATTTTCCATGACGTGATGCATGACATTGTCAAGGACAAGAGTTGAACATCCTAACATTCTATAAAGAATGTTTGAGAGGCTTCATGCATATAAAGTTTGCTTGAATCCTAAGAAATGTGTCTTTAGAGTCACATAAAGAAAATTGCTAGGGCTCATTATATCACAATGAGGGGTTGAATTCAACCTTTCAAAGTTCAATGCTATTATGGAAATGCCTCCACCAAACAATCTTAAATAGTTGTGAGGTCTACAAGGAAAGATCCAGTCTATATGCAGGTTCATTTCTCAATTGGTAGATAAGTGCCACCCACTTACCCATCTCTTAAAGAAAGGGATAACATTTTCATGGGATTAAGATTGTTAGATAGAATTTGCAAATCTTAAAACATACTTGGCCAATGCACCAATCTTACGACATCCAACATAAGGAAAGCCACTACTTCTTTATATATCAGACACAAAACATGCATTAGGGGAACTTTTAGCTTAGCATAATGATTATGGTAAGGAACATGTTATTTATTATTTAAGCTAAAAATTGGTAGCCTATGAACATAATAATATGCCTATTGAGAAGGCATGTTTAGTTATGGTGTTCACCACTCAGAAATTGTGACATTATATGCTAAATAATAAAACTATTGTTATCGCCAAGGTAGATCTTCTCAAGTTCCTCTTATCTAAAGTAGCTCTTCAAGGATGCATGGCTAAATGGATTATGATCCTTAGTGAGTTTAATATTTAGTACCAAAATCAAAAAGAAATCAAAGGACAAGTTCTTGCTAACCACCTTGCAGAAGCTCCTATTACATCCACTCAACCTCTCAACTTTGACCTTCCAGATGATTCTATCATGATGATAGAATAAGCATCACAAGAACTTGAATAGTGGACACTCTATTTTAATGGATCTTTCACATCATGATGGTCTAGAGCTGGCATATTGTTGATCATGCCATAGGGGGATTTGATCCCCAAAGCATTTCATATAGAATTTTAGTGTACAAACAATATGGTCAAATATGAGGCATTGGTTATAGGGATCCATCTTGATATACATTGGGATATTAAAATCTTAAAGGTCTATGGAGATTTGTATATAATCATAAATCAGGAAACTAACCAGTATCAAACAAGGGATGATAAGCTTGTTCCTTAAAAGAAAATTGTTGATAACCTCAAAACACATTTTAAATCTCTTAGTTTGAAAAAGTTCCATGAGTCAACAATAGATCTACTGATGCCATGAAAATAATTGGTTTTATGATTCAAATGTATGATAGTGCTAAAGATTATCAATTCTTGATTGAAAATATTCTTCAGTTAGCACATATTTTATCATATTTAGAGAGGATATGCACCATTGTTGATCTTAATCTCTCACTTGAGCTACCATGGTACCAAGATTTTTATAACTATTTCCATCGTCATGTATTTCCTGCCAACCTTTCTAACAACCAACAAAAACTATTTCTTCATCACTTAACATGTTATATCCTCCTTGGAAACATGCTTTATCATAAAGGCTATGATGTAACACTTATTCATTATTTATCTTTGGGAGAATCCAAGCTGGCACTAAAGGAGGTTCATAAAGGAATGTGTCGGGCCCATACCAATAGTGTATTCCTAACAAAGAAACTCCTTAAAATAGTCTATTATTGGCCCAAAATAGAGATAGATTCTTGTAATTATGTAAAGAAGTGTGTTCCTTGTCAGCAACATGGCAACTTGATATATGTGCCATCCTTACCATTGTAGCTGATTACAACACCATGGCCATTCTGAACATGGGGTCTCGATCTCATTAGGAAAATCAACCTGAGTCTTTAGATGGCCATAAGCACATCTTGACTGTAACTGAGTACTTTACCAAGTGGATTGAGGCTATTCCTTTCACTTATGTTATCAAGAAATAAATAGCCAAATTCATTCATTACCATATCATCTGTCGATATGGCATCCTATCCTGTATTATATCTAATAATGGTAGATCCTTTGTGAACCAAGATATGAAATCTCTTTGTGAAAAATTTAAGATCAAGCATAATAAATCCACTCCATATAAATTTTAAGGCAATGGATAATCTGAGGCATCAAATAAAACCATTCTAGCCATCTTAAAGAATATTATCAATGATGTTGGCCATAATTGGCACTTGTAACTATTTCTTGCCCTTTGGGCTTATAGAACCAATCATCACAACCCAACTGAAGCTACTCCATACTCACTTATTTTTGGCACTGAAGCTATCATCTTGATCAAGATTGAGATCCCATCATTAATAATATCACTGGAGTAAATTGAAGATAATGAAGACTATGGAGCCTCATGACTACACAAACTAGAGCTTCTTGATGGTAAGAATTTGGCTTCCCTAGAAAACTTACAGGCCTATTAGAATATATTTTGGAGAAGCTATAACAAACATATTCTCCCTCAAGAATTTGAGATTGATGTCTTAGTTTTGAAAGAAAACTAGAAGAATATGAATGCTAAACCCAAAAATAAAGGCAAGTTTCAACCTAATTGGTTAGGACCATATATTATCATAACAAATTATGGATCAGGAGTATATCAATTGGCTAAACCTAATGGTGAAGAAATTTTAGAGCCCATGAACATCATACACCTTAAGAGGTTTTATGCATGAACACCTTTGAATCATTGTCTACAAGACCCCTGACTTAGGGGCAACTTGTGCTATCATAATTTTATCCTAGCCTTTTATCTTACCTTGAACACATTTTATACTACCCTAGTCCACTTTTCATGATTCCTGATAGTAAAATCTTTGAATCCTTGGCACTTTGAACATATTATTCATCCCATTCTAGATGTCTCTCTTAGAGAAGCATATTCTTTGTTATGTCTAAGGCATGTTATAATCTTGAAAACTTTTTATACCTTGACCAATTATGATCTTGATTATGTCTCATGAACATTATGAACATCCTCAGCAACAGTTCTACAATGTAGTTCAACCAGGATAGTCTTGAGCAGATTTAAACAAGTGAACAAAAACATCTTCTTAGTCCTATACCATTGCTAGACTATTATAAATAGGTGAATGTTGATACTTATTTTTTACTTCAGGTTACACATTATTCTATATCACATTTTTTTCTCTTTATCATTTTATTAAGATCCTCACTCTCACTAATTTGTGAGCATGGGACATTACAGTCAAATTAGCTATCTTATTGGAACCTATACTCTCAGTATGTACATCTCCTCAACTAGATGGTCCCACCTTGTACATATTTTATCCCAAAAATACCAAAAATATTAGAAATACTTTGAAAATACCAAAAACATCAGAACATGATCCATAAAAGAACAAAAACATTGATTCACGCTTCTATACATTTGTACATTCTCATTCTACCATTTTACATTCTTACTATTTTTTAAGAACAAAAACACCAATTCATTTCATCTTGTCCCAAGATCTTATTATTTTTCAAGAATATAAACATGAGTTCATTTCATCTTGTCCCATGCACTTTCCATTTTTCAAGATCATTCTTTTTTGTCTCATCAGCGTCTTATTTGCCGGACCATTCTCATTTGTTTGTCGTATATTCCATTTCTTCTATAACATTAATCATGCTAGTTTGATCATCATTTTTCTTCTATCCCATTTCTTGAAAGAACTAAATTTGACCTAAAATTCATGTTGGAACATGCATCCATGGAACTATGTAGGCAACATCCACTTGTCTTACACATTTGGAGTCAAGTCGGCCAACCCCTTCCTTTTCTTCTCTTCCCCCATTTCTTCTATCATTGTTCCTCTTTAATTAGGGAACAATTTTTGTGTCATTATTATTTGTTATACTATGTTATAAAGAAACACCTTTACCACACATGCATGAACATTTATCTTTAAACCGCACTAACTTGGTTTTTATTTGTGTGTTTATTTGAGTTTTCTTGGTGTTTTGTTGTGTTTTCTTAGTGTTTTATTATGCTTTCACAACTCTCCTTTTATTTCTTATTTTCTATTTTTATTACTTCTTGTCTCATCTTGGTCTTATGTTTCCTTGATTGTTTTTTGCTTATCTCTTTTGTGTTTCAGAACATCTTGATGATTCACATGGATCTCGATTATTTATATTTTGATCCTATGTTATTACATTGTTTTTAGACCATTTTATTTGTTTGATTATTGTTGGTGTTTTTTTTTTCTATTTGATTTTTCTTTTCTCTTTTGTGTTCAAGAATGCCTTAATGTTCCACATAGATCTTGATTATTCATATCTTGGTCTCATGTTGTTAAGACATTCTTACCTTCTATTTTTAAACATTTTTGTTCCTACTTAAGATCATATCTTAATTTTGAGCTAGGTTCATTTATGTTTATCTTTTTATTTTTATTTGATTTTTGTTTGTTTAAATGTAAATCACTATAACTCTGGTTTTGGTCATTATTTTATCATTATCCTTAGTTATAGATATTCACATTTGAACTGGCTCAATGCAATTGGAATCTTATGTCATTCTAAGTTATTCATACTTATGATGCCTAATTTCTTTTTCTATAGCAAGCACTTTGTGCTCAGGTTTCAAAGTCTTAACATTAACATCAACTCCAATGAATGATTCTCAAGAACACTTTTCAAAACCTAGGCTCATGATATGGAATTGGGCTTCTAGGTCGCATGCATTTTAGGCTTCTTTGTCTATGATTAGATGTTCATCTCTTTGCATAAATTATAATTCCAATCAATTCTTGGTCATTTTTCATCATTCCTCATTCCATTCTCTCCCAAACTTGGATGAACTACATTGGCCTAAAGTTCATGTTGCAACATGAGTCCATGGAACTATGTAGGCATCACTCAATTTCTATTGAGGTCAGCTCAGCTATCTCCAATCTTCTTTTCATCTCTCTCATCACTTTGTGCATTCTCATATGCTTGATTTTATATGGCTTTCTAAGCCATTACACAATCACATGTATGTTTGTGCCCACTCACTTTAACCTATCTTTTCAGTTATATCTTTGAGATATTTTGCTTGCTAATTACCCATGCTAGGGCACAACATCTAAATAATGTCTGAATCAAATCAGCTCTACAAGGGAAAAATCAATCTTTATTCTTTATCAATGATCAAAATTTGCCATACTAGGGTAAAAATGTTTTATCATGATCACATTTGCTCTACTGGAGTACTTATTTTCTCTTTAGAGACCCTATTCTAGTGGTGTTTCCCTTCCTAAAGTAGAACACTCTCTCTTTTCCTCTAATTCCAAGCTCTCCACACTAATGCCTATGATGGTAATATTTTAGTGTGCAACTTATCTTGAGATTGATCAATGTCATAAGCACGCAACTTGTACTCTCAAATTGGGTACATTTATAGTGTGTCCCTTACATTTATGGATTGTATCTTTCCCATTCCCCCTATCTTTGGGTCCTATTATACCTATCATTATATTTTGATCATTGATGGTAATCACATGTGCAAGCATTAACTCATCTGGATGTGATCTATTACATGGGTTAACCTCTTACTTTCTCTCTCTTTGTGAGAGTCCATCCTTCTCTTTCATCCTAGTATGTCCTCTTGAGGGGGAATCATGGGTCTGTTCTAATTTCTTCTTGATAAATATTTTCTTTAAAAAGATGTTGCTTCACCTAAATGTTTCACTACGCCTTCTCAAATAGGGGGAAAATGTAGATATCCAATTCCTAACACCATTTGTGTTGAAATTGTCAATCTTACTTGAATTGCACTCAAATGCACATTTTAGGTCAAAATCCATAAAACACACTAAATGGTTTAAACTTGTCATTTATAAGTTACAATTTAGGTTAAAGTATCCCAAAATGGGGCAATGCAATTTATGGTTTAGCTAACTTTGATCAATTCCTTTCGAGTCAAAATGATGATTTTACCTTTTGTGCTATGGATCACCCTTTTCTCATAAATTCATTGGTAGACACCACGTACCTTTGTTATTTTGTGTTGGAAACATCTTAAATGGAAATACAGATTTGGTGCATCTAACATTACCTTATAATCCTTCCTGAGTCAAATTATAACTCAGTAATATGACTTTCTGACCATTTTGATTAATTCAGGGCCAATTTTCAAATAATTGCATAAATGTTGATTAACCTTATTTAAGGCTAATTAATCCAAATCAAGAGCTTAAGTGGATTTTACATGAGAGTTGTTGAATATTTATTTTTGAAAATTGATTTGTATTAACTACATCATCAGATGACATCATTTCTTAGGAAGACATCTCTGGGCCATAAATGCCATAAATATCAAGATTATGGGTCGCCCATGCCTCTTTAATGCCCCTTTTTCCAAGGTCATGAAGAAGATAATTATGAGTTTAATTCCAAATATTAGGATTATCCATGGCCACACACCTCAATATTGAGATGGATGGTCATGGTTGATCCTAACCAATCTCAAAAATATATAAATAGAGAGGCCATGGACATGAATTATAAGCTTGAATATTGTAAAGTTATAATGTTTAATTGTTTTCACAATCCTTTACATTTGATCATTGATTTTGTTTGATAGGCTAGTTTACTGATTTGGAATCATGATCCTAGGTTTTATAGAGTGTTCTTGAGACATTAGAGGATTTTTCCACCTTTTTTGACAAAGACAAGGATGCTTGATCAAGGGAGAATATTCTTTTGAGCCACATAGGTATGGTGAATCCATTTCAGAAGGTAATATTTGTTAGTGTAAGTTTTTATTTTTCCCTATTATTTAATTAGAGAATATTATATATTTGTGCATACATGGAGTTTTCCTACATTTGTGGGATAGGCTAGCTTATGTGGAGATGTGTGTCATAGATGTGTCATAAAAATGTCATAAGTAACTCCTTTGACTAGCTATTCCGGGTATGGGAGTTACTTCTCTATTCTTAACACCTTGTCACCACCTTTTGTGGAGGAGTTACAGTCTATTCTTGGGGTGCTTTGACCACCATTTGTGGAGGAGTTATTTACGAGCTCTCTTATATGTATTCTTCATTATGGCCATCTCATGTTAATCAAATATTGGGTTTTCTCCTATTTGTCATGTGCAATTTATCTCCTTGTATAATTTCAAATTGCTTTAGCATCTATGTGATGTGCACTAGCTTCATCTCGTGTGATCACGTCTCCATTGCATTCACATTATCTGGATTCTGAGACAACTCTGATATGGTATCAGAGCCACTTTGGTAATCGTGTGTCTAGTTATGCTATTAGTTTATTTTGAAATTCTTACTTTGCTTTCTTAGTTGTTTTTTTTGTTTAACTCGGTTGTATTTGAGAGTTTTGGTAGAGTTTCTTGAAAACTCATGTAAATCCATACAAAAACTTGTTAAACAAATAAAAAAATTACTTCTGTTGAGTTTCATTCAGATCTACCCTTTAGATATTTGCATTGAAATTTGCCGAGACATCTTGTATAGATCTGTTGTGGCATCAGCAAAGGCAGTGGAATTCTTTTTTTGTCATTCTGCAAAAAAAGAGAGATCTTTTCACATCTGGCTAAACTTTTTTTCTTCCAGATCTACACTTGGCATTGGTTTTTGCTACTTTGGCATTGTCTGGTAAAGGGAGGCGTTGATGTTTTTTTTGCTCTCTTGCATTGAGATCTGACCAGCTACACTTGGCGTCCTTTTACAACCGTCAGGAATTTTTCTCTAGTAGCTTGGCACTTTCAACAGCAGCAAAAAGTCTTTTCCAAGCAAGTTGGCGTCACATTTTTGCTCCTTGCATCAAATCTACACATTCTGAGCGGCTTGGGGACTCTTTATCCCACCTTGGCATCATCTTTTTTGCTGGAAAAGTGTTGTTTTTGGACTATAGCTAGAAAATTTGGTATATTCCACATTGATGTCCTTTTTTGGTGTTTTCTCCCCATTTGGTGGGCTCATTCTCTACTAAGCAATATTGGTAAAATCTGCTTTTGTCTAATTTCCTCATAATTATTTTGATCTTGTATTCATAAATCAGTCATTTGATTTTTTGAATTAAAGACAAATTGGAAAATTAGCATTTAAAAAAGTAGTTTAAAGGTTTTAAAAACTTGTATCTTCGACCTACGAAGACAAAGGGTGAGGCCCGGATTGGTAGGAGGCCAATTCCCCCTCACAAAGACCTCTTTTGGATTCCTCACTCGGTGCCGAGTCCAACGAGTGGTTGAAAGGCCACTTTCTCTCTCAAAATAGGCATTTTTAATGTTTTAGTGCTATTTTTTTTGCAAAATTACTAGTTTACAAGAAAATAAAACTTTAAAATCTTGCAAATGGTAGCTCAGATTCGAGTGCCGTCTTTTTAAAAAGTGCTTAGTTTTCAATTTTCCACAACTTAAGCTAGATAATTATAAAAAATGCACTAATTTATAATGTGCCAAAAATTTGGGTCTCCTTGGACACATTTTTGGCTAGGTCTGACGTCCTATTTGCTTGGGTTATTAACTTGACTTGTACAGATTGCTCTAAAATTATTTTTTGGTTGAGTCTAATGTATTTTGAGCATACACTTACATATTTGGGGGGGGGCTCAACATTTCAGGGGGGGTGTGATTGTCTTTCAACACTTTGTTTACTTCTGTTATCTTTCTCCTTTCTACATACTTTCACAAACTTGCAATCAACACAACTTCACCTAAATTCATATTAAAATGGATTATTTTTAACTTAAACCCCTAACACCCTTCAACTATCATGAATGAAAGGTTAAAATGTCAATCATTCTTAGAAGCAAAGGGTTGTATAGGATCACCATGGGTACTAAAGTAGAACCCATCACTGATGCTGAAAAGGTCAAGTGGTACAACCATAGTGATGAAGCCTATGGATTACTGAGCTTGTCTGTGTCTCTAGAACTTATCTTCCATTTATAAACCTCTAAGACTCCCAAAGACATATGGGACATCCTAGAAACCTTATTTGGGAAGCTTGATGAGATGAGAGGTCATGAGCTCAAAAATGAACTCATAAGTCTAAGTCCTAGCAACTTTGACACCCTACAGGACTTCTTCACTAAGTTTAAGGCCCTTAGATTGCAATTGAAAGAATGTAGGATAGAGAAGAAAGATGATCAACTCATCCTTTCTATTCTTGCAAAGTTAGGTCCAAGCTATTCAATCTTTGTCTCCACTTTCCATGCCACAAAAAGTGCCCTTGGCACTACATGGAAAATACCTTCTTTGGATTCATTGATTGCTGACTTGACTAGGGAGAAAGATAAGATAATTCAAATGGGAACAATGAAGTCTACTCAACCCCAAGCTTTGATAGCTGGAAATGGTAAGGATAAGACTTCAACAAAGGAGAAGAAGAAAAAGAACAAGGACAAGGAGAAGAAGAAAGAAAACAACAATCCTGCCAAAAACAACACTGAGTCTTCCTCCCCCAATGCTAAACCTAAGAAGGAGAAGGTTAAGTGTGCCTATTGTAAAAATACAGGGCATGATGAACACAAATGCATGAAGAAACAAATAGATCACCTAACTCATCTTCTAGAGAAGCACAACATAGGTGTTCCTGAGTCCATTAAGCAGAATTCATCTACCCAAGATCTACTAAGACAAAAGGCAAGGGTAAGGAGAAATAAAAGGGCAAGGCCCTCGTAGCTACAATAGCTTCTACATCTTCATGGGTCATTGACTCAAATTCTTCTCACCACATGGGCTCTTTCCTAGTTGAGTTTTCATCTTTAGAGCCTTGTAGCATGACTTCAATTAGTTTGGGTGATGACACATCAATTTTAGTTACAGGGAGAGGGTTAGTTGAAATGGAAGGAGGAACATTCAATAATGTTCTAAGTATTCCTTCTCTTTCAACCAATGTCCTATTAGTGTACCAAATCACTCACATTGGTCGGGACATGAGAGTTGAGTTTTCACTAGATTCAGTGGCTATCAGGGAGTTGCATAGTGATACTACAGTGGCAGTGGATAGGGCAGATCACCAAGCAATGTTATACACCTTCTCACATTTTGCACCTGATTCTTCTCCAACAGCATTGCTGACTCATTCAGATGGAGTTATTAAATTATGGCATGAGTGGTTTGGCCACCTTAACTACCGCTACCTTGAGCAACTTTACAAACATGACATGGTCATTGGCTTGCCTCGTGTCCAATTCTCAAAAGGACTTTGCAAGGGGTGCTCCCTTGAGAAGCATTCCAAAGAAAAATTTGACAAAGGCAAAGCTTGGAGGGCTTCACAACCTTTGGAGTTAGTCCACAGTGATGTATCGGGACCCTTTCCCAAACCATCTTTCACAAGGGCCAAGTACATCCTCACTATTCATTGATGATTTCTCTAGGTACACTTGGATATATTTTCTCAAACAAAAGTTTGAAGTGTTTGAAAATTTTCTAGACTTCAAGGCTCTTGTTGAGAAATAGAGTGAGAAATGCATCAAGGTTCTTTGAACTGATAATGGAAGGGAGTATATCAGCAATAGGTTTGAGCAATTTTGCACCACAAAGGGGATTGATTTGCAGTGCATAGTCACTTACAGTCCTTCATAGAATGGGGTTGTAGAACACAAAAATAGGTTCTTAAAAGAGATGGGTAGCTGTATGATTCACTCTAAATCCTTAGCACCATAGTACTGGACCGAAGCCATCAATTGTGCTTGCTACATTCAAAACAGGGTTCCTCACAAAGCTTTAAAAGGGATAACACCCTTTGAAGCTTGCCATAAAAGGAAACCTGATGTTGAGCACCTTAGGGTTTTTGGATCCCTAGCCATGGCCCGCATATCGAAGAAGAAACACAAAGATATGGAATGTCAGTCCAAGCCTTACATCTTTGTAGGATATCTAGATGGTGTTAAGGGGTATCGCCTTCTAGATCTGACTAGTCATGAGTTGTTCATTGAGAGAAGTGTCCACTTTCAAGAGAGTCCTAGAGACTCACAAATTAGCACTTCTCTCTCATTGAATCTACTTCTTCATGGTGATTCCTCAAATTTTGATCAACCACAATAGATTCCTAAGCCAGGGACATCTTCTTCTTCTTCTTCTTCTTCTTCTTCTTCTTCAAGTTCAGATAATGAGGACAGTGATGCAGAGTCATCCACCTCTAGTCAGTCAGAGGATGAGGAGTTAGCACCTGACTCACCCACTTTTGGGCCACTTTGGGCTAGGCAGACACTTGAGAGTGTTGGCACTTGGGCAGGAGATCCCACAGATGACAGACGTACTAGGGGGATTTTTAGAGAGATCCACATGCCTTCTTTGCCTCAGTTTTAGATCCACAGACTTTTTGATAGGCATCGAGAGTACCTGAGTGGGATAGTGCTATGGAGGAAGAATATTTTTCCTTAATCAAAAATCACACTTGGGACTTGACTTCACTCCATAAGGGAAGGAAAATGGTTTGATGTAGGTGGATATATCAGACCAAGTTTGCAGCAGATGGGTCAGTTGATAAGTACAAGGTGTGACTGGTCACTAAGGGTTTCTCACAGGTGGTAGGCATTGACTACTCAGAGACCTTTTCACCCATTACAAAGATGACTTCTATCCGACTCACCTTGGATATTGCCGCAACACATGGTTGGGATGTGCACCAAATGGATGTGAAGAGTCCCTTTCTTCACAAAGACCTAAAGGAGGAGATCTACATGGAGCAGTCACCAAGAGTCTATCTATGGCCTCAAACAGGCCCCTTGGGCTTGGTATGCCAAGATGGATTCCTTCCTTCTCACAGCGGGTTTCACTAGGTTCCATTCTGATCCCAATGTATACTTCTTATGGTAGGATGATTTGCTCCTAATTTTGGTTCTATATGTTGATGAAATTTTGATCACCGAGAGTTCTTCATCGACTATTGCAGCAGTGAAGGCATCTCTCCAGGATAGATTTGACATGATAGATTTGGGTCTATTACACTACTTCCTTGGCATTGAGATCTCACAGTGAGATTTAGGGATTTCTCTTGCATAGCCTAAGTATGCTCTTGACTTATTGGCTCAGTTTCACATGGCTGATTGCAAGCCATCTCTGACTCCCTTTTTATTGGGAGTCAAGCTTGAGGCTAATTGTTCTTTACCATTGGTTGATGCCACTCAGTATCGACAACTTATTGGTAGTCTCATATACTTGACTCACACCAGGCCTGACATATCATATGCAGTGGGACTTGTCTCCAGATTTATGTAGGAACCTCATGAGCTGCTTTGGAAAGCAACTAAGAGGATTTTGAATTACATATAGGGTTCACATAGATATGGGATTCATTATATATTTGGCATAGAGGCTGACTTAATTAGGTATACCGATTTAGACTGGGCTAGTGATTCATAGACTCGTAAGTCCACTTCTGGTTACAGTTTCTCTCTAGGTTTTGGTCCTATCAGTTGGTTTAGCAAGAAGCAAAATGTTATTGTTATATCATCCATAGAGGTAGAGTACAAGGGAGTTGTTAATGCAGCTACTGAGGCTATTTGGCTTTAGGGGATACTTTCTGAGTTTGGCATTCCTATCAGGCAGCCCACCATCATTTATTGTGATAACTAGAGTACCATTTAGATTTGCAAGAATCTAGTTCAACACCAGTGGATCAAGCACATAGAGATTCACATGCATTTCATTTGGGAGCTTATTCATAGTTACATCATTGACTTGATATTTTTCCAGTCTTCAGAGCAGGTTGTAGACATCTTCACCAAACCTTTCACTGAGAGCAAGTTCATGTATCTATGAGCTCCTTTTAGGGTGCGGTCCACATCTGCAGCATAATCATCTTTGGGGGGGCACTAGCCTCTTCATTTCTTTTATGTCTCTCTTTGGGGGGGATTTTTTTTCTACGGGTTTTCTCCTTTTCTCTATCTTATGGGAGATTGCATTTGTACATGGGTACCTCATCAGGCCTAGTTATCGAGACCCATTTTATATTTCCACACTACCCACCTAAGCTGCACTTGAGGAGGGGTGTTAGTGTAGGTTTTTATTTTTCCTTATTATTTAATTAGGGAATATTATATATTTGTGCATACATGGATTTTTCCTACATTTGTGGGATAGGCTAGCTTATGTGGAGATGTGTGTCATAGATGTGTCATAGGTGTCATAAGAATGTCATAAGTAACTCTTTTGACTGGCTATTCTAGGTATGGGAGTTACTTCTCTATTATTAGCACCTTGTCACCACCTTTTGTGAAGGAGTTACAGTCTATTCTTGGGGTGCTTTGACCACCATTTGTGGAGGAGTTACTTACGAGCTCTCCTATATGTATTCTTCATTATGGCCATCTCATGTTAATCAAATATTGGGTTTTCTCCTATTTGTCTTGTGCAATTTATCTCCTTGTATGATTTCAAATTGATTTAGCATCTATGTGATGTGCACTAGCTTCATCTCGTGTGATCACATCTCTATTGCATTCACATTATCCAGATTTTGAGACAACTCCGATAATATTATGTTTTTTTCTTTCATTTTGTTTGTTGTTATCCTTTGTAATTACCATAAGAATAGATATGCTTAGTTAGTTAGTTTTTTATTTATTTTTCATTATTTATGGAGTAATGTTTGACTAACTTGCTTTGTACTCCTCTCTACAATAAGAACTAACTAACATCCCCAGTATGTGAATGTAGGCCTAACTTGCACTGAAAAAAATGATAAAAGGTTTGTTGAAAGAATACAAAGATGCCATTACTTAGACATATGAGGACCTAAAGGTCTTCGACCCTAAGTTAATCACACATACCATTCCAATAAAGCCAAAGCATAAACATTTCAAGAAGAGATAGAAGCCAATTAATCCAATTCTATAGCCTTTAATTAAAATAGAAGTGTGCAAGCTACTGTATGTTAATATTGTCTTCCCAATCAGAAATTCTACTTAGGTATCTAACCTAGTACTAGTCAAGAAAAATAATAGAGAAATCAAATCTTGTGTTGATTTTTGAAACCTAAATAGATCATCATAAAAAGATAATTACCCTTAACTTATCTAGATAAAGTGATCTAGATAGTCAATGGACCTAAGATGACATATTTTTTGGATGGATTCTCAAGATACAATCAATTAGTGGTAAAAGTAGAAAATATAATGAAGACTACTTTCATAACCAAGTGGGGAACTTTTGCATAAAAAAGGATTCATTTTGGCCTAATCAATGTAGGAGTAACTTTTCAGAGAGATATGTACTTTTTATTCAAAGGACTAGTGGGAAAATGTATCATCATGTACATGGACAACCTCATAGTGTTTTCAAAAGATATAAATGATCATATGGGTCATATATATAAATTATTTGATATATGTAAGAGATATGGAGTATCACCCAATCTAAATAATATCATCTTTAGAGTTACTAAAGGGAAGTTTTTGGGCCATGTCATCACTAAAGATGGGATATCCATCGATCCATAATTGGTTCAAGGCATTTATAAATTGACACCTCATAATAATAATTAGTTAAAGTCTTTCTTTGGTAATATTAATGATTCATATATCTTCAAGAAACTTTTCTATTGTAGATGCAAACATAATCACAATCCCTTCACATCTTCCACAACCTAGCTCTGATTTGCAACATATCGTACATGATGTCTCTCAATATCTCTATTCTTTCTTCTTTGTTAATTTTTCCTCTCATCACCTTAAGGATTTTATTATTATTTACACAAACACTCATGCAAATATGTTATTTACATGCCATTATTTACCTATTACCACTTCAAATAATCTCAATGCCTTACCTCTCTAGTAATCCCTTCTTCTTTTCTTGTTAGTTATACTTGGTTCATAGGTTCATTTACTCATTAAATGATTTAAGGATTCACTATTTTTTTTTTCTTATGATCTTATTAATTATCATACTATTTTTATTATACCCCTCATTCAAATTACAAAACCTCTCATCACATCTTTCACAACCTAGACAACTTGTTCTCTTTTGGTAGACAATCCTTGTAACCTTTTTTCCCTCCTTTTTTCATTGGTACAGATGGGTATGGATTAGTTTTAAAAAAATAATGACCTTTCCTAACACCATATATCTTATTCTACCTATATATGAATTTTCTCAACCAAAATCTACTTGGAAGTCACCTTTTTAGTCCTTTTTAATGCTTTGTATAGGCCTATTAGGTCTCCTTTTACCCTGTGTTACACACAGTGGTGAAAAATTATACACACAAGTACCATAAAAGTATAAAACATTAAAAATATATATTCTAACCTTTAACCACACCTAATCATTTATTTTAATGAAATTTTAAGGGTGGATACTCTCCCTAAAATGGTTTTGGTTTTAAAACCCTAATACAGGGTTTGTAACATTCTAGGTAGCCTGAGAAGGGTTAAATAAGTGTTTTATTATTTATAACAAACTTAAAACCATTATAATTAATTATTAGTCTCTATTATAACCCTATACAACTCCTTTAACTATTATTTCCCTTCGTAGTAACTTGGTTCATCACTTTTGGACATACTTTTGTGTTTGACTGTAGGATTGTTTCAATCTAAGAAGGAACAACTTTGATTATTAGCATTTCAAATATACTTCCACCCACTATAATAGTTTTTTAAGTTATTTATAATACCAATTCACCTACATCACTTCATTTAATTTTTCTTTGACACCTTTATTTCAAACTTTAATAAGATTCTTTATTTGATTGTGTCATGTGACATAGTTGTCTACAGGTCTGGGTACATTGTCTATGAAACCTATATGTATTCAAAAACTTTGAGTCACATAAAGAATTTTAATAATATGTAAATGATAACTTAAAAATATATAATGTTTTTGTTTCAAATTAGTTTAGACATTATCATTTTCACATAGAATACATGCTCAGTCTTTCTTATCACAAAATACAAGCTTATAACAAGATCAAGAAACTTAAGACCACTATTTCAAGTTACAGAACAAAAATATCATCTTCATTTATATAAATATTTTAAAATTACTTAAATTATCATTCTCAAAATCAAAACATTGAATTATCTTAGTTATTAGAAGACGCTTATTTGATCCACATTCCTGATTCTTGATAATTTCATAAAAAATGGAGTATGCAAATAGATTTTTTCAATTTCTTAAGTTTACTCTATTATCCATTAAAACTCCTCTACCACATTTCTTATTCTCCACACAATCTAACTCACTATCCAAACCTCTACCTATTCAAAAATACTCCTACAGCTACCTTAACTACCTTTTGATTCCTCCAACATAGCAAAGGAAAACATATCATTAGTCTATTTTAGGTATAGTTAGGACTTAAACTCAAAATAAAATCTAAGTACTAAACCACCAAAAACATCCTAGAATACCCCTAACACACAAGGTCACAAAAATTTACCTTTCGTAAACATCAAGAAATTTTAGTAACAATTAAAAAAAATTAAAATATTTAAAATGATCATTTAAGCAAGAAAATACCTAAGTGAGTCCAATTTAAATGTTAAAGACTTCTATGACTCCTAACCATGATAAAAACACTCAAATGACCCTTATCAACTAAAAAAACTCAGATTTAAGACCATGGAAGATTCCCCTGCATCATACTACCAAGGGGTAGAAGAAACATTCTTTGAAAGTTATAACTAATCTTGTTTGATGTACTTTAGAGATGCTCTCCTTCTTACTAATTTATATTATTTATTTCTTGTCATCCTAGATCCCAAGGCCTAATTTAATAATGTAGACCTCCTTGTCTCTTGACTACTACTTTAACTAATCTCTCATGTAGATGTACATAATCTTTAATTCCACACTTGTCTTCTCTCTTTTTATCTTCATCCAAGTTATACCTGTAATGAACAAAAAATAATTAAAGAAAACATGTATCTCCTCATGCCCTTGAGGCATACTCTAACTCTTATCCTTGTGTATTTTCCTTGGTCCAAACACCTTCATGTGCCCTATATGGTTCATTTGTCATCTTTGCATCAACCACCAACTCAACTTGTTATTCTCCTTGTATGGTTTCTCCTTCATATATAACTTGTTCTTCATTCATAGTAATTGCAATTTCATCATGTAGAGTGTCTTATTTTACTTGAGTGCTCCTTACCTTCATAAGTTCTCTTATTTTAGACACCATTATTGCATGCCATAGGTCTATGTTATCTTTTGTTACTTCCTTCACCATCTCTTTATACATCTGATGAGGATCTAAGTTATTTTCCATTTTCAAGGCTTCATACACACTATAATAATCCTCATACCTTTATTTTTATATTGTCCTAATGCTTCTTTATCTTCCTTTACATCTTTTTGAGTGAGGATCACTTCATGATCCATAACATCTTGCCTCATATATGGTTGATCTCTTTGTTCTTCTTCTAACATCAAGACTCTATATTGAGCCTCTCATTCCTATTGGTTCCTCTTGAACACCACTTGATCAAATGCT
>JARHVA010000258.1:4427500-4452500 GCA_037957365.1 Torreya grandis
ATGATTTAAAAGGATGCATGATTGGTTTTTACAAATATTTATTCTAATTTTACTTGATCTTCTAGAATTGAAGTATATGTTATGACTTAATTAGGTTCTATTTACTCCAATATAGTCATGAAAATTTTAGAAATACCTTTCATTTCCAAATATTAATGATACTATTACATGTTAAAACTTGGATGGGAAATAATAAAAATATAAATGGATACATAACAATAGGGAAGTATTGATTAAAATAAGTTTTCTTATACACGTACCCAACTAATGGTGATTCCCAACCCTTCTATCTATTTTTTAAAAAACATCATCATACAAATTGATAGAAGATGGGTGATTCAAGTAATCTCTACCAGGGATATATATGTATATATGGTAGTATATCAATGCTTAGAGTGTAATTAGAGGTATCTCTATCTTGGCTATGGATGCACGGCTAGAAGTAGAGCAATGTCCAAGCTTCCCTTACTATTTGGTTATAAAATTTGAGGTCAAAATGAAACCTATAGTGATTATTCAGGTCTTTGTTAAAACTTTGATAACCAAGGGAAATTAATTTCAAAAAAAAATCACACACTCAAATCTAAATAATTAATATAGTATATGAGGAAGCAAGAGTCTTTTTAGGGTCTAGTTTATTTATTGTTTTCTTGATAGAGCTAAATTGTTTTTATGATGCATTACTAAGATTTTGGGTTCTTAAATACTTAGGATTATTTTACCTTCAAAGTTTCCATTTTTTATGCCCTAATACACAAACCCTATTTTAAAATCTAAATAGGGACCCACTATTGATTGAATATCTTAATTTTAGGCCTTGTGAAATAGAAGTCTATGATGTGGAATCAGAAAAGTATAAACTTAAGGTCATTTCAAAAAATTCATTATGTTTCAAATTTATAAGAGAATTGAAGCTATGCATAATCAATATTATATGATTCAATTTTTACCTTTGATTTTCCTTTAACTCATTACTTATGTACATGTTTGATTTACAATTGAATGGCTAACTAGGCTAATGTGTTATTATTTAAGCTAGTTCTTTGCCTATGTTATGTAATGAACATGTTATTTCATGCTTAAATGTTTCATAGGACATCCTAGAGCTCATATACTTTGTTCAAATGCCATCATCCCTCTCACCTAGAGGTGACATCAATAGAGTTCATTGTATGAATTATAGTAAGCTATAACTTAGTTATGAGTGGAGTATCAATATGAGGACATGTGTCCCTTGACCACATAAGTAGATAACAAAGACATGAATGTCAAGCCCAAAAGCATGAAAAAGATACTTCTATCACATTATGCTAACTAGGCATCTAAAATCATGTAAAATAATCCATATGGCAAGAAAATCCATGAAAATCACCATTATGAAATTCAAATGAAAATAATAGATAAGGAGTGAAAGCCATTGTTACCATTAATTCACATGAATTGATGAATTAATGCATTCAATTCTCAAGCCCAGCACATTCAAATAAATATAATTTGAATTTTGCATATCCAATCTAATCACATTACCTTCTAGCTATCAAGTGCAAATTTTGAATTCAGAGCTCTATTGTGACCAAGAAATTATATACTCTTCATATAACATGTATTTTCTACCTAGAGTTTCAATGACCTCCTTGTCTTGCACTCCAACTCCTTTTGTATATTCAATTACAAAACTAACTAAGTACACTAACATGATGTTTGATTAAACAAATATAAATCATGATTTCAAATATTACTCTATTATTTGGGATGAGGATGATGTAGTCAAGCCATACAAGGCTGAGGACTAGCTTTCAAATTTCACATAGAGGTATAAGGATGACTTGTTTGTAATAAAATTAGATGATATACATAACTCTAAAACCAAACCAAAGGTAATGCCCTATATTGAACTATTATTTAATTTATTTGTGAATGGAAAAATATATAGTAAATATTACATTTCAGACTTAGCAAGAATCTAATAGCATACATAATTGGGAACAGTTTCAAAAGATACTAAAGGATCCCTCTTCCATAAATTATCTATAGGAAAAATATAGTAAATTCATGGATCCTTTCAAATAACATCCACAACAAGTTACAAGAATGAGCTGGAAACCTAAACAACTTCATGATTCATGGCCCTATTTTTGTTATCCTTATTACTCTATTTAAACTAGGGGTAAGAATTACCATCACCCTGCTAAATAGAATATATGGTTTCTCAACCATTTATTATGTCAATGAGATATGGGTCTCATTATTGGATATTATCTTGACCTCGAACAAAATCATAGCCTTGGGAGAGATAATTAGATCCAATTTGATTTTATGAATCAAAAATCTAAGAAGATTACCAGATGGTAACTTCTATATGATGTCTTATGTGGTAGATATTGTGACTGCAACTGTGTATTCAACATATGAATAACCCTAGCAACCATATATATAATACCCAAAGAACATGATTTGTGATGGATTATGTGAGATGATAAATTTGAGAAATTGAATTAGATATGTTAGGATTAAGAGCACAATTGATTACCTTTGTATAAGCAACTAAACACAAAATTAAACCAGAAGTAAAATGTAACTAGAATTTAAAAACAACACAGAATATGAGAGACAATACAATCTTGTATTAACACTCTTCTAGAAGGAAATACAATGAAGAAATCACACTCTTCCCACACCTCTTGGGTGTACAGTAATTCTCCCTCAAGAGTTCTCTCTCTCACACAATCAATTACAACCACAACTCAACACTAAGTTGTTCCCTCCACCAGTCAGTAACAATGCTGCCAGTCCACCAAGTAGATATCCTTGATCTTGCACACCTGCAAATCAACTAATCTTACTTACCATGTAGATCTCCCCTGATCTTGCTACCTATAGATCAATTGATCTTACAATTGGAAGGATCTCTTCCTTGTCCTTGATTACAATACAGCCCTATGGGTCTCTTAAATAGATCCCATACAAACAATAATTAGACTTCCTAATTACAATAATTAGAAATGCAGACTCAAGACTAAAATTAGTATTTACATGTAAGCTAACTGTCCATCTAAAATTAGACCAATTCTGGAACCGTATGCAAACGCACACACACACACACAGGTTGCCGATGTCAATTCCTATTTGACTAATGTCAGCCAACCCATAACCAATGTCGGTTACTGCATAGCTGAATATGACCAACATCAGTTGATCAAATTGATGTTAGTTGCTCTGACACTTAGCAACCTCCTCCATTTGCATTAGTGAAGCTTTTAGCTCCACAACCTAACAATCTCCCACTTGGAGATAAACAGTGGCACCTGTACCTGTACCTGTACATCCTCTAATTTTGTTTCCTAGCTTGTATCCCTCTTCAAGTTCAATTTTGAAGACCAAAAAAAGTTGAATGAAGATTCAACTTCTCCTTTGTTCCCAGATTTGTTAACATACCTGTAGGGTTCATATCCTTGCTAGCCACCGTGATTGCAACAACCTTCTACAATTTTGAAATCCAGCTAACCATCGTACCACTAATAGTGAACACATATCCTATGGTGCTTCTCCTATCATCCAAGTAACCTTCCATATCCAAATCTACATACTCATGTAGAGAAGTGCTTGACCCTGCATAGCATGAATACCTGCTACTGGTCCCTCTCAGATACCTGAGAATCCACTAAACTGCTTTTCAGTGCTCCTTACCTAGATTAGCCATAAACTTGCTGACAACTCCCACTGCTTGGGTAATATCAAGTCTAGTACTCATGTACTCAACCTCATCATGTGATTTAGGACACTATTCTATGAACTATCCAACCATAGGTGTGCTAACCAGTTCTGCATACTACATATTGAACCTCTCCACTACCTTATTCACATAATCCTCTGGAGACAAAATCAACCTGTGACTTTCCCTGTCTCTAGAAATACTCATGCCAAAGATCACTGATTCCAAATCCTTCATGGCATACATGTGAGCTAATTTTACCTTTAGCTCAGCAAATCCCTACATGTGTGACCTTACAACAAGCATATACACTACATACAGTAATAGGATAATGTAGTGACCATTATCCAACCTGGTAAAATAATCACAATGGTCACATTGACATTGACTAAAGTCATGCTTTGTCATACACCTATCAAACCTTAAACACCATTGTCCTGCAACCTACTCAAGACCATATAACCTGGCCTTCTATCTCACCTGTCCATTCTCTCCTTTCTTTAACCTAGGAATTCATTCTAGCTGGCAACTCTACCAAATCTCCCATTTGGTTCTTTCCCAAGGAATCAATTTCTTCATTCATGCCATGATCCCACTATTTCTTGGATTCTACCTACATTTCCTCTTCAAAACTTCCTGGTTCTTGACCATCAGTGAGCAATAAGTAGTGTAAAGAAGGGGAATAATGAATTTGAGGCTTAATTACCCTTTTAGTCCTCCTCATGGGCATTTGAGACTCCTTGACAGCTTGTTGTCTACCCAAAATCCATTTTAATAGTGTTTAATGTCGATCACCTCTGGCCGACCTTAGTCTGCACCCGATCGATTTCGATTCCTCCTGATCACCGACGTTGATTCCCTGACTGACGTCAGTGTCTACCTGCCTAACATCACTGACTTTGGTCTACACATGACTGACATTGGTACTTGTTTGTTTGACATCGATTCTCACCTGATCAACATCGATAACTATGTTTTCCTGTGAATGATGACTTTTACCCGTGAGCTCACTTTGGATCATAACCTTATCCAAACTGCCCTACTCAGAATCATTCAGCCCCTTGAGCTGATCTCTATTCACCATCTTCTCCTTGAAAACCAAGGCTTTCTTGTTCTTGTCAAAAACATCAGATTTCCTCTTTATGCAATGAACCCGATCCTTTCTTGTAGCATCAGTTTCAAGAAACCTCACTTTCTTCTGTTGCTTACAAAAATCTTGATCTATGCTTTCTAAATCTGAACTCTTACCATTTGACTTAAGAACATGCATTCCCTTCTTACTCATGTGACCAAGCCTACAGAGCCACATCTTTGCATCTACATCTAAAGTAGATAAACCAAAAGGAGAATCAGTAATACAAGTAGATAGATAAAGAGTACCTACTTTCTTACCTCTTGATAAAACAAGTGCACCCTTGGAAACTTTCCAAGATTCCACTGTGAGAGTTATTATGCATCCCTCATCACCCAACTTTCCTACAAAAATTAAATTCCGCTTCAGGACTGGGACATGCATGACCTCCTTCAACACCCATGTGTTACCCGTCTGCAATTTCAGCTGCACTTTCCCTTTGCCAACCATTTGACAAGGCTTACCATCCCCTAAATAAATCTTTCCAAAGTCTCCATGGACATAATCATGGAAAAATTCTCTATTTGGGGTTGCATGGAAAGAGGCACCAGAATCTAAAACCCAAGATTCCACTTTATCCAAGAAACATATAAGAGCATCTTATGCAACAATACCTGCAACATCTGCTTCTTCATTTCCTTCATGTTGATCTTCTTTCAACCAACAATCTTTCTTTACATGCCCTTTCTTTCCACAATTCTAGCAGATTATACTGCCATACCTAGATCTAGATCTCCTGCCTATCTTTGACCTTGATTTCCCTTGCTTGCTCTTCTCTCTTTGCCTTCCCCTGCTTTCAACACTTAAAGCATTACCTGATGATTCCCCTGTGCTTTTCCTACAAATTTATTCATTCAAGATTACACTAACAACATCATCAACTTTCAAGATTTTTGAAGCAGACGTAGTATTACTAACTGCCATTACCAAACTATCCCAACTTTCAGGTAAAGAGCATAAGATTAAGAGAGCCTTAATTTCATCATCAAAATCTATATTGATTGAAACTACTTGATTTACTAATCCATGGAAATCACTAAGATGACTATGTACCAATCTGCCTTCCTGCATTTGCAAATTAAATAATTGCTTCATAAGAAATACCTTATTCAAAGCTGAGGGTTTTTCATATAAATTTGCCAAATATTCCATTAACTCTATCATTGTCTTTGCCTGTGATAAGTTGGAAATCACAAACGATGCCAGGCTCAACCTTATAGATCTCAGAGCCTTCTGATCAAGAACATTCCATTCTTAATCTTTCATATTTATGGGCTTGCATGCAACCCCACCCAACGGTAAGTGTAGATCTTTTTGATATAGATAATCTTCTATTTGCGTTCTCCATAATTGATAATTCTTGCCATTGAATTTCTCCATTCTTATCTTACTTTCTTCTACTATTGCTTTACTCCCACTCAAATAGAAACCCCTGTGAGTGACCTGTAATCAACAAACACTAACTTACTCTAAACCAGGCTCTGATACCACTTGTTAGGATTAAGAGCACAATTGATTACCTTTGTATAAGCAACTAAACATGGAATTAAACCAAAATTAAAATGTAACTAGAATTCAAAAACAACACAGAATATGAGAGACAATACAATCTTGTATTAACACTCTTCCAGAAGGAAATACAATGAAGAAATCACACTCTTCCCACACCTCTTGGGCATACAGTAATTCTCCCTCAAGAGTTATCTCTCTCACACAATTAATTACAACCACAACTCAACACTAAGTTGTTCCCTCCACCAGTCAGTAACAATACTGCCAGTCTACCAAGTACTCAAAGTACTCTAAGTAGATCTCCCTAATCTTGCACACCTAAAAATCAACTGATCTTACTTACCATGTAGATCTCCCCTGATCTTGCTACTTGCAGATCAACTAATCTTACAATTGGAAGGATCTCTTCCTTGTCCTTGATTACAATACAACCCTATGGGTCTCTTAAATAGATCCCATACAAACAATAATTAGACTTCCTAATTACAATAATTATAAACATAGACTCAAGACTAAAATTAGTCTTTACATGCAAACTAACTGTCCATCTAAAATTAGACCATTTTTGAAAGTGCATGCAAATGCACACACACAGGTTGCCGATGTCAGTTCTTGTCTGACCGATGTCAGCCGACCCATAACCGATGTCAGTTATTGCATAGCTGAATATGACTGATGTTGGTTGATCAGATCGATGTCAGTTACTTTGACACTCAACAACTTCCTCCATTTGCATCAGTGAAGCTTTTAGCTCCACAACCTAACAAGAAATGCAAATTATATCCAAAATAGCCAAATCTATAATTTACCATTAAAATTGGAAACAATTAGATCAAAATGCAATAAAATGAACATTTAAAACAACATTCTAATCTAAATCTGAATTTTCCCAATCAAGACTCAAACAAAAGGACTAAAGATTATAGATGGAGATGCTTACAAATAAACTCAGAATTTCAACATGATACTAGCTTGATCAAAAGAACTAGATGATAGTTTGATAGATTTAGTTGATAAAATATTTTAGCATGAAGGATCATGAATTTTCTAATTAGATTCAACAGAAGATGACCTAGTTATTTATAAATAGGTAGGAAGGAAGATCAATGGCTAAAATTTAAAGTTAGATGTAGGAAGATTAATAGTGGATAATTATTCAAGGAATTAAAAATTCCTTGGATGATTCTAGAGGAGGAATGTTTTAGAGGTATAAATCTCTAGAGTCTTTATGGATGTTTAATCATGATTAGTGGGTGATTAGTCATATGATTAAGGGGTTCAAGAGAGTCTAGGGGGTAGAATTGGAGGAAAACCCAGGAGTAGGAAGGTAGGTGGGTTATGGGAATTTTAAATTCAAAAATATTAGATGAGTGGGATTAGTTAGTATATAATGAGGACTTAGGTGGATTAATTAGTTTTTGGGGTGATATAAGGTTAGTAAATGAAGAATCAAGAAGGGGGAAAATGAATAGAGGGGTGATATTAGGATAAAATAGATAGAAGGGGAAGCATTAGATGAAATACAGTGAGATAGATGCTTATTGGATGAAATTAGTGACATATGAAAGTGAGAAAGTTTAGATGCATACATGAGATGGAAATTTTGAACAATGACATTTGGATATCAAAATCAACCAAAATATACTCAAAACATCAATCCACTATTAAAATTTAGAGCCAAAAGGATCATAATGTATTAAAAAAATGAATTGTTTATACATGCATCACAATATTTTAGCCAAATTCTCTAAACCAAGATCAAAACAAAAATATACTAAGTGATTTATGGATAATGGATTGCTTATAGACTTAGAATTTTAGCATGGTGTTATCTTGACCAAAATACTTGGATTATAGTTTGATAGATTTAGTTGATAGAAAATTTTATCATGAAGGATCATGGATTTTCTAATTAGATTCAATGGAGGATGAGCTGGTTATTTATAGAGAGGGAGGAAGGAAGATCAATGGCCAAAATTCAAATTTGGGTGTAGGAAGATCAATGGTGGAGAATTATTCAAGGAATTAAAAATTCCTTAGATGATTCTAAAGGAGGGAATGTTCTAGAGGTAGAATTGTGGATGTTTAATCATGATTAGTGGGTGATTAGTCATATTATTAAGGGGTTCTAAAGAGTCTAGGGAGTAGGCTTATAGGAAATCCTAGGAGTAGGTAGGTAGGTGGGTTATGAGAATTTTTAATTACCAAATATTAGACAAGTGGGATTAGTTAGTAGATAATGGGAACATGGTGGATTAGTTAGTTTGTGCAGTGATATAAGGTTAGTAAAGGAAGAATGAAGAAGGGGGGAAAATGAATAGAGGGGTGATATTAATATAAAATGGATAAAAGGGGATGAAGTAGAAAAAATAAGGTGAGATAGACTATTATTGGATGAAATTAGTGACATAGGTAAGCAAACAAGTTTATATGATACAAATTCAATGTCATTTATGTGCATAGGTTTAGAAAACAAATGAAAAGGTTGACAGAGAATTTTTACCTTATGGTACACCATGCCATATATGAGAGGAACATGCCAAGACTATCAAATCCTATAAAGATGACTATTCAAAAAATGAGAAGCTACTGGGTTTATCCTAAGTGTACTATAATTAAGATAGAAGGTACCAAGCCACACCCTTTATACTTACCCTAAATTATTCCTAAAAATTTAATAAGTAGGAAATTGATATTCAATTAGTTGATAGTGCTGATGTTGAGTTATGAAGGGTTAAGAAAGCATTTATCCACCCACCCCCTCTCAGCATTGGTCAAATACAATATACAAGGTAGGGGCACTTCCAATCTTTTGGAATAATAAGGATGCATTATGGATTGAAATGGGCACCATTTAGGAATTTGGACCCTTGGAATAATGTTAGGGATAATATCAAGAGATATGAGAGGAAAGTGAAACTCAACTATGGGCACCAATCCTATAGTCATGAGAATGTGTTCATGGATGAAGAGGATGACACTGAAGTTAATATCAAGATGCACAGGGTAAAAATGCCTATGATTGTAGCACAAAAGATCCAATATGATCCCAAAATTACTAAGGAATATTTTAAGAAGATGGAAAAAGAACATTGGTTTTATAAACCTATTCATAATAATCCTCCTCACATAGAAACAAACATATAAGAACAAGCTAGCCCATCTAGGGAAATAGAGGTTGAAGGAAGAGTTGAGACTGCTACAAGATCCCTATATATTCAGTTGTTATTTCTTATCCTCAACACATAAATGATGTGGATAAACCTATAGGTTCAAGTGGAGAAGTTGGGATATTATCTGTATTACATCTACCTCCCTTGATTATAACATGAGTTAGTCTTTTTGCTTTCTTGTCTCATGTTTCCAATATTTTTCATCCTAGGTCACCCCATATTATGACAACACCAAAAATTATAGTTCCCCAATATTCTAAGTGACCATATTCACCTCCCATAATTCTCTTATTGGTCACTCCCACTTCATTACCACCTGTTACCACTAGAGTCCCTTCATCTCCCACTCTACCTTCTATAGGGCTAACTCCTATTATTTCTAAACCACCAATTACCTATAAAAGGAAGTCAAATACTCCTCCTATCTCACCCAAAAATGTGGAAGTAGATGGGAAACATACGAAATTACCTATAGAAATGGAGGATGGAATAAAGGGTAGACAAAGATCAGACCTTATTAAAATTTATGATAGTGAAGAAGGGAAAAGATGGGTTACTGAAGAAGAATGGGTGTCCAAGACAAAAATTGAGGAAACAAAGTATTTTTATGATAAAATTGAAACATATGAAGAGGATTAATGAATAACTAAATAAATTACTCAATCTATAAGAACCAAGATATTAGGTGAATGTGAGGAGGCTGATCAAGGATATGTTAGTGTTGACCAAATTTGACCTAGTAGGTCAAATTGGGACCCCTATAGGTAAAAAATTGAACCTTAGATGGTTTAAGAGGTCTATTATTATTTCATAGGGTGTATTATAGGTCATTTTATGTCATTTAATGCCACATTAGCCTTTGTCTTGGTCATTTTCAATATTTATGTCTTTTTGAGTCATTTTGGGGGTCAAAATAGAGTATTAAATGAGTTGTATGGCCTCATTTGGAAATGTGAAGGATTAAAAATGTTATTTCATTCACCATGTGTCCTAATAAGTCTTAATTAACTATTTAGAAATTAAAAGTGACAAGTTCTTTAGAAGAAAGAGCAATTTTCTTAGAAAAAGGAGGAGTTTGGCACTTGTACAGCCCATAAGGAAAGGTGAAATATGGGATAAGGTAATGGAATGTATATTAATATTCATAAGACACATTTAAATTATTTAAGTACTCTGAAAGTGTCAAATTTGAGCTAAAACCATTTTGCTCCTTCTTCACCCTTCTATGCACACAAAACTAGTTAGTAGGTTTGTACTTGGTACAACTAGTAGTGGAGGTTTCAGACAAATTGATATTAGGGGTGTATTATAAACTTAGTAATATTAAATTTGATTTTATTTTAATAATAATGGTTACCTATGCTTTATGAACCATTCCTAAGAAGTTGACCTATCCAATTTACTTGTTAATTTGTGTACCTTATAGGTTTTACTTTGGTTTTGAGAGTTATGTACAATCCAGATGCTAAGATTGGTTCCAAGTGGACTTATCCTCTCATTATTTACATTCTTATTTTTATTCTTTCAAATATCTCATGGGATAATTAGTTTAGATTGTAGGTTGATTTTTTAGGTGGAATGGCAATCAAGTTCACTACATACAAAAGGTTATATTCTCTCCAAGGGAATCATATGAATGAAATATGATTTTTTCCATGTTTAAATTCCATAAATACCACCTCTCTTCCATTTTTTAACTTGAAACATTAGACCTTGATCACATACTCATTCATTGTAAGCTCACAATCAACTTTCTGCTTGCTCTCAGTTACAACCATGATGTTTGAGATCTAATCATGTTTATAGATGAGAAATGGAGACTCTAAAAGGTGTTTGTCATGTTATGTTTGTATGAATAGTCATATTAGACACCCCAAGTAGAATAAAAGGACCTTGATGATAGCCAATGATAAATATATACACAGTCAACCATGAATGAGCATACACAAGTGCCATGAAGGAAGGTTTCAACATTGAAAAGGAGGTGTGATAACTTGTCTTGAGATTTGAAACATCATAATTTTTAATTTAAACACCATGAGGAGAGACTAATTAAATATAAAGGTAGAATCCTGTGCACATTAATCTAATTCTACCCATTTCTTGTATACATTAGAATGACCACCTATAGGAGGCACTAGCAAAAAGTTAAAAATGTTGATTAGAGAGGTTTTGATATACTTGGAGTCTTTCATGAGGTTTGTAAGATTGTTTGATAGTATTAAAAACATGTTTGAGGCCTGATATTGATAAGTGAGAATGAGAAGTCATGATCAAAGGTGAAGAGAATGTGTTCAGGGATCAAATCCCTAAAATGTCAAAATAGAGGTCTGGGACATTTTGTGAAAGTCATATAATAAGGTCATAAATAGTTTTTATGCATCAAAATGAATTTGCCTTGGAGCCCCCACATATGAAAAGAACTATACAAAAGATGGAGGGTAGATGAATTAAGGAGGATGGTTTTTGGGAAGCCCAAAGTTTTAATTTTATGCACTGAACTTAGGTAGTTATCACCTATAGGTTTGAGCCCAAATAGACTCTTCACCCAATGTTGTAATACCAAACCATGCCTCTATGATTAAACGATTTTATATGGTTGAAGAAAAATTTATTGATCTAAGGGTAATTTAAATAAGGTTATAATTTTATGTTTTGGGTCCCATACACACCTACAAGTGTGCCTACTCCCAAAACTATACACCTACAACTAACTATAGATAGGTACAGTCTATGACCTAGGCTTAAGCATGGAGATTAAATAGGTGAAATAACTTTAAAAGCCTAAAAAATTATTCTTAAGACCATATAGGGTCATCATGGTTTGCATAACATGGGTTTTAGGAATAAAATCCACCTATAGGACCCTACATAGTCAACTATAGGTGATTGTAGATAGACAGTGAATTGAAACATGACATCTAGGTGTTAGTATTACATAATATCAAGGTGAAAAAATGAGTCTAAATCATTTTTAAATTATAAAATAAGTTTAAATAAATTTTCTATACATTATCTCAATCTTAAAACATACATGATCACCTATAGGTATGATGCATTGGAGCAAAACATATTCAAATCCTGCACACAATCCTGTGAGTTCATGTTGTATGTAAGGTTACATGGAAGTATAGAGTGATGAATGGATTTTGAATACATAAATAATAATGATAGGATTAAATAGGCTCTCATAATATTAAAACCATGCATATAATTGACTCAAAAAAATCAATGTACAACTTATTCCCAAACCCTACAGATAGTCAACTACTCCATAAGTCTGTCTTAAGATTCAATGCATTTGAGGGGTATAAAATCATGATAAAAGAATAAAATATTGCATATATAATTTTCATAACTTGGATAATATAATAATCACCATTATCTTATAAAATAGAGGAGTGCTCTTTATTTTGTCTCAAATAGTGGGCACTTTCTTTGTGCATAAACCATGCAGTTTTGGAAAGTAGGGATGAAAAGTGGAATATAAGCTGATTATACATTTAAAATAGGTGTGGGAGGTTATAAAACACATAAAAAACATGAGAACCATCTCACAGAATAAGCTAATCTAATAGGATGGTCTGGATTGCCAAATATGCATATAGGTCTATTAGGCTTGAAGAGACCTAGAGCCCAATTGGGGGTCCAACTTCACTTCCCTACCTTAGTGAGATTTATAACATATTAGATCATGTTTATAAGATGAAACTATATATGTTTGATATATTTGGATGCAAAGTAAGCCATTAAGAATCCATTTTTGGGCTTTAAGACAACTTAGGCCTGTGTAAATGGAGAAAATAGCTCGAAAAGGAAAATTTGAGTGCTTACATCTTCTCTGAATATTTACATGGAGATCCAATAAGTTTCAAGATGTTAAAAATGGTAATGATAATTAATCTTGTGTAATTGGTTTGTAATTCCAACATTGCATCTCTATGAATAAAGCTTAAGAGACTAAAGCACTCAAAACCCTCATAAACCCTGGATAAGGACCCAATTGGGAAAATTAAGCTAGATAGATATCTTAATGGAGAAAAATGACATGTAAATTAATTGGATGATACAAGGGAATATCTATATATCATTATAATCTAATTAAATTATTTACTATCTATATATATAGGGTATAAAATTGCTTTTCTTAACTATTTTGTGCATTGTATAGGTTTTAAGAGGTTTCAAGAGATGAAATCAACTTTAGAAGGAAGATTGAGACTTAAGATAACTCCTAATTTAAATTTAATGCTTCATAAAAAATCCTAAGTATGCCTAATAGATCTATCATATCAGCTAGTCAGAGTTGGTATAGTGAACATGATGGTGATGAGTGTGAAAACTTCAAGTATAAGACTATTTAAGGTGTGCCTAATGAATCTAAGGTCATAGATGGTCTTAATACATGTCATACACTCTCTTTTATGTATTTTCATGGGAAAATAAATCCATTTTGGAATATAAGTGTATAAGGTGTGGGAAAGAGGACATTTTTTGACTATAGGTAGTGATGTCTCACTTCTAGAAGATTCAAGATGATTAAGAATGTAGCTAATTCATGGAGAAGAATGTTTAAAACCATTCCCTCTTAGTAAAATCATGATACCTATCCCTAGTTATTTTTGGGACATTACAAAATGGGTGAATGATGTCCATCAAAAGGAATTTCATGTCACATTTCAAGAGTTTCAGTCCTTAGATTGACACTTGTGCTTTTTGAATTTACATAATTAGTTTCAAATTATCTTCTTATGCACATGTAACTCCTTCTCTCAGCATGACAAGTGTTCTTGTGACTTTTGGAATTCTTCCTTATCTTCTCTTTCTCAAGTTATATAAGAACTAGCCATTTTGGTCTTTGTAAAATATGATCTACCTGAGTATGGTGAAGCCTTGCTCATTTACATATGATGGATAAATAAAGACTACTAATTTTAACTCTTCTATGACTATTCATAGTGTTTTCATTTGAATGGTTGATCTTGATTAGTGATGAATTTTGTTTCCTTATCATTATTATTTCATTCTCTCACCCATTTATAGCTTGAAAGCTTTTTCTTGCAGGTCATTTGAAGTGTTCTATGAAGTGTCAAGGTTGAGTGAGTTAGTATATTAAAATAGTTCCATTTTAGGCCTCTTGTCTCATCTTCCTAGCCTAAACATTCATCACAACCTCATAATGACATAATAATATGAGAAGATTTATATTAGAGAAGTGTATACCTAGTTATTCTCTTGGTCTCATATGTGACATGAATTTGGTTGGTAGTCATCAATAAATTTGGTGTATCACATCCTTTAGGATAGTTTACTTTCAATTTTTCTCTCCCTTTTCCTTATAAGCATAGGTGTAATAGTGATCCAAAAGTGGTACATCAAGGGAGATATCCCTATCTAGAGATTCACCTCATTCTTAGGTGACCCATAGCCTAGAGGTATTTAAATTTTGCCACTTAGATGAGGAGAGTTTAGACATCTCCTCAAAGGGTACAAACCCAAGTGACAATAGTTTTTGGCATGCCTAGTGGGACTTGTTGTCCAAGAAGTTGAAAGATTTTTGGTGTTGTCTTTCAACACATCAGGCTTTGGAGGCATCTATTCAAGCATAAATGGTGACTCTAAAGTTACATCAATTGGTTAAATAGCCTAGGTTTTCCTTTTGAAGATTGTTGGTAATTTGTCTTTGTGTTATTGCTTCTTAATGAAGTTTCATGGCTAGTTTTGGTGTTGAGTATTACTTTACACAAGTTGATGAGATATCTCAATCTTATGGCATTTCATATCACCATTTGTATGATTATTATTAGCCTTATCATGATCCTTTCCAACTCTAGTATGCCCCTTATCAACCTTGTCATGAATTATATCAGTCCTATAACCAACCTTCTCAATATCTTTCTCCTCCTAGTCAACCTAGTCACTTCTCAAGTTAGTCCATTTAAAATTTCAAGTAAACTCTCTTGGGATATGAGATGTACATGATAGATCTTGACACACAAATGGGACATAGCCAATATGTTCCTAGTCATCTCATTCATAAGGTGAGATATGAATTAGAGCTGGTTAAAAGAGAGTGGGCACCTATTGAGAGAACAAATTGGCAAAGGCTCACAAGTGAGATGTTAGATATGAGTGCCTTGGTTTCATTCTTAGAAGAAAATTTAAGAATTCATGAAGAGCATCCTCACTAAATCTGTCAGCCCTCATATCCACCTCCCCAAAATTGCTATCAATTCTACTTGAATCCTACTCATGAACCCAATCAAGTTTATCAAAGTCAACTTTTCCCCAATCATTTGGAGGAAAAAGTTGGAAAGACAAACCTTATTTTTGAAGAAAACCTTGATAGGTATATTTATTTGGCCAATAATCATATTAATCTATCCATATCATTAGCAAAGGAAGTGGAATCTAATCCCTCGTTTCCCTCTCCATTATATCCCCACCTTAAGAAAATACTTCTAAATATGAAATCCAAATTTGAAGATAAGGTGGAAAATCTAAGCCTAAGGAGATCCCAAGTCTCTTGAAAAATTCACCCACTCCTCAAATTATATCACTAACTCAAGAAGAGACTTCTAATCCTAGCATCCTAAGATGGAATAAGGTAGTGGAATCATGGGGAAAGAAAGGGGGTAAAATCCTAGATGAAAAGTGTGAAGTTGAGAAAGAGCTTGATCTTATGCAAGCCTGTCCCACCATTCCTCAAGAGACCTCTTGTTTTCCATAGTTGAACTCTTTTAATCCTTATCCTCATGAAGATGCCTATCAAATTCAAGAGATATTTTTACAAGATAACTTAGCCAAGTAAATTGAAGAGCTAAAGTCAAGGATGAAATTGCTAAGTCAAGGTGTGATGGAAGGTTTAGAGCCAAAAGAAGATCCTATGTCTAAACACACCACATATAACCTTCCTAAAAAGACTTTTCAAGTTTAATAAAGTTTTAATGAAGTGGTTTTCAAATGGAAGGAATAAAACCAAGATATTTTAGTCCAAGGTTTGCCTTCCCTTCTTCAAGAACTCCCAAAAGGATCCCCTACAATTCATTCTTAATTTGATATTGAGTTCTATGTTCCACCTCCACCAACAAGTTAATCTTGTCCTCACCCTATCAATCTTTAACTTTATGGACCTATGGTGTGGGAACCTAAATAGGAGTATTTGGTTGATAATAATTTAGATCTCTTACTTGAATAAAACATATCTCCTTGGCAGCCTCATTGGGATAAGTCACCTGATTATAAGATGCCTAGTCTTGGCATCACCAAGAATGAGAAGGAAATTGAGGATCTTGTAACCCTTGATAACCAAAATTAGATTATAAAATTTGATATACAACCTAAGAGTCCTCAAGAGTTTCCAAATTTTGAAGAAGAAATGAGTCCTTGTGTTGATTCTTCTTATTGTGTTGATAATGAAGAATGCCTTCCTTGTGTCAAAGAAGAAATATTAGATGAAGTCCTTTTGGAATATAAATAAGAGGATGAAATATCTTATCTTTTTTTTCACCTTAATGATGCTGATCAAAGATAAGATAAGGACTTGTAGTATTAGTTTATAAGCATTTGCAATTAATTTGAGTCTATCAAGGGGTCTACAAATTCCTTAAAATTGACTGCAAGTGATGGTAAGCAAGATGAAATTTTTCAAAATGTCATATATGAGCCATATAAAACTTCACCCCAGACTCTGAAGGTTAAAACAAGTTTCTATTGGCCTCAATATTCCAAAGAACAAGAAACTACTCCTCTTGAAATCATGCCTATAAAAAGGATGTAACTTGATCATGAGATGCAGAGTAGGAAACAATATGAGTTATGTGTAGAAGGCTAAGAGGAATAAATTTAAAATGGAGACCTATCTGAAGATGGTCTACTTGAGAGCATAACAAGTGAAGTTCCAAAAAATAGGTCTAATCTATCAAGTATCCAATCCAAAGACTAACATGCTTGGCACTATGATTCATCTCATGAACAAGAAGATTCAAGGAACTTTCCTTTTGATCCTGGAAAGGAAGTTTAATTAATTTTTAGTTTTAGATAATGGTTTGTTTTTATAATTTACCTAAGTTCTTTGAGCACATGTGTGTGTGTGTGTGTGTGTGTCTTTTTAGTTAGTTAGTTTTATTTTGTGTGTGTCCTTTATTTTATGTGGTTAAGGTAGTCAATTGGTTTTATCTTGATCAAAACTTGTTAATTGTCAAAGTCCCATTTTTGTGTTTCAAACTTTAGATGAATCCCTAATACCAATGTATTGATAAGGCTATTGGTCTAGTTAGCATGGCAGGCATGCTACCCCTATGAGTCATCAATTTGGGACCCTTATAGGTAAAAACTTGAACCTTATATGTTTTAATGGGTATATTATTATGTATTAAGGTGTATTATAGGTAATTTTATGTCATTTAAAGTCACATTAGCCTTGGTCTTGGTCATTTTCAATATTTATGTCTTTTTGATTCATTTTAGGGGTCAAAATAGAGCATTAAATGAGCTTTAAGGCCTCCTTAGGAAATTTAAAGGTTTAAAAACGTGATTTCATGCCCCATATGTCCTAATAAGTCTTAAATAATTGTTTCTAACTAAAAAGTGGTAGGTTATTTAGAAGAAAGAGCAATTTTCCTGTAAAAATGAAGAGTTTAGCACTTGTAAGACCCATAAGGAAAGGTGACACATGGGATAAAGTAATTGAATGTATATTAATATCCTAAGACACATTTACATTGTTTAATTACTCTATAAATGTCAAATTTGAGCTAAAACCATTCTACTCCTTCACCCTTCCATGCACATAGAACTAGTCAGTAGGTTTGTACTTGGTATAGCTAGTAGGGGAGGCTTCAGACAAATAGATCTTAGAGTTGTCTTATACACTCATTTAGATTCCATTTGATGTTTTGTTTTAGAATAATGGTTACATGTTCTTTATGAACCATTCCTAAGAAGTTGACCTATCCAATTTGCTTGTTAATTTGTGCACCCTATAGGTTTTGCTTTGGTTTGGAGAATTCCATGTAATCTAGATGCTAATATTGGTTTCAAATAATTTTGGACCTATCCTCTCATGATTTAAATTTTTATTTTAATGTTTAACAAATATATCATGGGCTAATTAGTTCATTTTTTAGGTTGATGTTCCAGGTGGAATGGAAGTCAAGTTCACTACTTATAGAAGGTTGTATTCTCTACAAGGGATTCATATGAATGAAATATGATGTTTTACATGTATAAATTATATAAATACCACCTACCTTCCATTTTGGACCTTGAAACATCAAACCTTGATCACACACTCAGTCATTCTAAGCTCACAATCAACTTTTTTCTTGCTCTCAGTTACAACCATGATGTTTGAGATCTGATCACATTTATAGATGAGCAATGGAGACTCTAAAAGGTGTTTTTCATGTTATTGTTGTATGAATAGTCATATTGTACAACCCAAGTAGCATAAAATGACCTTGATGATATTCAATGATACATCTATACACAGCCAAACATGAATGAGCATACACAAGTGCCATGAAGGAAGGTTTCAACATTAAAAAGGAGGTGTAACAACTTGTCTTGAGATTTGAAACATCCCAAGTTTTCATTTCAACACCATGAGGAGAGACCAACTAAAGATGAAGGCAGAATCTTATGCACATTGATCTAATTTTTCTCAGTACCTATATACATTGGAATGACCACCTATAAGAGGCACTAGTATAAAGTTGAAAATGTTGATTAGAGAGGTTTTGATATACTTGGAGGCTTTCATGAGGTTTTTAGGATTTTTTGATAGTATTAAAAACATGCTTGAGGCTTGAGATTGATAAGTTATAATGGTAAGTCATGATTAAATGTGAAGAGAATGTGTTTAGGGATCAAATCCTTAAAACATGAAAATAGAGCTCTGGGACATTTTGCCAAAGTCATATAACAAGGTCAAAAATAGTTTGGATGTATCCAAATGACTTTTACTTAGAGCCACCACATATGAAACGAGATAGGAAAAAGATGGAGGGAATATGAATTAATTAGTATGGTTTTTTGGAAGCCCAAAGTTTCAATTTTATGCATTGAACTTAGGTAGTGATCATCTATAGGTTTGAGCCCAAATAGACTCTTCACCCAATGTTGTAATACAAAACCATGCCTATATGATTGAATGGTTTTATATGGTGAAATAGAGATTTATTTATCCAATTGTCATTTAAATAAGGTTATGATTATGTGATTTGGGTCTCATACACACTTACATGTGTGCTTAATTCCAAAACTATACACCTACATTTGACTATAGATAGATACAGTCTATGACCAAGGCTTAAGCATGGAGATTAAATAGGTGAAATAAATTTAAAATCAAAAAAAAAATTCCTAAGGCACCAAATGGTCCCCATGGTTTGCATAACACATGTATCAAGGATAAAATCCATCTATAGGACCCTACATAATCAACGGTAGGTGACTATATGTAGACAATGAACTAAAACATGGTATCTAGGTGTTAGTATTGCATAAGATCAAGGTGAAATAATGAGTCCAAATAATTTTTAAATGATAATTTAAGTTTAAATAAAGGTTTTAGACATTATCTCAAGCTTAAAACATACAATATCACCTACAGGTATGATGCATTAGAGTAAAACACAGTCAAATCTTGCACACAATCTTATGAGTTCAAGTTGTATGTAAGGGTAAATAGAAGTCTAGAGTGATGAATGGATCTTGAATACATCCATCATGATCAAAGAGCATTAAATAATCTCTCATTATATAAAAATCATGCATATAATGGACTCACAACAAGCAACATATAACTTATATCCTAAACCCTGTAGACAGTCAACTATTCCACATGTCTATCTTAAGATTCAATGCATTTAAAGGGTTTAAAAGCTTAATAAAATACTAAAATATTTATATATAATTTTAATATCTTGTATAATATCCTCAAATAATAATTTTTTTAGAAAATAGAGGAGTCCCCTTTGTTTTGTCTTAGAGAGAGGGAACTTCCTTTGTGCATAAACCCTGTAGTTTTGAAAAGTAGGGATGAAAAGTGGCCCAAAAGTTTATTAGACATTAAAAATAGGTGTGGGATGTTATAGCACACCTAAAAAACATGATAAAAATATCACAAAATAAGGGAATCCAATAGGATGGTTTAGATTGCCAAATATGCAAACAGGTTTGTTAGACTTGAAGAGACCTAAAGCCCAATTGGGGGTCCAAATTCACTCTCAGCTCTTAGTGAGATTTATAACCTATTGAATCATGTTTTTAGGATGAAATTAAATATTTATGAGATATTTGGATGCAAAGGAAGCCATGAAGAAGCCATTTTTGGGCTTTAAGATAACTTAGGCCTGTATAAATGGAGAAAAGAGCTCGATAGGGCAATTTTGAGTGCTCACATCTTATCTAAAGCTTTTTATGGAAATCTAATAAGTTTTTATATGTAAAAAAGGGTATTGATAATTGATATTGTGAAATTGGTTTGTAATTATAATGTTTCATCTCTATGAATAAATTTTAAGATCCTAAAGCACTCAAAACCCTCACAAACCTTGGATAAGGACCCAATTAGGAAAATGAAGGTGGGGAGCTATCTTAATGGACCATAATGGCATGGAAATTAATTGGGTGATATAGGGGACTCTCTAGAGATCATTCCAATATAATTTAATTATTTCCTATCTGTACAGATAGGGTACAAAATTTATTTTTTGACTATTTTATGCATTGTATAGGTTTTAGGAGGTTTTAAGAGATGAAATAAAATTTAAAAGGAAGCTTAAGAATTAAGAAAAATCCTAATTTCAATTTAATGATTCATAAAAACTCTTAAGTGTGCCTAATATATATCTCATCTCAGCCAGTCAGAGTTGACATAGTGATTATGATGGTGAGGAGTGTGAAAACTTTAAGTGGAAGACAATTTAAGGTGTACCTGATGCATATAAGGTCATGGATGGTATTAAAACATGCCATACACTTTTTTTTATTGATTTTCATGGAAAAATAAATCCATTTTGGAAGCCAAGTGTACAAATTGTGTGAAAGAGGAGTTTCTTTGACTATAAGCACTGATGGCTCACTTTTAGAAGATTCCATATGATTAGGAATGCATCCAATGCATGGAGAAGAATGTATACAACCCTTGCCTCTCATTCCAATCATGATACCTATCCCTAGTCAGTTTTGGGATGTTACAAAAGGGGTGAATGATGAGGATAGTTTTTTTTAGCAACAAAAAGGTATTTCATGCCACATTTCAAGAGTTTCATGCTTTTTATTGACACTTATGCTTTCTGAATTTGCATGTAACTCTTTATCTCATCATTTAAAGTGTCCTTATGACCTTTGAACTTCTTCCTTCTCTTTTATCTCTCAATTTATATAAGAACTAGCCATTTTGGCCTTTATAAAATATGCTCCACTTGAGTATGGTGAAGCCCTTCTCATTTTCATACCATGGATCAATAAAGACTACTAATTTTACCTATTATATGATTATTTATAGTGAATTCACTTTAATTATTTATCTTTCTTAGTGATTACTATTGTTTCCTTAGCATTATTATTTCATTCTCTCACCTATTTACAGCTTGAAATATTATTCTTACAAGTCATGTGAAGTTTTTTATGAAGTGTCAAGGTTGAGTGAGTTAGTATATTCAAATAGTGCCATTCTAGGCCTCTTTTCTAGTACTCCTATCCTAAACATTCATCACAACCTCATAATGAACTAATAATGTAAGAAGATTTAGATTAGAGAAGTGTATACCTAGTTAGTCTCTTGGTATCATGTGTGACATATAGCTAGTTGGTAGTCATAAATAAATTTGGTGTATCACCTCCTTTAGTGTAGTTTACTTTCAGTTTTTATCTCCCTTTTCATTGAAATCATAGGTGTAGTAGTGATATAAAAGTGGTATATCAAGGAAGATAGACCTATCTAGAAATTCACCTCATTTTTAGGCTACCCATAGCCTAGAGGTATTTCAATTGGATGAGGAGAGCTAAGACATATCCTCAAAGGGTGAAAATACAAGTGATAGTAGTTAGATTAGTGGCCATTAAGTTATTTTCAAATAAATAAGGAGATATAAAAGGTATACAAAGTTCATAGTATAAACCTCAATACGGGGGCCATCATTAACTAGACTCATATGCTCTCCATCTTAGGCTAAAATGATGATAATTTCAATAACCATTTTCCTAGATATATTCTGTTAGATTTTAAGTAAAATAATCCCTCATCCTTTGATAACTTAATTCATGTTTCTACAATTGGCATGGCAAATACTAATCATTATGTATGTTCTTTGAGCCAAAAAAATAAGCTTTAGGCAATTACAATGCTAATTTTATCCACTATAACCTAGTTTTTTCTATTATGGGTCCTCTCACTATTGATAGTACTATTGGGGTTACATATTCATTAGTCATAGATTACTTAAAAAATATACTTAGCACCGCAATGACCTATTCATTCTCTAGTATAACTAGTCCCATTCTCCCAAGACATTAGTGGGTGTAAATTCTGAAATCCTAGTGTCCACCTCCATTTTTACTAAAAAATCCAAACCCCTAGGTTGTATACATAATTGGGAATGCCTATTGTCCAAACTACTTAGATATATTCCCTTATAGTTTCATTTCATAGGGCAACTAAGAAGACTAAATACATCATTGATACACCAACACAAAATTAGCTCACTAGATGAAGGAAGGATATACCTCCTTGACCTACATTAGGGACATCTTCCCCCATAATGATGCATCCTACAGGGTAACCTCCTTCCTCTATTCCTGTAGTTATAGAGAAAGTAGAGTAACAAGTTATATTGAGCATTTTTTCATGGATTAAATAACTATAATAAAAGGAAGTAGGAAGGAAATACCTTTTAAATATTTGAGAAACTAATAGTCAAGTCCCACTTTGATAGACAAAAAAATACCTTAAGTAAAGTTAAAATAAAGACTATGGTTGTAGAAGGATAATAGGTCAAGTTAGAACATAAAGAAGTTATATTCTGTCTGAAAAAGAGAAGAAAATTAAATCCCTCATACCTAGATAGATATAGGGAGGATCCTTATAGTTTTATGGATGCTACCAAATGAGTAATCAAATAAATGTTCAAAATCTATGAAAAATTTGTTCATAGGTCTTAAGAGATGAGCACTATTCATGGTCCTAATGAGATAATAGATAACTTGCAATGGATAGCTAAAAAGTTGTGTGACACCAATCAATTAATAAAGTTTACAAAGACTACATCCTAGCCTAAATGGAGGGACACAATTTAATTATTCAATAAAATAAAGGATATTTATGGTAATCTATGCTTCCTAAGTAAATAAAAAATAAATAATCTGTATGCCCACTTAAACCTAATAAAATCAATAAAATTTGCATGGGCCCATAATTATGTCACCACCAAGAGAGATGGCTTGATTGAATAACATCAAGAGATGTGAATTCTGATGAATTTTTTTTTGAATTAAGAGAGAGAAGAAGTATCTAATTTAAAATATATAAGATTCACTAAGGTAATCATTCCTCTTAGGAAATTAGTTCCTAAACCTATTTTTGATAATCTCCTTCGAGCTATAATTGATAACTTTCAAGCTAAAACTGAAGGTACGATTTATAGAACCAATGAGGAAATTATGAAATTAGTGAATTTTATTAGAGACATATTTCTAGGAACTGAGACAATTCATGTGGACTTCAAAACTACATTAGTCACACATAAGAAGTTGATGGACAAGCTCCAACAGTTCTTCAAAAAGTTGTTAATTGATTTTGAAACTATTGATATTGACTTCCAGGCTAACCATGCATTATATTTACAAATAAAGGTAGAAAAGAAATAAAATTTAGTATTTGGAGCACCACTAAGACTTCTTCAAGTTACTTAGACTCCTAGATATACATTAGTGTAAATGTAGACATGGACAACATATATGCCACTTTTGATACCCACTTCTACAACTACATTAGTGGAAACTTTTACCCTATCTATAGTGAGAATGTCTGTTCTATTTGTAACTTAAGTTACTACAATAGTTTCATGCACTTCATTTTATATAGTTGTTACCCCATCATTTTATTCTTCCAACATTACCACATCATCACCCCCTAATTCAGCTAAGATGGAACTATTAGTTCTTAATTAATTTGTTAGATGTATATTTTTTTTAGTCAAGGAATTCTGTTATGGGAAAACACCATTGTACATGCATTGTTTGCATGAGAATAAACACATCATTATATTTTTTGACATGTAATTTTAGAATTTGATTGAGATATGAGGCATACTAATGCAAGTGGATCTTGATTTTTATCAATTTTGGGTTGATTAAGATAACAAGGGTCATTTAGAATGTATTTTAATTAGTTATAAGTCTTAAATGATCATAGAATTCAAATTTAAGTTCATATTGTATTTCCCTACCAAAAGTGGGATTTGA